>CM032803.1:17386277-17432575 GCA_019155185.1 Beaufortia kweichowensis | reverse complement strand
TTACTTTGTATGACCGGTTTCCCCAATGTCATTGGTGCACTGGACTGCACACACCTAAGGATAAAGAAAGCCTCAGGTTGCCCATGAGGAGGATTTTCTGAGATAAAATCCTTTCACAGCATTTAATGTTCAGGTGAACATATGGTGTTTGATATTGTCCATTGATAAGAACACTAATGCATTGTCAATGATGTGCATTGATTGGTTTAATATTCCCTCATCTTATGATTTCCAGATGGTCTGCAATGCTGACTGTGTGTGATCCCAGCAATGTTGTAAGCCAAAATGGCCTGGCTCAGTCCACTGACTCCAGAATCGGGCCCTCTGAAATCTATCAGCCCTATCACAAGGTGAGTCACACAACCCCTATTAATAACCACTTTTTACATCCATGGCTGTGTCAAGAATATCACTGTGTTTATGAGAGTAGTAATGTGGTAAGATTTTTGTGTTGACAGAGTGAGATTCTCTGGTGTGTTGCTGGGAGACAGAGGTATGGCTGCCAGCCTTTCCTCCCTGACACCTTTCACAGACCCCAGGAAGCACAGCAGGCCTACAACCACTTGACCATGCAGGACCAGGGCCATGAAGTTGAAATGACCTTTGGCCTCCTGGAAGGCACATTTTCCTGCCTTCACAAATTAAGGGTCAGCCCTGTGAGGGGCATGTGACATTACTGTGGCTTGTGCTGTTATTCTCCTACAATCATGGCCTGCCCACCTGTGAAGGAGAGGGGCACCCAGGTGCCAGCCATGGACTGGAACAATCAGCCAATCTTCCTGATGGCTGACAGTGGCCGACTGCTGAGGGACCAATATGTGTTGAATTATTTTAGTTAGTATGTGTGCTTTAGAATTTTGGTTAAATATGTCCCTGCTTGGTGGCAGAGGAATTTGGTTTTTTGTGTTTCAATTTTTATTGATTATTGGTTGTACTTATGCTGTTTGTGCTGTATACTGTGTGTAATACAAGCTTGCAGGGGGAGCTACTGCATCCAGTCTGTTCAGTTGATGTGTATGGATTTGTCCTGCATTTATTTCAGTGTGCAGACTGTCTGGCGGGGTGTGTTATATATATACAGACCTTTGAATGTATATTTATCCTTTTGTGGTATAATATGCTTTGATTCTGTGCTTTCCATCTTGTAGGAGTCACTGTGTGACTTCAGTTTGAAAGGAGCTGATGGTTTACCTGCTTTGTTTTATCCTTATTGAATAAAGAGACATAATGTTACACTTTGTGTTTTATATTTATATGGAATGTGTATTTTTATACGACATATTAGGGACCACACTGAGGAAGAAGGAAAAGTCGGCAAACTTATGAGGCTGGTTCTTTCTGTGGAAAAGATGCATATTCTTTTTACAGTCCTGATACTTATGACAGTGTGATACTGATGTGCCAAAGATTAAGTATGTCCTTGTTTGTGAAACCATGCTGAAAGAACAATTCCACGAAATGCCCACAGCTGTCATTTTAACAACTGTCCTCCTCTAAAACAACGGGTTACAATAATATGACTTCATTCTGAGAGAGTCTGTGAATTTCTTTTTTTTTTCTCTGTGGCCCCTAATATTCTATCATTTTATATATAGCCTTATAGTCTATGAGGAAACTGTAAATTATGTAATGATAGCAAGCATCAACTAAAAATCATCATTTATCCAAAATGATTAAAATAATGATCACAAACATTTAAATAATGACAGTGGGTCTGGCTTATATGTGATAACAATGTATAGTGGGCAGTGGAATAACTATTGGTTTCCGTTTGTGAGCTACTTGACTGTACATAAGGGATGAGATTAAATAGATCCTGGAATTTAGCCTGGTCTGGAGCAGGCTAGCTCCACCGAATAAATCTCCATGGTAATTCTATACCTCATATCCCTACTGCCCATTATCCAGCTTTTTAGTGCAACCGGATCACGGATAAATTGAGCCAGGATCACCAAGATATCCCGGCTTAATCCCTTATCCTAGTTTTGTGCAATAGGCCCCAGGTGCGTTGCTGAGCTCAGATTTGTTCTCCAACTTTAATAGGGCAAAGATCAATGTCAGTGAAGGCTCCAATAAAGGACAAATATCCGTAGATCGCACAAATCATGTGCTGCACAATCCTACCACAGCGCTGATGATAAGGAGTAATCTTTAAGCTGATATCAATCACAGCAATCAAGCTTGGCGGCTCGCCATTGTAAGACTGGTGCCGAAATGACTGAGCCCAAAGAGGACCACATGCAGAGAGAACACTAAATTCTTACGTGAACCAACACCTGAAAACTTTCTCAAAGACTTTACATCCCACTTCCCAAAACAGTCACCCACAGCTGTGTGGAGATAGATGAATCACACCACACCAGCGGTTACCACATCTGTCTTTTTACTCCTTGTCCCTCTCTCTCCCCTCATTACAGGTTGTCCTAAAGACACTCAGAAACACACCTAACATCATCTCTTTTAAATAAGATAAACAGGAGCATAACCATTCATATTTAATATCATTGTAAAGGTCTCAGTGCGATTGGTAAGAAGGTCTCATTCCTTTAAAGCCAGGAAAACCCACAATTAAAATATAGAAAACTGGAGGTAAACACCACACAAGTCTCTCACACAAATTACTTCCTGTATGTAAATGAAATGTATTTTCCCACAGAAATCAAGAGGAGTTCTCACCACAAACTTACAACCCCCCAGAGTGAGGTGCCCAAATGGTAATAATAAACAAACAGACACCATTTGGTGGATCTTTAGGTATTTAAGGGAAAGTGGCATGAAAATCAGGGAATCTGCAAACAGATCTCCGCCAAGCATAATAGCCCGTGGTGTAATTCTTCTTCTTTATCAGGTAGACAGTTTTCTCATCCTGACATTATTGAATGTTTGTTATTGATATTGTATTGTATTGAATTGAATTTAGACAATTACTTGTGTTTACCTGTTTAATAAATTGTTATGTTTTATATTAATTCTAAAACTCTGAATTATTGACTTTAGTAGAATTATGATGTATCCGTGTTACGCAAGTCTACTACGACCAGGGTTAAGTAATTGAAGTTGTCTTACAATCCCGGAGATCCTATATGGGGCTATCTTGAGTGGTAGTCATAACCTCTGGTCATTGTCTGTACTTTAATTGCTTTTGTTATGTAGTACCATGGTTATGTTTACCCTCCTTCTGGCTCTGGCCAGTTCCTTTCAGGGCCACTCTTATCTCACCAAGTTTACTGGCTGGTCAATCAATGGACATACAGCAAGTCCAGTGGTACCACCTGGATCCTTCTGTTTCCTGTACATGACCTGTTTTCAAGAAATCTTAAACAATAGCAGTAAGTTTACCATAGTATGGTCTATACACCATTGGTGTGGTTCCATCCATATTCAGCGCTTTTGTGCCAGGAATTCTCTCCTGTGAGAAGTTTAAAAGGGATTTAACCGGTTGTTTTTACTCCAGCACCGATCATTATCAACAATAAAGCAACCATTAATACTTTTACCCAATTAATTTTGGTCTGTGCACAGATTTTAGCCAATTTTGTTTTGATGTGGTGATTCATGCGCTCAACTTTGCCCTTTTACTGTAGGTGATATACTTTATCAAATCAGTGTTTCAAACCAAGTGTTTGTTCAACTTGCCTCAGGTGCTCTTTGTATTCTATTTTTTTTTAATTCGTACCATTCTGTCTGTTCACCATGCACTGCCCCAACTTCATAAGCTGAATCACTGTAAATGTTTACCCATTTGTCTCTACTCCACTTCAAAGCTTCTATCAATGCCTTTACTTCCGCCCTTTGTGCTGGTTGCTTCCCTGTCATGGTTTTTGTTACTATAATATCAAACTGATTCCTACTTTCCTTACTACAGCATACCCTGCTTGCAAATCACCCTTCTCATCCCTGAAACAACATCCATCATTAAACAAATCTTCAGCTTCTCCCTCCAATCTGGTGGGCAGTAGGTCTGGCCTAACTTTTAACTCAGCAGTCACTGTAAGTTCACACTCGTGTGGTTCCCCTTGTGTCATGTAATTAGCCATGTTGATCCCCTTATGTGTGAAAATTAAGTTTTTCTTCGAAAAAAGTCGAAATGTTTAGAATTCTCTCTTCTCTTAAGGATGACATGGTAAATGATGCTAAATTAACATATGCCATTACAGTCTGTGATGTTAAAATGCTCAGACGATGCCCCATAACCAATTGTTGTTAACAACACTCTGTTAACAGTTATGTCACTCTCTCTGGTGACAGTGTGACCCCCTTTGGAACCTCGTGTACCCTATACTGTTGGCCTTTGAATGTGAATGAAAATATATCTAATGGTAGGCAGAAGAATGCATTTGCTAAATCAATACATATAAATCATGTTGTGGTGTCAGGTTGGTCAGAGCTGTGTAAAGGTTGGATACAGGTAACTATAATTTTATTATATTTTTTTACTACAGGCAGAATGTGGTGTTGCATTTGGGAATAAATGTGATGGTTCTATTACTCCTGCTGTCAGCAGGCTCTTAATAATATCTACATTCCCTCATCAGTTTTGTTTTGTTGTGGATACTGAGGTTTGCTATATTTGCTCATATGTGACAAGGTCAAAGTGATCTCTGGACTGGAGGAGCAAAAGCCAACATCTTTAGTTCCTAGTTACCACAATGTGTTAAACATTTGTTCAGTTAATTCATGATCAGTTTTCTCCCTACCGTGCCATCTATGTCTTAATGTAACTGTGTTGCTGGTGTGTCTATCAATTTTGTAAGCCTACTCTTTCACTGAATGTTCAACCTATATCCTGTAACCTCTTTGTCATGGGCCCTAACTCTTTAGCTTGGTCTCTGTGATGTACTGCTACAGTGATGTGTGGCCTAGCCTCCCCTTCATCATGTACCATTCTTCCTGTTTTTCAGTTAGTTCTACAGCCCCACTATTCCCTCCAATTCTACAATAATCCCAGAACATTTAATTTCCCATTCTGTTCCCTCTAATTCTACATAAAAACTTTGTTGATATTATTCTTTCTAATTCCTACCATATAATAATGTGACCTGTGGGAGATTGTATGGAGGCACTTACGGAACCCCAGTCGGCACTCAGAGCTTCCAAATGGAGTACAACAATAACAGTCCCTGCCATAACAGTCTCAGAGAATGAAGTTCTCTTTAGTATCTGTCAGTCCCTCCTGGTTCTTTGGAGGATGATAATGGTCACCACGAGAAACCCATGACCTCCACCTGCTTTGTGATATCTCTGTTTGAATCAAAAGTCAATAGTCAAAGTGGAAAAAAGTGGCCCCAGTGTCCACTAAAAAGTTCATAGGGTCTTGGTTGACCTCAATGCTCAGCATCAGCTCCGCCATAGCCCTGTGTGGTCTCTCTGTGGCTCTCTTTGTGCAGTTGGTTCAGGAGCAAAGCGCTGCATGGGTGCTGTGTATCCCCTTGCCCCTTTTGAGATGCTCTGCCTCGATTATAGCCCCTCTCCCTCTAGGAGCCGGGCCAGATGTGTGCTGCTGTGGACATTCTTTAGCAAAGTGACCTAGCTGGCCACAGACAGACGAAACAGTTTCTGCCCTGCCATCCTCCTCTTCCGCCCCTCATGCCCCCGGCTGCCCCGATGCCTTCCATACCATACCCCACATCTTGCTGGCCATATGACCATGGTTGTGCTCTAAATGTTGGACCTATTGGTGTATTATGTGCCCTATTCTCCTCAGATTGTGGTGTGTGTCTATATCTGGGTGTTGCAATAGCTACTAATTCTTATCTTTTTTTTTTTTTTTCATTTATCTTTTTTCTAGCTTCCCCTAACTGCAGTTTTAATAGTTGTACTTTTAGGTCCTCCAGCTCACAGTCCTTTCCCCTCACCTTTTCTTTTGCTCTAGTCATGTGGTGCATCAAATGTCTTTCCCATGTTTGTGTGGTGCTGCCTGGTATATCTGAATTTTCTTTTGGACTACTCTTTACACACTCCTCCGTCCCTTCCATTACTGCAGCTCTAAACATTTCTCCATGTACCCTATCTGAATGTTGGTGTACCCCTTTGTGCCTCCCATTCTTCTTTACATTTCATTAAATGCATTAAATATGCTGCTGGCGTCTCCCCCTCTTTTGGGATGAACTTAATGTTGTGAATGGCCCCTAGTGGTGCTGGAAAGTGTTTTCTGATGGCATTTGCCCAGTCTGGTGGCTATTGTCCCATAAGGGGTTTCAGACTGGCTTGTGTTTGTGTTAGCATTGTGTTGTATTTCTGCTAGTTACCCTGCTGATGCTACTTGATCCAACAAAGCTCTCATCAAAGCTCTCTCTATTGCTAATCTATCTCCTTCACTCACAGTTAAAACTTCTACACTAGTTACTAGAAATGCCTCTCATCCATCTCTCTGCTTGCTACAGTTCTACAGTCAAAAAAACCTCAACATCTTTATCTTGTAATTGTTCCATTTCTAGCTGTCCTCTTTCAACATTAAACAATTCAGCCTGCAAGCTGCTGTCGCTGCTGTGCTCCCCTCCCTCTCGTTATGGAGGTGGGGGCAGAAGGCTCAACTCTAGACCACTCCTTCTTTCTTACAGGCGTTGCCTCCTCCGCCTTCTCTCGCTGCTTCCGTTCTCTAAGTCAAAGCAATTGTATTCCACAATCTGAATTTACTATTTGTATCTTTCACCTCTTTTTTAATCACACTTCTGGTTTTCCAATTACTCTCAACTCCTTTTTTCTCAGCCTCGCTTAATTTCCCTGACCATTTTTTCTCAAATCTATCTGCCCATTTTGAGAGAACAACTAGACTACTGTCAACAAATTTTCCTTCCTCCTTAAGCTCCTCATATATTTTCTCATCTTTTTCTCTGTTTCTTTTCTCTCCTTTCCAATTACTCCACTTAATGTTTGTTCTACGGCTGCATTCCATTGATTTTTTAGTTCTAATGGACCACATGTCCCATACTCCTCACACTCTTTATCATATTGTCCCTCCATTCTGACTCTTTATTTTATTCTATTATTATCAATCTTTGAATTGAAAATCTTGATTTTACTAGTATTACTTTAAACCCCTATTTGAATTATCCCTTCAATACAAATACAGCCCTGTTCATGAAATAACAAATCACTTTACTTCTTTCAAACACAACACAGCACATGTAACAACGCAATAGCTCATTTGCTCTTGATTTTTGCAACAAAAATATTCTCTTAGAAATATATTTAATTCCCAACACTTCAGAAACAGACACAAATGTTTTTTTTTATATGTTCATAGATCTGATTCACTGTTCAACAATCTCTTTCATTATTCTTTCCTCCTTACAGTACACACTCTGTATTCTCTTATCTGACTCCAAAGAAAAATGCACTGCTCTCCTATCCTCCACATTCAAAAACAAAGCAATTTTTCAGCAAAATTTACAAGCAAGTTAAGCGCCCATAAAACACAGCAATTTCACAACAATACTGCAACAGCATAAAACAGATCGCACATAAACATGTATTAATCACTTAATGTTCATCAAATTTTACACAATATACACTTGCAAGGATTTTCATATGCTTCATATCAAATTCTCATAACCATCTGTATCTTTTTTATACAGAGTCTCAATCATCTGTATCTCTCTATACAGGTATTCTTCATCATCTGTATCTCTATACAGGTATTCTTAATCATCCGGTATCTCACTCATCCGTTTTTTTATAACGGGTATCTTAGGTCTCTTGTGTGACTTAACTTTTCAACATCATCCGTGCCTCTTTATATATGGGTATCTCAACAACTATTATTAGTCATCTGCATACACTAATCGCAGAGCTATTCTTAGTCTTCTGCATTCACTAATTGCAGGTTTTTCTTCAGGGAATAAAGCCAAATTCCCAGGGCCTTCCACCCAGAAATTTCGATCACTTTCGTCAGCAATACGGGGTCCCAACCCTCAGGCTCTAGTTCATCACGACTCAGTCGTGGTATCCTTGAAATTATCTAGCAGCTTAAAACCAATTATTTTTCTCTCATGACTAGCTCATAGAGATATCTTTATTACCATTTTGCCTACCGTTTATTAGTCACACTCAACCTTTTTTCCTAACAGTTTCAACAACAACTCACGACTAATTCGTGGGAATACAGTATCCTCTTAATATTTTACGGTATATATTTACAAAGATATTTTCTTCAACTGTTTATACAATTTTACTATACAACTTACGTTCTCTTTTCTGACATCAATAATTTAGTCATAGCCAATGGCAGAAATTTGATTATAACAGGTTTCTGCTTACCTTGTATTTTTTATGAAGGCCTCTTGATGTCAGAAAGAGTCCGTCTGTTGTCCGGTCTCCTCCTCTTCCCGAATCACGCCGGGTCACCAAATTGTTGGACTTGGCAATTAATCCTTCAAGTCCAGCGTGTTCGTTTATCCAGGAATGAAGACTCAAAAATATCTTTAAAATGATTTATTTTAACAATCAAAATATATATTGAAGAAAATCACACTTGAAGAAAATATGCAGAATTCTGTCCCTAGTTATATAATCCTAGGAGTTCACCAATCGAGCAATACGACCAAGTGACCCCTCTTTCCCTAAAACTTTCAGTATTTAAAGTCTTCTTCTTTGATGGTCGTGGACCGCTGCCAAGGCCAGCAACCCAGACCTGTTGGCACCTTTTTCCCGAATTTGGGCATGGTTATCTCCAGCTTTCCTGCTAGGTCTGCAAAGATAATCGCTTAGTCTGCACAAACAACATTTTGTAAAGGGCAAAAGACATATTCGGAGTGCTTAGGGCACTTTGACCTAAGATAGCGCATTTCATATATGGTTATACCGGTTCTTCTCTCTCCTTGGTAAATTTCCACTGCCAAACACATAAGACTATGAATATATATATATGAGCAAATAGTGATTAATGTTGTTTTATTGATTAATGTTATTATAATGATTAATATCAACACTAAAATATATGAGAGTAAATAATGGTTATTAAAACACAAGAATATATCAGAGTTAAATAATGATTAATGTCAAACTCTGTAAAGGAAAGTTAAAACATGATGAATACAATTTCCCTTTAATAGCCAGTGATATGTAGCCAGGGTGTGTGTAGAACAATAAAGTAGCCTATACATGCCTTCTGCTATGATTTTGCCTATTTAACTTTGAAAAGTTATTTTGGCCACTTTGATCTGAATTGAACTGTTGCACTTTTGAATAGCACTGTTTATGAAAATGTAAAACACATTTCTACACTTACATTTAGTACCGTTTCTACCGTCTACATTTAGGAACATTTCTACATGAAATCAGTTGCTGTTTATACAGAAAAGGTTGAGCTTATCAAAGCCTGTGATTTAATTGCACATTATATGACAGACGAGTTTGTACTTTACAAATAAAACATGTCCTTAAAAGAACACCACCTGTTTCTCACTTCATTTCTGCAGTCACATAAACGGCTTAAGCAAAACAAACATGTTTACATCTAATCTTCATTTGAACAGTGTATTGCAACATAGTGCAAAAAGATTCTATTCTGTGATGTCACTAAGAATGTTGCATGAAACAAAGAGAGCCACGCCCAATACATTCCATCACATTAGAACCCCTTATGGTGGACAGAGGCACCTCAGAAAGATGTCATTTATTTATTTATTGCATCTGAAAATTTCCTTTCCAAGCACATCAATGAACCACAATACACTTGGCTCTTTCCAGAAAAGCGTCTGGGCTACAGCTTTAGAACAAAGAAGGTGTTGACCAGTGTCAAGCCAGCAGGACGTCACGCCTGACTGAGTGCAAAAAAGCAATCTTGAGTAAGTCTAGCATCAACTGATTCTCTCCCATATCTTAATGTTAATACAAAAAAAAAAACCCACTAAAGTCATACACATTGCATTAGATTTGAACACAGCAACATACAGTTAACGGCTCATGGAGTTCCATGTATTCGAGGGATTTCGTTCACAGTTGAATCCATTGTCAGATTCAAACATGAATGCCATCCATGCCTACATATGACACACAGCATTCATTTCTTAGAACATTACTTCAGTGACTTACAACATATTTTAGACATTGCATCTGAAAATACACAGGGAATTTTCCTTTCCAAGAAAAGAATCGAATTGTGATTCTGTTTTTTAACAAACATCGCCATTGTTATTTAATGTGCGGTTGTTGCTTTTAAAGCCCTTTAGCTTCTGTATTACTCAGCAAACAATAAATCATTGTACAGTCTGAGAGACACACACGATAAGATAAACGAAACATGTACAGCTCTCTTTCCTGTTGGCCAGACCTTCGGATTAGGATGAAATGTGGTGATATCTAAATCACTCTTTAGATGCCAAATAAGTCATGAACGTATGTAAACGTGTAAAACTTGTCAAACACCGTCTGTGAACTTTACCAGACAGCCTTTAAATAAATCAATCAAAATGTAAGATACATATGGTCTTAATGATCTCCAGTCAGAGCGCAACACACACGGTGCAAAAAAATCAAGGAGAACAAACGTCTGCCTGTACCTCTCTGAATAGATTTGAGTCAATCAAAAAGCCAAAGGCAAAATAAACATGTGAACTGTACTTTTAAGGTAATCTTAAAAGAAACGCTGTCTGAGCATTAACAGCAATATGCATCTTAATCATCGCCGATCGGTAGCGGCATGCGGTGAAGCCCATCGGCGAGAGTGGCCAAGGCCATCCTGCCTTACGGCGCTTCAGTAGCTCGCGGTGTGTTTTGGCGGGAAAACCAGCGTGTCGCTTTTGCGGCTCTGAGGGACGAGCCAGTTCAAGGCACTGTCCCCTCCGCGGGCGAACAGACGCTCGGAGGGGGCGAGCGCTCTTGTGGCCGCTACACAAAGACACTTGCGGGCTCCTTTATGCGCAGAGCGTGGAAATGCGACCTCACGCACTTTGCGCCGGGCGAGGAGCGTCCTCTCCGTCGGTGGCGGGGCTCGAACTTCGGCCTCCGCGACATCTTCAGGCTGATCAGGCAAAGCGGAAGAGGCCAATTAGGAGAACTGTCTGCCTTTTCCCCTGAGGGCCGCGAGCTTCTGAGCAGCTTTCACTATCAAGATCTCTTCTCCTGGCAGATGGGGAAAAATCTCACATTAACTGTGCAGTTGAATTACATAGAAACATGTCTTTGTGGAAGCATAACGATCAAGCGCATCATTATTACTAGAGTACGTCTCACGGATTCCAGAATTACCATCTTTAGTCGGGTCCTAGCCACGGGGACGTCGCCTGCGCTGATGTACTGCGCTTTGAACCTAGGCTCCATGAACGATTCAGCATCCAGAAGCTCCCTAGTGTATATTTCTTATTGAGGTCTGCCAGGGCCTTGGTTTCAAACCACCTAGGCAGGTCCTCAAGTGTCCTCAACATCTTCAGCCGGGACCGAGGTGCAGCCAACTGGCCTGACATGCTCCTTTGCAGAAGGAACGTCTCTTTATTCCACGAGAGGACGCGTCCTTGTCTTTACCACACGCTGTTTTGTAAAAGCCATGCAGATTCAAATTCCTGAAAGATAATCGTAAAGAATTGTTAGCATGTATTGTGCAAAGCACCATAGCAGTAGACTACATGTAGAACTGATGGGCATAACTCATGCCGATAACACAAAGACACCTATTGATAACAAATGTATCACATGAATAATAGTAAAAGTAATTATTACTGACCACTAAAACCACAATGCCCATGCGTAACAAAACACCACATTTTGGAAAGCCATAGGTATCGTTTCATCACACAGTATAGAAACCAAAGCAAAAATAAAAGATTGCAAGCAGCACAATTGTCTGGACACGCCCAGGCCAAGTAGTATTCTTCACATACAAAGTTGTGATACACGTGATACAACTCGCGGTGAAATTATATGTAGACCGTGTAAAAGCCATAGAAGTAATACAAAACATAACAAGCAACAAACAGAATAAAATACATGTACAGTTAAGAATAACAATAGGAGGTCATATAACAATAGGAATCTAAATAAAACATGCAATCTAATACGAAAATGAATCACGGTATAACTAAAGTAGGTTTAAGGTTCTTTGTTTGTCTCTTACATTGCATACACGCGCGTGCGTGACGTATTAATGACTTGGTGGAATGTCTCTCCTTAGCGCCGCGTTCCACAGTGCGACTGTGACGCACCGAAACGCAACGTCACAAAAGCCGAATATGATAAAAGATATCTCTATATATATAAAGGAAATAGAAAAAGAAATGAATTTCCAGTTAAACCGTGTTTACACAACCGCTAATCAGTCCACCCGAGAACCAGGTTTACTATCTACAATCGCGAAACCGTGTGTGCTTGAGAAATAAAAGAAAGAAGACTTACGCGTCACTCGTTGTCACATAATCTTATTGCGATGATTTTGGACGCTTTGTTGTCTTTTTGTCGCTCGGGACATTGTCAAGTTTGCTTACCTGGCAGCTAGAAATTAGGCCTAGCGTGTTTGTGAATGCCGCGTTCAACGCCAAAGCAGTTTATCCCAGTATCAGGCAAATACGCATATCAATGTGCAGTTGGTAATGTGCGTGCAAGCTAGCTGTATGTACAGTAACTACATTAAAGACCGAATCTGTAAAGCCCGAACAAGTCCGCTCACGTGAGAGCGACAGCTGTCTGTCATTGGTTGTCGCTACGTTACCCGGACCATGCAGGCGCACGTGGGAGGCACTCAGGCAGTCGGACCTTTAACTTTACGTCGCCGAATGTTAGTAGCAGACGGCCTTTGTAAACAAAACGGAAAAATGTTTATAGAAGTATAAAAAAGAATAGGAGAAATTCGGGGAAATATATATATGCGGGTGTGTGACGTATATCACCATAGATACAGTACTGAGCACGTTTATGACAATTGAGCCACGCCCGAATACATTCTAAAATCATGTTTCTATGGTAATGGTTAATCCACCAGTATGTGTGTGTGTGCTATTTAATTGTTAAATAGCACACATTGTTAAATGGTGCTGTTTTAACACGACAGGCAAAATAAGAAATAGTAAAGCACATTATTGTTTTTTATTCACATGCCCAGTTACAGTTATTTACACTACCAAGCAAAGGTTTAGAAACACTTACTCACTGTTGTTTAGTCCCCCCACACACATTTTAGAATATCAGTAGCAAACTCCTCAAAACCATGAAATAACACAATTAAAACTGCGGGAATTATGTTGCCTCCAACATCCAAAACAAATAAACACCATGTTTTATTTCAGCATCCTCAAAAGTAGCCACCCTTTGACTGGAATTTGTACAGTCTTACTCTCTTATCATCCAGTTTCTTGAGGAAGCTTTTTAAACAGCACTGAAGGAATTTCCATCTTTGCTGGACTCTTATTGGTGGCTTTTTATTCATTATTTGGTCCTAGTAATCCATTTCAAATGGGGTTTTTTTTAAATACGATTTTAGTTTTCAAATGCAAAAGAAAATGTTGGCAGAATTACATTTTTGTCTATGACATTCAGTTCAAACATTGAAATGTACACCTTCAGATAAAAAGATTTTGAAGATCATGAGAAACACTTCTATCAATTGTATGAAAGCCTTTGACTGGTAGCGTACTTGCAGTCCTTAATTCCTGACTTCTGAGAGAAGCTGAATGAGCCAGCTAAAATCTGGGTATAACAAAATGCGAATACAGACTATTTCGTTGTTTTAATTTGCTATTTGCCCAATGAACACAACAATAAAAAGTTTTGTTTTAGACAAGTTTTTGACCGATTACTGTTTGTGTTTTCTTTTTATTATGACGAGTGCTCTAATACATTGGTTAAGCACTTTATATACACATGAATATCACACATAGCCAGTGATATGTAGCCAGGGTGTGTGTAGAACAATAAAGTAGCCTATACATGCCTTCTGCTATGATTTTGCCTATTTAACATTGAAAAGTTATTTTGGCCACTTTGATCTGAATTGAACTGTTGCACTTTTGAATAGCACTGTTTATGAAAATGTAAAACACATTTCTACACTTACATTTAGTACCGTTTCTACCGTCTACATTTAGGAACATTTCTACATGAAATCAGTTGCTGTTTATACAGAAAAGGTTGAGCTTATCAAAGCCTGTGATTTAATTGCACATTATATGACAGACGAGTTTGTACTTTACAAATAAAACATGTCCTTAAAAGAACACCACCTGTTTCTCACTTCATTTCTGCAGTCACATAAACGGCTTAAGCAAAACAAACATGTTTACATCTAATCTTCATTTGAACAGTGTATTGCAACATAGTGCAAAAGATTCTATTCTGTGATGTCACTAAGAATGTAGCATGAAACAAAGAGAGCCACGCCCAATACATTCCATCACATTAGAACCCCTTATGGTGGACAGAGGCACCTCAGAAAGATGTCATTTATTTATTTATTGCATCTGAAAATTTCCTTTCAAGCACATCAATGAACCACAATACACTTCGGCTCTTTCCAGAAAAGCGTCTGGGCTACAGCTTTAGAACAAAGAAGGTGTTGACCAGTGTCAAGCCAGCAGGACGTCACGCCTGACTGAGTGCAAAAAAGCCATCTTCAGTAAGTCTAGCATCAACTGATTCTCTCCCATATCTTAATGTTAATACAAAAAAAAAAAAAAAAACACTAAAGTCATACACATTGCATTAGATTTGAACACAGCAACATACAGTTAACGGCTCATGGAGTTCCATGTATTCCGAGGGATTTCGTTCACAGTTGAATCCATTGTCAGATTCAAACATGAATGCCGTCCATGCCTACATATGACACACAGCATTCATTTCTTAGAACATTACTTCAGTGACTGACGACATATTTTAGACATTGCATCTGAAAATACACAGGGAATTTTCCTTTCCAAGAAAAGAATCGAATTGTGATTCTGTTTTTAATAAACATCGCCATTGTTATTTAATGTGCGGTTGTTGCTTTTAAAGCCCTTTAGCTTCTGTATTACTCAGCAAACAATAAATCATTGTACAGTCTGAGAGACACACGATGCGATAAGATAAACGAAACATGTACAGCTCTTTCCTGTTGGCCAGACCTTCGGATTAGGATGAAATGTGGTGATATCTAAATCACTCTTTAGATGCCAAATAAGTCATGAACGTGATGTAAACGTGTAAAACTTGTCAAACACCGTCTGTGAACTTTACCAGACAGCCTTTAAATAAATCAATCAAAATGTAAGATACATATGGTCTTAATGATCTCCAGTCAGAAGCGCAACACACACGGTGCAAAAAAAAATCAAGGAGAACAAACGTCTGCCTGTACCTCTCTGAATAGATTTGAGTCAATCAAAAAAGCCAAAGGCAAAATAAACATGTGAACTGTACTTTTAAGGTAATCTTAAAAGAAACGCTGTCTGAGCATTAACAGCAATATGCATCTTAATCATCGCCGGTCGGTAGCGGCATGCGGCGAAGCCCGGCGGCGAGTGGCCAAAGGCCATCCTGCCTTCACGGCGTTCGGTAGCTCAGCGGTGTGTTTGGCGGGAAAACCAGCGTGTCCGCTTTTGCCGGCTCTGAGGACGAAACAGTTCAAGGCACTGTATTCCCTCCACAGCGGGGCGAACAGGCGCCGGAGGGCGGCGAAGCGCTCTTGTGGCCGCTACACAAAGACACTTCGCGGGCTCCTTTGTACGCGAGCGTGGAAATGCGACCTCACGCGCTTTGCGCCGGGCGAGGAGCGTCCTCTCCGTCGGTGACGGGGCTCGAACTTCGGCCTCCAGCGACATCTTCAGGCTGATCAGGCAAAGCGGAAGAGGCCAATTAGGAGAACTGTCTGCCTTTTTTCCCCTGAGGGCCGCGAGCTTCTGAGCAGCTTTCACTATATGAGATCTCTTCTCCTGGCAGATGGGGAAAAATCTCACATTAATTGTGCAGTTGAATTACATAGAAACATGTCTTTGTGGAAGCATAACGATCAAAGCGCATCATTATTACTAGAAGTCGTCTCACGGATTTCAGAATTACCATCTTTAGTCGGGTCCTAGCCACGGGGGCGTCGCCTGCGCTGATGTACTGCGCTTTGAACCTAGGCTCCATGAACGATTCAGCATCCAGAAGCTCCCTAGTGTATATTTCTTATTGAGGTCTGCCAGGGCCTTGGTTTCAAACCACCTAGGCAGGTCCTCAAGTGTCCTCAGCATCTTCAGCCGGGACGAGGTGCACGCCAACTGGCGGACATGCTCCTTTGCAGAAGGAACGTCTCTTTATTCCACGAGAGGCTGCGTCCTTGTCTTTTACCACAGCTGTTTTGTAAAAGCCATGCAGATTCAAATTCCTGAAAGATAATCGTAAAGAATTGTTAGCATGTATTGTGCAAAGCACCATAGCAGTAGACTACACGTAGAACTGATGGGCATAACTCATGCCGATAACACAAAGACACCTATTGATAACAAATGTATCACATGAATAATAGTAAAAGTAATTATTACTGACCACTAAAACCACAATGCCCATGCGTAACAAAAACACCACATTTTGGAAAGCCATAGGTATCGTTTCATCACACAGTATAGAAACCAAAGCAAAAATAAAAGATTGCAAGCAGCACAATTGTCTGGACCGCGCAGGCCAAGTAGTATTCTTCACATACAAAGTTGTGATACACGTGATACAACTCGCGGTGAAATTATATGTAGACCGTGTAAAAGCCATAGAAGTAATACAAAACCTAACAAGCAACAAACAGAATAAAATACATGTACAGTTAAGAATAACAATAGGAGGTCATATAACAATAGGAATCTAAATAAAACATGCAATCTAATACGAAAATGAATCACGGTATAACTAAAGTAGGTTTAAGGTTCTTTGTTTGTCTCTTACATTGCATACACGCGTGGCGTATTAATGACTTGGTGGAATGTCTCTCCTTAGCCCGCGTTCCACAGTGCGCGACTGTGACGCCAAACGCATAGCGTCACAAAAGCCGAATATGATTAAAGATATCTCTATATATATAAAGGAAATAGAAAAGAAATGAAACAAGCAGTGTCCGCTTTTACACAACCAGCTAATCAGGACACCAGTTCACCAGGCACTTATTCCCTCACAATCAACAGAACCGCGAACGAGGCTATCTTGTGGCGCTAAACAAAAGACACTTACGGGCTCCTTTGTGCGCAGAATCTTAAATGCGACCTCACGACTTTGGCGCTTTGTTGTCTTTTGTCGGAGCGTCCTGTCAAGTTTGCTGACCTGGGCTCGAACTTAGGCCTCCGCGACATCTTCAGGCTGATCAAAGGCAATAGCGGAAGAGGCCAATTAGGAGAACTGTCTGCCTTTTCCCCTGAGGGTCAGCGAGCTTCTGAACGCTTTCACTATGTCACGAGATCTCTTCTCCTGGCAGATGGGGAAAAAATCTCACATTAATTGTGCAGTTGAATTACATAGAAACATGTCTTTGTGGAAGCATAACGATCAAAGCATCATTATTACTAGAATGTTTCTCCGCGGATTCCAGAATTACCATCTTTAGTCGGGTCCTAGCCATAGGGAATTCGCCTGCGCTGATGTACTGCGCTTTGAACCTAGAAGCTCCATGAGCGATTCAGCATCCAGAAGCTCCCTTAGTGTATATTTCTTATTGAGGTCTGCCAGGGCCTTGGTTTCAAACCACCTAGGCAGGTCCTCAAGTGTTCTCAGCATCTTCAGCCGGGACCGAGGTGCCGCCAACTGGCCGACATGCTCCTTTGCAGAAGGAGCGTCTCTTTATTCCACGAGGCAGAATGTCCTTGTCTTTTACCAGCAGCTGTTTTGTAAAAGCCATGCAGATTCAAATTCCTGAAAGATAATCGTAAAGAATTGTTAGCATGTATTGTGCAAAGCACCATAGCAGTAGACTACAAAAGAACTGATGGGCATAACTCATGCCGATAACACAAAGACACCTATTGATAACAAATGTATCACATGAATAATAGTAAAAGTAATTATTACTGACCACTAAAACCACAATGCCCATGCGTAACAAAACACCACATTTTTGAAAGCCATAGGTATCGTTTCATCACACAGTATAGAAACCAAAGCAAAAATAAAAGATTGCAAGCAGCACAATTGTCTGGACACGCAGGCCAAGTAGTATTCTTCACATACAAAGTTGTGATACACGTGATACAACTTCGCAGTGAAATTATATGTAGACCGTGTAAAAGCCATAGAAGTAATACAAAACATAACAAGCAACAAACAGAATAAAATACATGTACAGTTAAGAATAACAATAGGAGGTCATATAACAATAGGAATCTAAATAAAACATGCAATCTAATACGAAAATGAATCACGGTATAACTAAAGTAGGTTTAAGGTTCTTTGTTTGTCTCTTACATTGCATACACGCGTGTGACGTATTAATGACTTGGTGGAATGTCTCTCCTTAAGCGCCGCGTTCCACAGTGCGACTGTGACGCGAAAAACGCAACGTCACAAAAGCCGAATATGATAAAAGATATCTCTATATATATAAAGGAAATAGAAAAAGAAATGAATTTCCAGTTAAACCGTGTTTACACAACCGCTAATCAGTCCACCCGAGAACCAGGTTTACTATCTACAATCAGCGAAACCGTGTGTTGCTTGAGAAATAAAAGAAAGAAGACTTACGCGTCACTCGTTGTCACATAATCTTATTGCGATGATTTTGGACGCTTTGTTGTCTTTTGTCGCTTTCGGGACATTGTCAAGTTTGCTTACCTGGCAGCTAGAAATTAGGCCTAAGCGTGTTTGTGAATGCAGCGTTCAACGCCAAAGCAGTTTATCCCAGTATCAGGCAAATACGCATATCAATGTGCAGTTGGTAATGTGCGTGCAAGCTAGCTGTATGTACAGTAACTACATTAAAGACCGAATCTGTAAAGCCCGAACAAGTCCGCTCACGTGAGAGCGACAGCTGTCTGTCATTGGTTGTCGCTACGTTACCCGAACCATCCAGGCGCACGTGGGAGGCGCTCAGGCAGTCGGACCTTTAACTTTACGTCGCCGAATGTTAGTAGCAGACGGCCTTTGTAAACAAAACGGAAAAATGTTTATAGAAGTATAAAACAGAATAGGAGAAATTCGGGAAATATATATATATGCGGGTGTGTGACGTATATCACCATAGATACAGTACTGAGCAAGTTTATTACAATTGAGCCACGCCCGAATACATTCTAAAATCATGTTTCTATGGTAATGGTTAATCCACCAGTATGTGTGTGTGTGCTATTTAATTGTTAAATAGCACACATTGTTAAATGGTGCTGTTTTAACACGACAGGCAAAATAAGAAATAGTAAAGCACATTATTGTTTTTATTCACATGCCCAGTTACAGTTATTTACACTACCAAGCAAAGGTTTAGAAACACTTACTCACTGTTGTTTAGTCCCCCCACACACATTTTAGAATATCAGTAGCAAACTCCTCAAAACCATGAAATAACACAATTAAAACTGCGGGAATTATGTTGCCTCCAACATCCAAAACAAATAAACACCATGTTTTATTTCAGCATCCTCAAAAGTAGCCACCCTTTGACTGGAATTTGTACAGTCTTACTCTCTTATCATCCAGTTTCTTGAGGAAGCTTTTTAAACAGCACTGAAGGAATTTCCATCTTTGCTGGACTCTTATTGGTGGCTTTTTATTCATTATTTGGTCCTAGTAATCCATTTCAAATGTTTTTTTTTTTAAATACGATTTTAGTTTTCAAATGCAAAAAGAAAATGTTGGCAGAATTACATTTTGTCTATGACATTCAGTTCAAACATTGAAATGTACACCTTCAGATAAAAAGATTTTGAAGATCATGAGAAACACTTCTATCAATTGTATGAAAGCCTTTGACTGGTAGCGTACTTGCAGTCCTTAATTCCTGACTTCTGAGAGAAGCTGAATGAGCCAGCTAAAATCTGGGTATAACAAAATGCGAATACAGACTATTTCGTTGTTTTAATTTGCTATTTGCCCAATGAACACAACAATAAAAAGTTTTGTTTTAGACAAGTTTTTGACCGATTACTGTTTGTGTTTTCTTTTTATTATGACGAGTGCTCTAATACATTGGTTAAAGCTTTATATACACATGAATATCACACATAGCCAGTGATATGTAGCCAGGGTGTGTGTAGAACAATAAAGTAGCCTATACATGCCTTCTGCTATGATTTTGCCTATTTAACTTTGAAAAGTTATTTTGGCCACTTTGATCTGAATTGAACTGTTGCACTTTTGAATAGCACTGTTTATGAAAATGTAAAACACATTTCTACACTTACATTTAGTACCGTTTCTACCGTCTACATTTAGGAACATTTCTACATGAAATCAGTTGCTGTTTATACAGAAAAGGTTGAGCTTATCAAAGCCTGTGATTTAATTGCACATTATATGACAGACGAGTTTGTACTTTACAAATAAAACATGTCCTTAAAAGAACACCACCTGTTTCTCACTTCATTTCTGCAGTCACATAAACGGCTTAAGCAAAACAAACATGTTTACATCTAATCTTCATTTGAACAGTGTATTGCAACATAGTGCAAAAGATTCTATTCTGTGATGTCACTAAGAATGTAGCATGAAACAAAGAGAGCCACGCCCAATACATTCCATCACATTAGAACCCCTTATGGTGGACAGAGGCACCTCAGAAAGATGTCATTTATTTATTTATTGCATCTGAAAATTTCCTTTCAAGCACATCAATGAACCACAATACACTTGGCTCTTTCCAGAAAAGCGTCTGGGCTACAGCTTTAGAACAAAGAAGGTGTTGACCAGTGTCAAGCCAGCAGGACGTCACGCCTGACTGAGTGCAAAAAAGCAATCTTCAGTAAGTCTAGCATCAACTGATTCTCTCCCATATCTTAATGTTAATACAAAAAAAAAAAAAAAAAACACTAAAGTCATACACATTGCATTAGATTTGAACACAGCAACATACAGTTAACGGCTCATGGAGTTCCATGTATTCCGAGGGATTTCGTTCACAGTTGAATCCATTGTCAGATTCAAACATGAATGCCATCCATGCCTACATATGACACACAGCATTCATTTCTTAGAACATTACTTCAGTGACTGACGACATATTTTAGACATTGCATCTGAAAATACACAGGGAATTTTCCTTTCCAAGAAAAGAATCGAATTGTGATTCTGTTTTTTAATAAACATCGCCATTGTTATTTAATGTGCGGTTGTTGCTTTTTAAAGCCCTTTAGCTTCTGTATTACTCAGCAAACAATAAATCATTGTACAGTCTGAGAGACACACGATAAGATAAACGAAACATGTACAGCGCTCTTTCCTGTTGGCCAGACCTTCGGATTAGGATGAAATGTGGTGATATCTAAATCACTCTTTAGATGCCAAATAAGTCATGAACGTATGTAAACGTGTAAAACTTGTCAAACACCGTCTGTGAACTTTACCAGACAGCCTTTAAATAAATCAATCAAAATGTAAGATACATATGGTCTTAATGATCTCCAGTCAGAAGCGCAACACACACGGTGCAAAAAAAATCAAGGAGAACAAACGTCTGCCTGTACCTCTCTGAATAGATTTGAGTCAATCAAAAAAGCCAAAGGCAAAATAAACATGTGAACTGTACTTTTAAGGTAATCTTAAAAGAAACGCTGTCTGAGCATTAACAGCAATATGCATCTTAATCATCGCCGGTCGGTAGCGGCATGCCGGCGAAGCCCACGGCGAGTGGCCAAGGCCATCCTGCCTTCACGGCGTTCGGTAGCTTCAGCGGTGTGTTTGGCGGAAAACCAGCGTGTCGCTTTTGCCGGCTCTGAGGACGAGCCAGTTCAAGGCACTGTATTCCCTCCGCGGGCGAACAGGCGCTTCGGAGGGCGAAGCTCTTGTGGCCAGCTACACAAAGACACTTGCGGGCTCCTTTGTGCGCATGGCGTGGAAATCGCGACCTCCGCGCTTCGCGGGCGAGGAGCGTCCTCTCCGTCGGTGGCGGGGCTCGAACTTCGGCCTCCGCGACATCTTCAGGCTGATCAGGCAAAGCGGAAGAGGCCAATTAGGAGAACTGTCTGCCTTTTCCCCTGAGGGCCGCGAGCTTCTGAGCGCTTTCACTATCACGAGATCTCTTCTCCTGGCAGATGGGGAAAAAATCTCACATTAATTGTGCAGTTGAATTACATAGAAACATGTCTTTGTGGAAGCATAACGATCAAAGCGCATCATTATTACTAGAGTCGTCTCACGGATTCCAGAATTACCATCTTTAGTCGGGTCCTAGCCACGGGGGACGTCGCCTGCGCTGATGTACTGCGCTTTGAACCTAGGCTCCATGAACGATTCAGCATCCAGAAGCTCCTAGTGTATATTTCTTATTGAGGTCTGCCAGGGCCTTGGTTTCAAACCACCTAGGCAGGTCCTCAAGTGTCCTCAGCATCTTCAGCCGGGACCGAGGTGCACGCCAACTGGCGGACATGCTCCTTTGCAGAAGGAACGTCTCTTTATTCCACGAGGAGGGCCGGCGTCCTTGTCTTTTACCACGCCAGCTGTTTTGTAAAAGCCATGCAGATTCAAATTCCTGAAAGATAATCGTAAAGAATTGTTAGCATGTATTGTGCAAAGCACCATAGCAGTAGACTACATTAGAACTGATGGGCATAACTCATGCCGATAACACAAAGACACCTATTGATAACAAATGTATCACATGAATAATAGTAAAAGTAATTATTACTGACCACTAAAACCACAATGCCCATGCGTAACAAAAACACCACATTTTTGGAAAGCCATAGGTATCGTTTCATCACACAGTATAGAAACCAAAGCAAAAATAAAAAGATTGCAAGCAGCACAATTGTCTGGACACGCAGGCCAAGTAGTATTCTTCACATACAAAGTTGTGATACACGTGATACAACTCGCAGTGAAATTATATGTAGACCGTGTAAAAGCCATAGAAGTAATACAAAACATAACAAGCAACAAACAGAATAAAATACATGTACAGTTAAGAATAACAATAGGAGGTCATATAACAATAGGAATCTAAATAAAACATGCAATCTAATACGAAAATGAATCACGGTATAACTAAAGTAGGTTTAAGGTTCTTTGTTTGTCTCTTACATTGCATACACGCGTGTGACGTATTAATGACTTGGTGGAATGTCTCTCCTTAGCGCCGCGTTCCACAGTCGCGACTGTGGCCGCGCCCGAAACGCATAACGTCACAAAAGCCGAATATGATAAAAGATATCTCTATATATATAAAGGAAATAGAAAAAGAAATGAATTTCCAGTTAAACCGTGTTTACACAACCGCTAATCAGTCCACCCGAGAACCAGGTTTACTATCTACAATCGCGAAACCGTGTGTGCTTGAGAAATAAAAGAAAGAAGACTTACGCGTCACTCGTTGTCACATAATCTTATTGCGATGATTTTGGACGCTTTGTTGTCTTTTTGTCGCTCGGGACATTGTCAAGTTTGCTTACCTGGCAGCTAGAAATTAGGCCTAGCGTGTTTGTGAATGCAGCGTTCAGCGCCAAAGCAGTTTATCCCAGTATCAGGCAAATACGCATATCAATGTGCAGTTGGTAATGTGCGTGCAAGCTAGCTGTATGTACAGTAACTACATTAAAGACCGAATCTGTAAAGCCCGAACAAGTCCGCTCACGTGAGAGCGACAGCTGTCTGTCATTGGTTGTCGCTACGTTACCCGGACCATCCAGGCGCACGTGGGAGGCTCAGGCAGTCGGACCTTTAACTTTACGTCGCCGAATGTTAGTAGCAGACGGCCTTTGTAAACAAAACGGAAAAATGTTTATAGAAGTATAAAACAGAATAGGAGAAATTCGGGAAATATATATATATGCGGGTGTGTGGCGTATATCACCATAGATACAGTACTGAGCAAGTTTATTACAATTGAGCCACGCCCGAATACATTCTAAAATCATGTTTCTATGGTAATGGTTAATCCACCAGTATGTGTGTGTGTGTTTAATTTAATTGTTAAATAGCACACATTGTTAAATGGTGCTGTTTTTTTAACACGACAGGCAAAATAAGAAATAGTAAAGCACATTATTGTTTTTATTCACATGCCCAGTTACAGTTATTTACACTACCAAGCAAAGGTTTAGAAACACTTACTCACTGTTGTTTAGTCCCCACACACACATTTTAGAATATCAGTAGCAAACTCCTCAAAACCATGAAATAACACAATTAAAACTGCGGGAATTATGTTGCCTCCAACATCCAAAACAAATAAACACCATGTTTTATTTCAGCATCCTCAAAAGTAGCCACCCTTTGACTGGAATTTGTACAGTCTTACTCTCTTATCATCCAGTTTCTTGAGGAAGCTTTTTAAAGCAGCACTGAAGGAATTTCCATCTTTGCTGGACTCTTATTGGTGGCTTTTTATTCATTATTTGGTCCTAGTAATCCATTTCAAATGTTTTTTTTTTTAAATACGATTTTAGTTTTCAAATGCAAAAGAAAATGTTGGCAGAATTACATTTTTGTCTATGACATTCAGTTCAAACATTGAAATGTACACCTTCAGATAAAAAGATTTTGAAGATCATGAGAAACACTTCTATCAATTGTATGAAAGCCTTTGACTGGTAGCGTACTTGCAGTCCTTAATTCCTGACTTCTGAGAGAAGCTGAATGAGCCAGCTAAAATCTGGGTATAACAAAATGCTTGAATACAGACTATTTCGTTGTTTTTATTTGCTATTTGCCCAATGAACACAACAATAAAAAGTTTTGTTTTAGACAAGTTTTTGACCGATTACTGTTTGTGTTTTCTTTTTATTATGACGAGTGCTCTAATACATTGGTTAAGCACTTTATATACACATGAATATCACACATAGCCAGTGATATGTAGCCAGGGTGTGTGTAGAACAATAAAGTAGCCTATACATGCCTTCTGCTATGATTTTGCCTATTTAACTTTGAAAAGTTATTTTGGCCACTTTGATCTGAATTGAACTGTTGCACTTTTGAATAGCACTGTTTATGAAAATGTAAAACACATTTCTACACTTACATTTAGTACCGTTTCTACCGTCTACATTTAGGAACATTTCTACATGAAATCAGTTGCTGTTTATACAGAAAAGGTTGAGCTTATCAAAGCCTGTGATTTAATTGCACATTATATGACAGACGAGTTTGTACTTTACAAATAAAACATGTCCTTAAAAGAACACCACCTGTTTCTCACTTCATTTCTGCAGTCACATAAACGGCTTAAGCAAAACAAACATGTTTACATCTAATCTTCATTTGAACAGTGTATTGCAACATAGTGCAAAAGATTCTATTCTGTGATGTCACTAAGAATGTAGCATGAAACAAAGAGAGCCACGCCCAATACATTCCATCACATTAGAACCCCTTATGGTGGACAGAGGCACCTCAGAAAGATGTCATTTATTTATTTATTGCATCTGAAAATTTCCTTTCAAAGCACATCAATGAACCACAATACACTTGGCTCTTTCCAGAAAAGCGTCTGGGCTACAGCTTTAGAACAAAGAAGGTGTTGACCAGTGTCAAGCCAGCAGGACGTCACGCCTGACTGAGTGCAAAAAGCCATCTTCAGTAAGTCTAGCATCAACTGATTCTCTCCCATATCTTAATGTTAATACAAAAAAAAAAAAAAAAACACTAAAGTCATACACATTGCATTAGATTTGAACACAGCAACATACAGTTAACGGCTCATGGAGTTCCATGTATTCCGAGGATTTTAGTTCACAGTTGAATCCATTGTCAGATTCAAACATGAATGCCGTCCATGCCTACATATGACACACAGCATTCATTTCTTAGAACATTACTTCAGTGACTGACGACATATTTTAGACATTGCATCTGAAAATACACAGGAATTTTCCTTTCCAAGAAAAGAATCGAATTGTGATTCTGTTTTTTAATAAACATCGCCATTGTTATTTAATGTGCGGTTGTTGCTTTTTAAAGCCCTTTAGCTTCTGTATTACTCAGCAAACAATAAATCATTGTACAGTCTGAGAGACACACGATAAGATAAACGAAACATGTACAGCTCTTTCCTGTTGGCCAGACCTTCGGATTAGGATGAAATGTGGTGATATCTAAATCACTCTTTAGATGCCAAATAAGTCATGAACGTATGTAAACGTGTAAAACTTGTCAAACACCGTCTGTGAACTTTACCAGACAGCCTTTAAATAAATCAATCAAAATGTAAGATACATATGGTCTTAATGATCTCCAGTCAGAAGCGCAACACACACACGGTGCAAAAAAATCAAGGAGAACAAACGTCTGCCTGTACCTCTCTGAATAGATTTGAGTCAATCAAAAAAGCCAAAGGCAAAATAAGCATGTGAACTGTACTTTTAAGGTAATCTTAAAAGAAACGCTGTCTGAGCATTAACAGCAATATGCATCTTAATCATCGCCGGTCGGTAGCGGCATGCGGCGAAGCCCGGCGCGAGAGTGGCCAAGGCCATCCTGCCTTACGGCGTTCGGTAGCTTCAGCGGTGTGTTTGGCGGAAAACCAGCGTGTCGCTTTTGCGGCTCTGAGGACGAGCCAGTTCAAGGCACTGTATTCCCTCAGCGAGCGAACAGGCGCTTCGGAGGGCGCGAGCGCTTGTGGCGCTACACAAAGACACTTGCGGGCTCCTTTATGCGCAGGCGCGTGGAAATCGCGACCTCCGCGCACTGCGCCGGGCGAGGAGCGTCCTCTCCGTCGGTGGCGGGGCTCGAACTTCGGCCTCCGCGACATCTTCAGGCTGATCAGGCAAAGCGGAAGAGGCCAATTAGGAGAACTGTCTGCCTTTTCCCCTGAGGGCCGCGAGCTTCTGAGCGCTTTCACTATCACGAGATCTCTTCTCCTGGCAGATGGGGGAAAAAATCTCACATTAATTGTGCAGTTGAATTACATAGAAACATGTCTTTGTGGAAGCATAACGATCAAAGCGCATCATTATTACTAGAGTACGTCTCACGGATTCCAGAATTACCATCTTTAGTCGGGTCCTAGCCACGGGGGGCCGTCGCCTGCGCTGATGTACTGCGCTTTGAACCTAGGCTCCATGAGCGATTCAGCATCCAGAAGCTCCCTAGTGTATATTTCTTATTGAGGTCTGCCAGGGCCTTGGTTTCAAACCACCTAGGCAGGTCCTCAAGTGTCCTCAGCATCTTCAGCGGGACCGAGGTGCACGCCAACTGGCGGACATGCTCCTTTGCAGAAGGAGCGTCTCTTTATTCCACGAGGGGGGCGCGTCCTTGTCTTTTAGCACGCAGCTGTTTTGTAAAAGCCATGCAGATTCAAATTCCTGAAAGATAATCGTAAAGAATTGTTAGCATGTATTGTGCAAAGCACCATAGCAGTAGACTACCGCATAGAACTGATGGGCATAACTCATGCCGATAACACAAAGACACCTATTGATAACAAATGTATCACATGAATAATAGTAAAAGTAATTATTACTGACCACTAAAACCACAATGCCCATGCGTAACAAAAAACACCACATTTTGGAAAGCCATAGGTATCGTTCATCACACAGTATAGAAACCAAAGCAAAAATAAAAAGATTGCAAGCAGCACAATTGTCTGGACACGCAGGCCAAGTAGTATTCTTCACATACAAAGTTGTGATACACGTGATACAACTCGCAGTGAAATTATATGTAGACCGTGTAAAAGCCATAGAAGTAATACAAAACCTAACAAGCAACAAACAGAATAAAATACATGTACAGTTAAGAATAACAATAGGAGGTCATATAACAATAGGAATCTAAATAAAACATGCAATCTAATACGAAAATGAATCACGGTATAACTAAAGTAGGTTTAAGGTTCTTTGTTTGTCTCTTACATTGCATACACGCGCGTGTGACGTATTAATGACTTGGTGGAATGTCTCTCCTTAGCGCCGCGTTCCACAGTGCGACTGTGACGCACCGAAACGCAACGTCACAAAAGCCGAATATGATTAAAGATATCTCTATATATATAAAGGAAATAGAAAAAGAAATGAATTTCCAGTTAAACCGTGTTTACACAACCGCTAATCAGTCCACCCGAGAACCAGGTTTACTATCTACAATCAGCGAAACCGTGTGTGCTTGAAAATAAAAAGAAAGAAGACTTACGCGTCACTTTCGTTGTCACATAATCTTATTGCGATGATTTTGGACGCTTTGTTGTCTTTTGTCGCTCGGGACATTGTCAAGTTTGCTTACCTGGCAGCTAGAAATTAGGCCTAAGCGTGTTTGTGAATGCCGCGTTCAACGCCAAAGCAGTTTATCCCAGTATCAGGCAAATACGCATATCAATGTGCAGTTGGTAATGTGCGTGCAAGCTAGCTGTATGTACAGTAACTACATTAAAGACCGAATCTGTAAAGCCCGAACAAGTCCGCTCACGTGAGAGCGACAGCTGTCTGTCATTGGTTGTCGCTACGTTACCCGAACCATCCAGGCGCACGTGGGAGGCGCTCAGGCAGTCGGACCTTTAACTTTACGTCGCCGAATGTTAGTAGCAGACGGCCTTTGTAAACAAAACGGAAAAATGTTTATAGAAGTATAAAACAGAATAGGAGAAATTCGGGAAATATATATATATGCGGGTGTGTGGCGTATATCACCATAGATACAGTACTGAGCAAGTTTATTACAATTGAGCCACGCCGAATACATTCTAAAATCATGTTTCTATGGTAATGGTTAATCCACCAGTATGTGTGTGTGTGCTATTTAATTGTTAAATAGCACACATTGTTAAATGGTGCTGTTTTAACACGACAGGCAAAATAAGAAATAGTAAAGCACATTATTGTTTTTATTCACATGCCCAGTTACAGTTATTTACACTACCAAGCAAAGGTTTAGAAACACTTACTCACTGTTGTTTAGTCCCCCCACACACATTTTAGAATATCAGTAGCAAACTCCTCAAAACCATGAAATAACACAATTAAAACTGCGGGAATTATGTTGCCTCCAACATCCAAAACAAATAAACACCATGTTTTATTTCAGCATCCTCAAAAGTAGCCACCCTTTGACTGGAATTTGTACAGTCTTACTCTCTTATCATCCAGTTTCTTGAGGAAGCTTTTTAAACAGCACTGAAGGAATTTCCATCTTTGCTGGACTCTTATTGGTGGCTTTTATTCATTATTTGGTCCTAGTAATCCATTTCAAATGTTTTTTTTTTTTTTTTTAAATACGATTTTAGTTTTCAAATGCAAAAGAAAATGTTGGCAGAATTACATTTTTGTCTATGACATTCAGTTCAAACATTGAAATGTACACCTTCAGATAAAAAGATTTTGAAGATCATGAGAAACACTTCTATCAATTGTATGAAAGCCTTTGACTGGTAGCGTACTTGCAGTCCTTAATTCCTGACTTCTGAGAGAAGCTGAATGAGCCAGCT
This sequence comes from Beaufortia kweichowensis, assembly GCA_019155185.1. NCBI lineage: Eukaryota > Metazoa > Chordata > Actinopteri > Cypriniformes > Gastromyzontidae > Beaufortia > Beaufortia kweichowensis. The sequence goes on along the minus strand of CM032803.1, from coordinate 17,403,141 downwards.
AAAATCTGGGTATAACAAAATGCGAATACAGACTATTTCGTTGTTTTAATTTGCTATTTGCCCAATGAACACAACAATAAAAGTTTTGTTTTAGACAAGTTTTTGACCGATTACTGTTTGTGTTTTCTTTTTATTATGGCGAGTGCTCTAATACATTGGTTAAGCACTTTATATACACATGAATATCACACATAGCCAGTGATATGTAGCCAGGGTGTGTGTAGAACAATAAAGTAGCCTATACATGCCTTCTGCTATGATTTTGCCTATTTAACTTTGAAAAGTTATTTTGGCCACTTTGATCTGAATTGAACTGTTGCACTTTTGAATAGCACTGTTTATGAAAATGTAAAACACATTTCTACACTTACATTTAGTACCGTTTCTACCGTCTACATTTAGGAACATTTCTACATGAAATCAGTTGCTGTTTATACAGAAAAGGTTGAGCTTATCAAAGCCTGTGATTTAATTGCACATTATATGACAGACGAGTTTGTACTTTACAAATAAAACATGTCCTTAAAAGAACACCACCTGTTTCTCACTTCATTTCTGCAGTCACATAAGCGGCTTAAGCAAAACAAACATGTTTACATCTAATCTTCATTTGAACAGTGTATTGCAACATAGTGCAAAAGATTCTATTCTGTGATGTCACTAAGAATGTAGCATGAAACAAAGAGAGCCACGCCCAATACATTCCATCACATTAGAACCCCTTATGGTGGACAGAGGCACCTCAGAAAGATGTCATTTATTTATTTATTGCATCTGAAAATTTCCTTTCCAAGCACATCAATGAACCACAATACACTTGGCTCTTTCCAGAAAAGCGTCTGGGCTACAGCTTTAGAACAAAGAAGGTGTTGACCAGTGTCAAGCCAGCAGGGCGTCCACGCCTGACTGAGTGCAAAAAGCCATCTTCAGTAAGTCTAGCATCAACTGATTCTCTCCCATATCTTAATGTTAATACAAAAAAAAAAAAAAAAACACTAAAGTCATACACATTGCATTAGATTTGAACACAGCAACATACAGTTAACGGCTCATGGAGTTCCATGTATTCCGAGGGATTTCGTTCACAGTTGAATCCATTGTCAGATTCAAACATGAATGCCGTCCATGCCTACATATGACACACAGCATTCATTTCTTAGAACATTACTTCAGTGACTGACGACATATTTTAGACATTGCATCTGAAAATACACAGGGAATTTTCCTTTCCAAGAAAAGAATCGAATTGTGATTCTGTTTTTTAATAAACATCGCCATTGTTATTTAATGTGCGGTTGTTGCTTTTAAAGCCCTTTAGCTTCTGTATTACTCAGCAAACAATAAATCATTGTACAGTCTGAGAGACACACACGATAAGATAAACGAAACATGTACAGCTCTTTCCTGTTGGCCAGACCTTCGGATTAGGATGAAATGTGGTGATATCTAAATCACTCTTTAGATGCCAAATAAGTCATGAGCGTATGTAAGCGTGTAAAACTTGTCAAACACCGTCTGTGAACTTTACCAGACAGCCTTTAAATAAATCAATCAAAATGTAAGATACATATGGTCTTAATGATCTCCAGTCAGAAGCGCCAACACACACGGTGCAAAAAAATCAAGGAGAACAAGCGTCTGCCTGTACCTCTCTGAATAGATTTGAGTCAATCAAAAAGCCAAAGGCAAAATAAGCATGTGAACTGTACTTTTAAGGTAATCTTAAAAGAAACGCTGTCTGAGCATTAACAGCAATATGCATCTTAATCATCGCCGGTCGGTAGCGGCATGCGGCGGAAGCCCGGCGGCGAGTGGCCAAGGCCATCCTGCCTTACGGTTCGGTAGCTTCAGCGGTGTGTTTGGCGGGAAAACCAGCGTGTCGCTTTTGCCGGCTCTGAGGACGAGCCAGTTCAAGGCACTGTATTCCCTCAGCGGCGGCGGGGCGCTTTCGGAGGCCGGCGCGGCTTTTGTGGCGCTACACAAAGACACTTGCGGGCTCCTTTGTATGCAGACGTGGTGGAAATGCGACCTCCACGCACTTTGCGCCCGGCCGAGGAGCGTCCTCTCCGTCGGTGGCGGGGCTCGAACTTCGGCCTCCGCGACATCTTCAGGCTGATCAGGCAAAGCGGAAGAGGCCAATTAGGAGAACTGTCTGCCTTTTCCCCTGAGGGCGCGAGCTTCTGAGCGCTTTCACTATACACGAGATCTCTTCTCCTGGCAGATGGGGGAAAAATCTCACATTAATTGTGCAGTTGAATTACATAGAAACATGTCTTTGTGGAAGCATAACGATCAAGCGCATCATTATTACTAGAGTACGTCTCACGGATTCCAGAATTACCATCTTTAGTCGGGTCCTAGCCACGGGGACGTCGCCTGCGCTGATGTACTGCGCTTTGAACCTAGGCTCCATGAGCGATTCAGCATCCAGAAGCTCCCTAGTGTATATTTCTTATTGAGGTCTGCCAGGGCCTTGGTTTCAAACCACCTAGGCAGGTCCTCAAGTGTCCTCAGCATCTTCAGCCGGACCGAGGTGCAGCCAACTGGCGGACATGCTCCTTTGCAGAAGGAACGTCTCTTTATTCCACGAGAGGGACCAGCGTCCTTGTCTTTTACCACGCTGTTTTGTAAAAGCCATGCAGATTCAAATTCCTGAAAGATAATCGTAAAGAATTGTTAGCATGTATTGTGCAAAGCACCATAGCAGTAGACTACACGTAGAACTGATGGGCATAACTCATGCCGATAACACAAAGACACCTATTGATAACAAATGTATCACATGAATAATAGTAAAAGTAATTATTACTGACCACTAAAACCACAATGCCCATGCGTAACAAAAACACCACATTTTTGGAAAGCCATAGGTATCGTTCATCACACAGTATAGAAACCAAAGCAAAATAAAAAGATTGCAAGCAGCACAATTGTCTGGACACGCAGGCCAAGTAGTATTCTTCACATACAAAGTTGTGATACACGTGATACAACTCGCGGTGAAATTATATGTAGACCGTGTAAAAGCCATAGAAGTAATACAAAACATAACAAGCAACAAACAGAATAAAATACATGTACAGTTAAGAATAACAATAGGAGGTCATATAACAATAGGAATCTAAATAAAACATGCAATCTAATACGAAAATGAATCACGGTATAACTAAAGTAGGTTTAAGGTTCTTTGTTTGTCTCTTACATTGCATACACGCGTGTGACGTATTAATGACTTGGTGGAATGTCTCTCCTTAGCGCCGCGTTCCACAGTGCGACTGTGACGCACCGAAACGCAACGTCACAAAAGCCGAATATGATTAAAGATATCTCTATATATATAAGGAAATAGAAAAAGAAATGAATTTCCAGTTAAACCGTGTTTACACAACCGCTAATCAGTCCACCCGAGAACCAGGTTTACTATCTACAATCGCGAAACCGTGTGTGCTTGAGAAATAAAAGAAAGAAGACTTACGCGTCACTCGTTGTCACATAATCTTATTACGATGATTTTGGACGCTTTGTTGTCTTTTTGTCGCTCGGGACATTGTCAAGTTTGCTTACCTGGCAGCTAGAAATTAGGCCTAGCGTGTTTGTGAATGCCGCGTTCAACGCCAAAGCAGTTTATCCCAGTATCAGGCAAATACGCATATCAATGTGCAGTTGGTAATGTGCGTGCAAGCTAGCTGTATGTACAGTAACTACATTAAAGACCGTATCTGTAAAGCCCGAACAAGTCCGCTCACGTGAGAGCGACAGCTGTCTGTCATTGGTTGTCGCTACGTTACTGTTGGACTTTTATAAAGGCAGTCCGAGCATGTTCAGAATCTCATATACAGGAGACGAAATAAGATAATTAATAATTGAGGTTTATTGATCAGATATGAAGAGAATTCAGCGCGCTGGGTCTTCCTCACAATATCAAACTGTAACCAACTCGACAACTCACAGTTGGAAGACCCAGTTTGCTATAAGTTTCACATATTTATACACAACACATTCTTTGTCCATGCCTCCCGGGATCTCCTTCATCTGCCCTCCAATCAGCACGGTGTCTTTGGCACTCTGCCTAATTTATGGTTGTTTTTCACAGTAACTTTCCTCAGGGCCGTTGAGCCTCATCCTTAGCGCTTTGTTGGAGACGCCAACGCCCTGAACATATTTGAAATTCTTTCACAGATTTAAATTCAACACATTTCTCGTACTCAATTCATGACTTAAGTATATTCATGAATTAATTACTTAGTTATATATTTTGATTAATATGGAACAATTATATATGTAAACATTAAATCAATAATAAAACGGAGATGTTAGTTATTGAAGAATATTTTCCACAATTCCCTCTCTTGACCTCTTGAGAGGTCACATCATCTCTTCTTCATATTCTTCACCTGTAACATAAACATCAGACAACAAAGGCATGGAATATGGTGGTGGGGTGTCCTTCTTCTCGATAGCTGTAACAATTACACGGTTGCATAGGGACCTTGCACATGGAATACAACAACACCCACATGTTACTAATATTGCTAAAAAGATAGCAACGGACTTTAATACAGACATTACTATTGCTTTCCATTTCCCCAATTTTTTGGGACAACCACTCCTCAAGTGGATTTTCCACTCCTGAGTGATCATGCATAGTTTTAGACATTTCTCCCAGCATTGGTTTTTATTTTTTATATTGTTTTATGGTTAAAAATAAGCTAAACACCCTCTCTACACCGGGTAAAGCAAAATAATAAAATGGACTTTTAAAACACTTCTAATATGGTTGTACGACTTAACAGTACAATAATACACTTGTAATAATAAAATTCAATACCCTTCCATGTAATAGAAACACAAACACAAAATAAATGAGCTCTTAAACAAAACAAACAACATAAAAACAAAACCACAAAATGGAAAAATAATTCAAAAGAAAACACCGGCTTCTCGAGTTTTAGACGTCTTCTTATTCGGTACCTAGGGAGTAAATGGTTATCTTTATGTCCACGTCCGTGAACACCTTACTCAAAATTTCTTTTACCCTTTGATAGTCTAGTCTGTCCAGTCCACACCCCAGGCGGGGAATGGATACACTTTTTATATTATTTTCCACACACCAGTTTCTCATGCGTGTCAGGCTCTCTGTAAAGCAATCATAGGTTGGCAAATCACCACAGTTTTGTTTTGTTATTAGATGAAAAATCAATCTGCCGTCGTCTTCTTTGGTTACTGCACAGTCACCTGGTTGTTTGTTTTGGCTTACCACCTTACGTGTACCGTATTTCTGTTTAAATTGTTTTGCTATCCCTGCACCATATGCACAGTCAGCACTTACACAATGAGCCAATGGCTCTGAGTCTGGTGTTAGAAATAGATCACCTATTCGGTAAGAAAGTTGAGTCTGCTGCTGTTCTGTAATGCAGAATTTAGAAAATTCTGTATCCTCCTGTACTCTCTTGGACCTCTCTTGGACCCAAGAAGAGGGTCCAATCTGGTATCTGACAAAGACCTAGAAGGTGGATCACAATCAACACAAGCAGACAAATGGAACCAAGTATCTCCTTTTCCGTGCACCTGGATGCAATGAGATGTTCTTGCAGCAACTTTGTAGGGCTTTGACCACCGTGGTTCATTCCACTTTCTCCTGAAGATTCTCAGTCTCACCCACTCTTTACCTGTCTGGATAGGTGTTGGTGCCTCGTCTGGGTATGCCTCTGATGGTGCCTGGCGGGAAAAGCTCGTAATCAGAGAAGTTAATCTGTCAAAATACACTGCGTGTGACAATGGTTCCATACACTCTGTGGACAGCACTCCTGCCGGTCCTGGGAATCTGCGACCTGTAAACAATTCAAAAGGTGTGAAACCAGAAACTCTGTTAACAGTTGATCTTAGTGGCCATTAATGCCAGTGGTAGGGCTGCTAGCCAATTCAATTTGGTCTGTGCACAGATTTTAGCCAATCGTAATTTCAGAGTTAAGTCCATTCTCTCCACTTTGCCTTGGCTTGGTGAACGATGCAATACCTCAGAAGCGTCCCCAACACCCCCACTCACGTTGCACTACGTTTCGCTTAGCGCATAAGCAATACCTGGTGGCCTCATGCCTCCACCTCTGTGCCATTGTGGCCGTTGTAGCGCACGTCAATTGCATCCTAACCGTTTTTCCTTGTGTTGTTTTTTTTTTTTTTTTTTTTTTTTTTTTTTTTTTAAATAGGTATCCACTTCTCTCACCCTTGCACACTGCATCACCATTGCAACCAGCACATTCCTCTCGTGCTTCTTTCCGTTACAGCACGCTAGTTTCCCCTAAAATGTAATGCACTATTTTCCAACTATACTACTGTGTAGGAGGCCCTCAGACCACAATCCAACAACCATCTCTGAAAATGTGGTCGCATTTTGAATATGCATGCCTGCTAACAGCAAATTGGCAACCTCGCCCCATGTGGTAGTAATCGATAGTTGTACAATATGTTGCACAGCACGTGATTGAGTATGCCCGACCACAAATTGAAGCCCTATGGAAGGAATACCTATCTCTGTGTATGTGAATGATGAGCACGCTATACCCTCTGCAGTAAGAATAACATTGGAAGATGCATTTGCTATGTGTATGCAAGTAAACCATCTGTGAGCTAGCATTAGAATAGTTCCTCCTGACGAGCGTAAGATACTCGCTCCAACTCTACCAGTAAATCTCTTCCCAACAGTGGGATAGGGGCATGTGAAGAGTGCAGAAATGCATGTGGCAACACCTGCTACGCAATGTGCACTCGTAATGCTCTTTTTTTTTTTTTTCCTGGCCATTTCTTACCCTACCAGAGGGCCCCTTCAACATTTCTCCACCCCATCTCCCGGGCCCCATGTTGGGTGCATAGGCGCCCGTAGGTTGGGAGATAACGAGAGCTGTTGCCTCGGGTTGTGTGAGGTATGTGGTCCCCTGCCACGACCACCCTGGTTACCACCTCTTCGGGGACCCCATCCCCCTGCAGGTGGACCATTATAATGGCCTGATTGTCCCATACGCTTTGGACAATCTCTACCCAAATAATCGGATGCACCACACACAGAACATAGCACTCTGTTGGATGCCCCCCTCTCCCATGTTGCCTCTATTTCCCCTAATAAATCTTAATGTGTTGGTATGTTGTAATGGGGACTGGGGCCTGTAGTTACGTCTATCAGTGGTGTGTCCTAAACTATTAGTTCTATGATAGCATGTCTTTCTAAGTCAGCTAATTGTGTGGCGGGCAAAATTTGTCGCGACAGGCATCTTGAATCACCCACTGTCAAAATGGTGCCTTAGCACCACTACATCCGTTCACAAATCTGGATATGAAACAGTGGCCGTGGGCTTACTGATGGGAGGAGCGGATGAGGTAGTCTGAGTGCTTCCTACTTCAACTTCCTTTTACATCTTGGCTGCTGACCTGCAAACTTCCTCTTTGCTCCCTCTACTCAAAGTTGTAATTGTTAATGCCGTAGCCACCAATGCAATTCTTGTCCACACTCTCAACACTTTCTGCAGCTTTTTAGTTCTTTGACCATGCGCCCTAGCACTGAACCATTTTACTGCATTTTTCTCTTTTTCATGCCCAATCAACTTATTATGAGCTCTCTTTTCCATTTCTCTAATTTTTTGCGCCAGTGAAACTCTGACTTTCTCTGCTTCCAACCATCCGTTCTCATCACACATCAATTTCCAACATTCCTTAGCCTCTTTCTCTCTTTCTTTTCTATCCTTTGGCTCCGCCTGCATGAAATAACATATCTGTAATACGACTCCATTGTTCAGTTACGGGCGGACATCCATATTCTGCACATTCCTTTTCAAATTCCACCATCTCACCTCTTCTTATCTCTTCACGCGACCGCACCTTTCCTATATTTAACTTTCACCGTCTTTCTACTCTTGTTCTTTTATACAATTATTTATACAGTTTAAATTCACACTTCAACAAATAAACACAGCAAAACACATTTATTCACAAATATTCCATTAACCACCAACTTTACTTTACATACAGCATATGCATCTAGATTCACATTTACAGATATTTACACTGGAATTCCACACATTAAATTAACACAAACTTTATGGTTCTCTCGACCAAGGGACTCGAACCCAATAAAATTTACGGTTTTAGCTTTCAACCGAGGGACTCGAACCCAGCAGAAACCCCTTTTCTTTATCCGATTTACTTCCTTACAAGACTTACGGATTTTTTACACACAACACTGTTTTTCGGTCCTTTAACCGAGGGATTTTAACCCAAAGGAATTGTAACCACCGCTACAACCCTTTCGTCCGATTTACTTCCTTACAAGACTTACGGACTTTTACACAATTTTATCCGATTTACTTCCTTACAAGACTTCTACGGATTTTTACACACAACACTATTTTTTCGGTCCTTTAACCGAGGGATTTTAACCCAAAGGAATTGTAACTTACCGATTTACAACCCTTTTCGTCCGATTTACTTCCTTACAAGACTTACGGACTTTTACACACAATACAACTTTTATTCAACCTTTCATTCTCTTCACATCAGATTTTACCACTGACCTCTTATTTATTTTAACTATACTTACATCGAGATGTTCATCAAGCTCAACACAATAATTTGGTTTTACTCAATATGCAGAATTTGATTTAAACAGGTTTCTGCTTACCTTTTATTTAGGGTACCCTTTTGTGTTGAACCTGAGTCCGCTCCGATTTTCCCCTCTAATGGGGATGAAATGCGAAAACGCCGTCTCCCCCTGCGAAATCACGTCGGGGTCACCAATTGTTGGACTTTTATAAAGGCAGTCCGAGCATGTTCAGAATCTCATATAGAGGAGACGAAATAAGATAATTAATAATTGAGGTTTATTGATCAGATATGAAGAGAATTCAGCCAGCTTGGTCTTCCTCACAATATCAAACTGTAACCAACTCGACAACTCACAGTTGGAAGACCCAGTTTGCTATAAGTTTCACATATTTATACACAACACATTCTTTGTCCATGCCTCCCGGGATCTCCTTCATCTGCCCTCCAATCAGCACGGTGTCTTTGGCACTCTGCCTAATTTATGGTTGTTTTTCACAGTAACTTTCCTCAGGGCCGTTGAGCCTCATCCTTAGCGCTTTGTTGGAGACGCCAACGCCCTGAACATATTTGAAATTCTTTTCACAGATTTAAATTCAACACATTTCATTACTCAATTCATGACTTAAGTATATTCATGAATTAATTACTTAGTTATATATTTTGATTAATATGGAACAATTATATATGTAAACATTAAATCAATAATAAAACGGAGATGTTAGTTATTGAAGAATATTTTCCACATTACTAGAACCATCCAGGCGTTTATCGTGGAGGCAAATCGCAGCTCAGGCAGTCGGATGTGCTTTAACTTGTACGTACAGTAACTACATTAAAGTTAGTAAAAGCAGTCCAGCGGCCTTTGTAAAACAAAAGCGGAAAAATGTTTATAGAAAGTATAAAACAGAATAGGAGAAATTGGGGAATATATATATATATGGTGTGTGGCGTATATCACCATAGATACAGTACTGAGCAAGTTTATTACAATTGAGCCACCGAATACATTCTAAAATCATGTTTCTATGGTAATGGTTAATCCACCAGTATGTGTGTGTGTGCTATTTGTGTGTGTTGTTAAATAGCACACATTTCTTAAATGGTGCTGTTTTAACACGACAGGCAAAATAAGAAATAGTAAAGCACATTATTGTTTTTTATTCACATGCCCAGTTACAGTTATTTACACTACCAAGCAAAGGTTTAGAAACACTTACTCACTGTTGTTTAGTCCCCCTCACACACATTTTAGAATATCAGTAGCAAACTCCTCAAAACCATGAAATAACACAATTAAAATTGCAGGAATTATGTTGCCTCCAACATCCAAAACAAATAAACACCATGTTTTATTTCAGCATCCTCAAAAGTAGCCACCCTTTGACTGGAATTTGTACAGTCTTACTCTCTTATCATCCAGTTTCTTGAGGAAGCTTTTAAACAGCACTGAAGGAATTTCCATCTTTGCTGGAATCTTATTGGTGGCTTTTTATTCATTATTTGGTCCTAGTAATCCATTTCAAATGTTTTTTTTTTTTTTTTTAAATAATGATTTTAGTTTTCAAATGCAAAAGAAAAATGTTGGCAGAATTACATTTTTGTCTATGACATTCAGTTCAAACATTGAAATGTACACCTTCAGATAAAAAATTTTGAAGATCATGAGAAACACTTCTATCAATTGTATGAAAGCCTTTGACTGGTAGCGTACTTGCAGTCCTTAATTCCTGACTTCTGAGAGAAGCTGAATGAGCCAGCTAAAATCTGGGTATAACAAAATGCGAATACAGACTATTTCGTTGTTTTAATTTGCTATTTGCCCAATGAACACAACAATAAAAAAGTTTTGTTTTAGACAAGTTTTGACCGATTACTGTTTGTGTTTTCTTTTTATTATGACGAAAGTGCTCTAATACATTGGTTAAGCACTTTATATACACATGAATATCACACATAGCCAGTGATATGTAGCCAGGGTGTGTGTAGAACAATAAAGTAGCCTATACATGCCTTCTGCTATGATTTTGCCTATTTAACTTTGAAAAGTTATTTTGGCCACTTTGATCTGAATTGAACTGTTGCACTTTTGAATAGCACTGTTTATGAAAATGTAAAACACATTTCTACACTTACATTTAGTAATCGTTTCTACCGTCTACATTTAGGAACATTTCTACATGAAATCAGTTGCTGTTTATACAGAAAAGGTTGAGCTTATCAAAGCCTGTGATTTAATTGCACATTATATGACAGACGAGTTTGTACTTTACAAAATAAAACATGTCCTTAAAAGAACACCACCTGTTTCTCACTTCATTTCTGCAGTCACATAAACGGCTTAAGCAAAACAAACATGTTTACATCTAATCTTCATTTGAACAGTGTATTGCAACATAGTGCAAAAGATTCTATTCTGTGATGTCACTAAGAATGTAGCATGAAACAAAGAGCCACGCCCAATACATTCCATCACATTAGAACCCCTTATGGTGGACAGAGGCACCTCAGAAAGATGTCATTTATTTATTTATTGCATCTGAAAATTTCCTTTCCAAGCACATCAATGAACCACAATACACTTCGGCTCTTTCCAGAAAAGCGTCTGGGCTACAGCTTTAGAACAAAGAAGGTGTTGACCAGTGTCAAGCCAGCAGGACGTCACGCCTGACTGAGTGCAAAAAAGCCATCTTCAGTAAGTCTAGCATCAACTGATTCTCTCCCATATCTTAATGTTAATACAAAAAAAAAAAAAAACACTAAAGTCATACACATTGCATTAGATTTGAACACAGCAACATACAGTTAACGGCTCATGGAGTTCCATGTATTCCGAGGGATTTCGTTCACAGTTGAATCCATTGTCAGATTGAAACATGAATGCCGTCCATGCCTACATATGACACACAGCATTAATTTCTTAGAACATTACTTCAGTGACTGACGACATATTTTAGACATTGCATCTGAAAATACACAGGGAATTTTCCTTTCCAAGAAAAGAATCGAATTGTGATTCTGTTTTTTAATAAACATCGCCATTGTTATTTAATGTGCGGTTGTTGCTTTTTAAAGCCCTTTAGCTTCTGTATTACTCAGCAAACAATAAATCATTGTACAGTCTGAGAGACACACGATAAGATAAACGAAACATGTACAGCTCTTTCCTGTTGGCCAGACCTTCGATTAGGATGAAATGTGGTGATATCTAAATCACTCTTTAGATGCCAAATAAGTCATGAACGATGTAAACGTGTAAAACTTGTCAAACACCGCTCAGAACTTTACCAGACAGCCTTTAAATAAATCAATCAAAATGTAAGATACATATGGTCTTAATGATCTCCAGTCAGAAGCGCAAATACACACGGTGCAAAAAAATCAAGGAGAACAAACGCCTGCCTGTACCTCTCTGAATAGATTTGAGTCAATCAAAAAGCCAAAGGCAAAATAAGCATGTGAACTGTACTTTAAGGTAATCTTAAAAGAAACGCTGTCTGAGCATTAACAGCAATATGCATCTTAATCATCGCCGGGTCGGTGAGCGGCATGCCGGCGAAGCCCACGGCGAGTGGCTAAGGCCATCCTGCCTTTTACGCGCTCGGTAGCTCGCGCGTGTTTGGCAAAACCAGCGCAGTCCGCTTTTGAATCTGAGGACGAGCCAGTTCAAGGCACTGTATTCCTCCACGGGCTTAACAGATCGCCTGAGGGGCGAAAGCCTTTGTGGCCGCTTACACAAAGACACTTCTGCGGCTCCTTTGCACGCAGATCGGAAATGCGACCTCACGCACTTTGCGCCGCCGGGCCAGAACGCCCTCCCGCCGGTGACGGGCTCAACTTCGCCTCCGCGACATCTTCAGGCTGATCAGGCAAAGCTGAAGAGGCCAATTAGGAGAACTGTCTGCCTTTTCCCCTGAGGGTCACGAAGCTTCTGAACGCTTTCACTATACGAGATCTCTTCTCCTGGCAGATGGGGAAAAAATCTCACATTAATTGTGCAGTTGAATTACATAGAAACATGTCTTTGTGGAAGCATAACGATCAAGCTTTATCATTATTACTAGAGTACGCCTCACGGATTTCAGAATTACCATCTTTAGTCGGTCCTAGCCACAGGACGAACCTGCGCTGATGTACTGGCGCTTTGAACCTAGGCTCCATGCACGCATTCAGCATCCAGAAGCTCCCTAGTGTATATTTCTTATTGAGGTCTGCCAGGGCCTTGGTTTCAAACCACCTAGGCAGGTCCTCAAGTGTTCTCAGCATCTTCAGCCGGGACCGAGGTGCACGCCAACTGGCCGGACATGCTCCTTTGCAGAAGGAACGCCTCTTTATTCCACGAGGGACGCTGGTCCTTGTCTTTTACCACGCTGTTTTGTAAAAGCCATGCAGATTCAAATTCCTGAAAGATAATCAGAAGAATTGTTAGCATGTATTGTGCAAAGCACCATAGCAGTAGACTACACGTAGAACTGATGGGCAGAACTCATGCCGATAACACAAAGACACCTATTGATAACAAATGTATCACATGAATAATAGTAAAAGTAATTATTACTGACCACTAAAACCACAATGCCCATGCTGTAACAAAAACACCACATTTTGGAAAGCCATAGGTATCGCTTTCATCACACAGTATAGAAACCAAAGCAAAAATAAAAGATTGCAAGCAGCACAATTGTCTGACACGCAGGCTGGTAGTATTCTTCACATACAAAGTTGTGATACACGCGATACAACTCGCAGTGAAATTATATGTAGACCGCGGTAAAAGCCATATAGAAGCAATACAAAACCTAACAAGCAACAAACAGAATAAAATACATGTACAGTTAAGAATAACAATAGGGAGGTCATATAACAATAGGAATCTAAATAAAACATGCAATCTAATACGAAAATGAATCACTTGTGTATAACTAAAGTAGGTTTAAGGTTCTTTGTTTGTCTCTTACATTGCATACACGCTGCGTGTGACGTATTAATGACTTGGTGGAATGTCTCCCTTAGCGCCCGCTTCACATTATCGCGACTGTGGCGACCAAACGCTAACGCCACAAAAAGCCGAATATGATTAAAGATATCTCTATATATATAAAGGAAATAGAAAAGAAACCAGCGTGTCCGCTTTTTGCGGCTCTGAGGACGAGCCAGTTCAAGGCACTGTATTCCTCCGCTGTGCTTAACAGACGCCGGGGGGCGAAGCGCTTTGTGGCCGCTACACAAAGACACTTCTATGGGCCTTTGTACGCAGACGGAAATGCGACCTCATCGCACTTTGGCGCCGGGCCGAGGGAACGCCCTCTCCGTCGGGTGACGGGCTCGAACCGCCTCCGCGCGACATCTTCAGGCTGATCAGGCAAAGCGAAGAGGCCAATTAGGAGAACTGTCTGCCTTTTCCCCTGAGGGCAGCGCTGAGCTTCTGAACGCTTTCACTATAATGCAGATCTCTTCTCCTGGCAGATGGGGAAAAAAATCTCACATTAATTGTGCAGTTGAATTACATAGAAACATGTCTTTGTGGAAGCATAACGATCAAGCTTATCATTATTACTAGAGTACGCCTCACGGATTCCAGAATTACCATCTTTAGTCGGGTCCTAGCCACGGGACGCCGCCTTCGCGCTTGATGTACTGCGCTTTGAACCTAGGCTCCATGCACGATTCAGCATCCAGAAGCTCCCTTAGTGTATATTTCTTATTGAGGTCTGCCAGGGCCTTGGTTTCAAACCACCTAGGCAGGTCCTCAAGTGTTCTCAGCATCTTCAGCCGGGACCGAGGTGCACGCTTCAACTGGCCGGACATGCTCCTTTGCAGAAGGAACGCCTCTTTATTCCACGAGGGACGCGCCCTTGTCTTTTACCACGCGCTGTTTTGTAAAAGCCATGCAGATTCAAATTCTGAAAGATAATCGTAAAGAATTGTTAGCATGTATTGTGCAAAGCACCATAGCAGTAGACTACACGTAGAACTGATGGGCAGAACTCATGCCGATAACACAAAAAGACACCTATTGATAACAAATGTATCACATGAATAATAGTAAAGTAATTATTACTGACCACTAAAACCACAATGTCCATGCGTAACAAAAACACCACATTTTGAAAGCCATAGGTATCGCTTTCATCACACAGTATAGAAACCAAAGCAAAAATAAAAGATTGCAAGCAGCACAATTGTCTGGACACGCAGGCCAAGTAGTATTCTTCACATACAAAGTTGTGATACACGGATACAACTCGCAGAGTGAAATTATATGTAGACCGTAAAAGCCATAGAAGTAATACAAAACCTAACAAGCAACAAACAGAATAAAATACATGTACAGTTAAGAATAACAATAGGAGGTCATATAACAATAGGAATCTAAATAAAACATGCAATCTAATACGAAAATGAATCACGGTATAACTAAAGTAGGTTTAAGGTTCTTTGTTTGTCTCTTACATTGCATACACGCGTGTGACGTATTAATGACTTGGTGGAATGTCTCTCCTTAGCGCCAGCGTTCCATTAGTCGCGACTGTGACGCTAATCAAACGCAACGTCACAAAAAGCCGAATATGATTAAAGATATCTCTATATATATAAAGGAAATAGAAAAGAAATGAATTTCCAGTTAAACCGTGTTTACACAACCGCTTAATCAGTCCACCCGAGAACCAGGTTTACTATCTACAATCGCTAAACCCGTGTGTGCTTGAGAAAATAAAAGAAAGAAGACTTACGCTGCTACTCGCTGTCACATAATCTTATTGGCGATGATTTTGAACGCTTTGTTGTCTTTTTGTCGCCGGGACATTGTCAAGTTTGCTTACCTGGCAGCTAGAAATTAGGCCTAGCGTGTTTGTGAATGCCGCTCAACGCCAAAGCAGTTTATCCCAGTATCAGGCAAATACGCATATCAATGTGCAGTTGGTAATGTGCGCAAGCTAAGCTTAGCTGTATGTACAGTAACTACATTAAAGACCGAATCTGTAAAGCCCAACAAGTCCGCCACGCGGAGAGGCGACAGCTGTCTGTCATTGGTTGTCGCTTACTGCTACTCCGAACCATCCAGGCGCGTCGGGAGGCGCCAGGCAGTCGGACCTTTAACTTTACGTCGCCCGAATGTTAGTAGCAGACGGCCTTTGTAAACAAAACGGAAAAATGTTTATAGAAGTATAAAACAGAATAGGAGAAATTCGGGGAAATATATATATATATGCTGGGTGTGTGACGTATATCACCATAGATACAGTACTGAGCAAGTTTATTACAATTGAGCCACGCCCCAATACATTCTAAAATCATGTTTCTATGGTAATGGTTAATCCACCAGTATGTGTGTGTGTGTATATTTTAATTGTTAAACAGCACACATTGTTAAATGGTGCTGTTTTAACACGACAGGCAAAATAAGAAATAGTAAAGCACATTATTGTTTTTATTCACATGCCCAGTTACAGTTATTTACACTACCAAGCAAAGGTTTAGAAACACTTACTCACTGTTGTTTAGTCCCCCAACACACATTTTAGAATATCAGTAGCAAACTCCTCAAAACCATGAAATAACACAATTAAAACTGCGGGAATTATGTTTTGCCTCAACATCCAAAACAAATAAACACCATGTTTTATTTCAGCATCCTCAAAAGTAGCCACCCTTTGACTGGAATTTGTACAGTCTTACTCTCTTATCATCCAGTTTCTTGAGGAAGCTTTTAAAACAGTTAGCACTGAAGGAATTTCCATCTTTGCTGGACTCTTATTGGTGGCTTTTATTCAGCCGCGTTCAACGCCAAAGCAGTTTATCCCAGTATCAGGCAAATACGCATATCAATGTGCAGTTGGTAATGTGCGTGCAAGCTAGCTGTATGTACAGTAACTACATTAAAGACCGAATCTGTAAAGCCCGAACAAGTCCGCGCCGCGTGAGCGACAGCTGTCTGTCATTGGTTGTCGCTACGTTACCCGGACCATCCAAGCGCGCGTGGGAGGCACTCAGGCAGTCGGACCTTTAACTTTACGTCGCCGAATGTTAGTAGCAGACGGCCTTTGTAAACAAAACGGAAAAATGTTTATAGAAGTATAAAACAGAATAGGAGAAATCGGGAAATATATATATATGCGGGTGTGTGACGTATATCACCATAGATACAGTACTGAGCAAGTTTATTACAATTGAGCCACTCCAATACATTCTAAAATCATGTTTCTATGGTAATGGTTAATCCACCAGTATGTGTGTGTTTTCTATTTAAGCTCAGTAGTAATTCTATTGCTTA
>CM032803.1:17245979-17386177 GCA_019155185.1 Beaufortia kweichowensis | reverse complement strand
TCTACCGATCTGATACTAAATCTACTTTGTTATTTACTCTATTTTCAGTTGCTATTTGCTATTTACTCTATCTGCATATTGTCAATATTTAAACACTTGATTCGCTCTCTCATATTAATACTAAACTGGTGTATACATAACTCAGATAATACATATACGCAACGTACCTTTTCTAATGGCGGATCTATCCGATCAGCGTGTCTTTCTGCTTTTGTTGCTCGCGATACTGCCGAGCGGAGACGGTCGGAGAATTTGCATGGACCCAGTCACACCGACCCGATCTGCTGTGCTAAACATCACCCCAGCCCCGGCACGATGCAGACAACAGAGAACCTCTTCCCCCACTCTGCAACCGGACTTCGAGACCTCAGGCACTCGGCACGCAAACGGTAATAAAACTACTCCTTCACTTATTGTCATAACTTGCATCTCCTGTCACATGTATAGCTTAGCTTCTTCCGTTAGCGATGAGGGTTTCACGTGCGATAAATGTAAAGACGTAGTAAGGCTAACGGAGAAGGTTACAGAATTAGAATCACGCATCCGTACTCTTGTTGAGAATAGTAAGGCTAGTAATAACTCTGACACTCTTCGGATGCGTCTAGCATAACGCATGCGATAATAACGGCTCGGTTCCGACTGTAGGCCTGAAGCGGCAGGGCAGCTGGGTGACAGTCAGGCGCGAGGTCGTGAGAGAAAGCGGCACCACTCTCCGCTCCTGTTATTATCTCCGAACGGTTCTCTCCGGCTCAGCCACACACATGCTGAGGCACCCGTGTCAAGCCCTGGTTATTGGTGATTCTATTTTACGGCGCAGGAAATAGAGACTCCAGCCACCATAGTTGAATGCATACCAGGAGCCAGAGCGTCTGACATTAGATCCAAACTGAAAGTGCTGGCTAAGGCTAAACGTAAATTTTCTAAAATTGTTATTCACGTCGGCACTAACGTCTGAGACTCCGTAATCGGAGATCTCTAAATATAATATTAAGGAAATGTGTGAAGTTGCAAAACTTTGTCAGACACAGTAATATGCTCTGGTGTCCTACCTGCCTACGAGGTGATGAGACCTACAGTAGACTACTGTCACTGCATGGCTGGATGTCTAAGTGGTGCCGGAAAACAATATAGGTTATATAGACAACTGGAAATATTTCTGGAGGAGACCTGACCTGTTAAAGAGAGATCGGCCTCCACCCTCCGGGGAGGAGCTGCTGTCCTCTCTAGAAATTTGAACAATAGTCTTAAGAGTAAAATCTGACTATCCGGGGCCCAGGTCAGGAAGCAGACCAATCGGCTTAACCATCCGTCTGCAAGCTGCCTCGACATGTCACCTAGGCCACATAAATCACAGCATATAGAGTTTTTACAACCCACATATCAACACATAGAGACTGTGTCTGTTTCCCGGACAAACAAACATATAGCATACTCTAAGCCAAAATACACAAACCTAATTAATATTAAACCAGAAAACAATCTACAAATAGATGCAACTAAATGGCTAAAATTCGGCCTGCTTAACATCAGGTCACTTTCTAACAAAGAACACATTATCAACGAAATTATTACAGACCACAACTTGGATGCGCTGTGCCTGACAGAAACTTGGGTTAAAACAGATGATTTTACAAGTCTGAATGAATCTACTCCACAAGACTTTTACTATAAGCACGAGCCTCGTCAGAAAGGTAGAGGTGGCGGTATTGCTACAATCTATAGCAACCTATTCTGTGTTAATCTTAAATCTAGAAAATTTAACTCCTTTGAAATAATGGTGCTAAATATGTCACTCCCAAACGGTCGCAACAAACATTTGTCCTTCACAATGGCTACCATTTACAGACCACCGGGTCACCATATAGACTTCCTCAACGAATTTGCTGATTTTCTGTCAGAATTAGTAGTCACCGTAGATAAAGCTCTAATCGTTGGTGACTTTAACATACACATTGATAATCCAAAGATGCGCTTCACGATATGGCTTTTATGGATATCCTGGATTAAGCTCGTGTTAGCCAAAAGGTGTCAGGTCCCACACATAAATGCAAGCACACTCTAGACCTAATTCTATCTTTTGGACTAAACATAAACAACATAGAAATATTACCTCAGAGCGATGCTATTTTACTAAGTATTTTACTAAGTATCCATTTTTTAAGTATCTAAATTACTTTAGAGAGTGAATAAAATGTTATATGTGAAGTGTGATGTAGTAGATTTGATTGTAATTTAACAGGTGCAGGAGGTTGTCCTGGGTGGTCGTCATTTAGCAGCACCATGATGGACATCAGGTGGGGCAGTGTTGTGCCAGCTGGAACTCATTCCTCGGGATACCTCGGAGAAAGGGAGAGGGGGATAGAGAGAGAGAGAGGGAGAGAGAGAGAGAGAGAGAGGGGACAGAACAGAGTAGCATTAGCGTAGCAGCCGTTCCTATGTAGATGTAGGCAGTTATATGTGATAACACATGCAGTATGTAGTATGTGTGTGTGCCCGGTTCCAGTTGAGTTAACTATTGTGGCCTTAGAGAGTTGGATCTGAGATTATGTGAATGCGAGGCTAAAGAGATAAGTCTTTAATTTAATTTTAAACAG
Organism: Beaufortia kweichowensis; assembly: GCA_019155185.1. Taxonomy (NCBI): domain Eukaryota; kingdom Metazoa; phylum Chordata; class Actinopteri; order Cypriniformes; family Gastromyzontidae; genus Beaufortia; species Beaufortia kweichowensis. The sequence goes on along the minus strand of CM032803.1, from coordinate 17,383,583 downwards.
TTCGAGTGTGTCTGAGTCCCGGACTCTTTTGGTGCTAAGTAGGAGAAGGATCTTCCACCTTTAGATTTTTTTGATATTCTTGGAACTATTAACAGCCCGCCATTTTGTGAATGCAATGTCCATGATGGATTGTATGCTGATAGTAGTTCATGGAGGTATAACGGTGCTAAGCCATTTAGGGCTTTGTATGTAATTAACAGAATTTTAAAATGTATGCGATACTTTACAGGTAGCCAGTGCAGTGTTGCTAGGAGTGCACTTATGTGGTCATACTTTTTTGATCTAGTGAGAACTCTAGCAGCTGCATTTTGAACCAGCTGAAGCTTATTTATTTGCTTTGCATGACACCCCCCCAGTAATGAATTACAGTAGTCAATTCTGGAGGTCATAAATGCGTGATGAAAAAATGCAGTTCGGCATACATTGGAAATGTGACCATCGAAAGACAGGTTCTTATCTAGAATCACACCTAGGTTCTTGACTGCGGAAGAAGGGACAATGGTGCAGCCTTCTATAGAGATGTTGTGGACTATCGTGTAAGTGATTGGAGCTATTGGGTTCAATAATCAGAACCTCTGTCTTGTTGGAGTTAAGTAGAAGGAAGTTGTTTTACCATCCATATTCTAATATCGTTGATACAGTCTATTAGCTTTGAAAAACAGTGGGTTTTGTCAGGTTCTGAGGAAATATAAAGCTGGGTATCGTCAGCGTAACAGTGGAAGTTGATGTCATGTTTCTTAATAATATCTCCGAGGGAAGCATATATAGTGCGAAGACAATGGGACCAAGAACTGATCCCCTGTGGTACCGCGTGTTTTACCTGAGAGTAATAAGATTTTTCCTCGTTAGCATAGACAAAGTGGTAGCGATCAGTTAAATAAGATTTGAACCAGGCTAAGGCTTGACCATTTATGCCAACAAGGTTTTCCAGTCTATCGAGTAAGATTGTATGATCTATTGTATCAAAAGCTGCACTGAGGTCGAGTAATATAAGAATAGATGTTTCACCGCTTGATCTGATGCTAGAAGGAGGTCATTTGTCACTCTGAGCATGGCTGTTTCTGTGCTGTGATGGGGCCTGAATCCTGATTGAAATTTTCATAGATGCTATTTTTAGCTAGGAATGTCTGTAATTGTTTAGACACAACCTTTTCCAGTATTTTTGATAAGAAAGGGAGATTAGAGATTGGTCTAAAGTTGGATAGGTCTCCCTGGTCGAGATTAGGTTTTTAATGAGAGGCCTAATAACTGCCATTTTAAAGGCTGCTGGAACATAGCCTAATTCTAAGGATGAATTAATAATATTGAGCACTGGTTCGAAACTGCAGGAAAAACTTATTTTAGTAGTTTTGTGGGAATGGGATCTAATATACAGGATGATGATTTTGATGAGTTTATTATTTTTTGAGTTCATCCATTTTAATAGCATTGAATGATTCTAGTTGTACTATTGGCATGATGCGGGACGGGATACTATGAGATATAGAGGTGGCTGGCTGTGTAGATGCAATATTGTCCCTAATCTGCTCGATTTTATTATCAAAAAATTTCATAAAGGTGTTACTATCGTGCTGTAGTTTAGCATCTTTTTCTGTAAATGATTTGTTTTAGTCAGTTTTATGACTGTATTAAAAAAAAATCGCTGGTTATTTTATTTTCTGTGATCAGCTTGCTGAAATAGGGACGATTTGGTGGTTTTAGAGCCTTTTGTACTTGTTGGTACTCTCTTTCCATGCATCGCCACCATACTTCTAGGTTCGTAGTCCTCCATCTACGTTCCATTTTTCTAGTTGCTTTTTTAGGGCTGCGGTGTGGTTATTATACCACGGTGCTGGCGTTCTTTCTTTATTCTTTTAATCTAATAGGTGCAACAAATTCTAAAGTACCTGAAAAGGCTTTTGTTTAATGTTTCTGTTACAGTGTCAAGATCTTCATTTTTGTTGATTACATTAAGGGTTTGATATAGATTTGGAAGATTGTTAATAAAACTATCTTTAGTGGTAGAGATGATTGATCTGCTTGATCTGAACCGAGGTGTGGGACGGCGAGGGTTTATCTAAAAGTACAGTATAGGTTATGAGGCAGTGATCTGAAATAGCATCGCTCTGAGGTAATATTTCTATGTTGTTTATGTTTAGTCCAAAAGATAGAATTAGGTCTATGGTGTGCTTACATTTATGTGTGGGACCTGACACCTTTTGGCTAACATACGAAGCTTAATCCAGGATATCCATAAAAAGCTATCATGAAGCGCATCTTTGGATTATCAATGTGTATGTTAAAGTCACCAACGATTAGAGCTTTATCTACGGTGACTACTAATTCTGACAGAAAATCAGCAAATTGTTGAGGAAGTCTATATGATGACCCGGTGGTCTGTAAATGGTAGCCATTATGAAGGACAAATGTTTGTTGCGACCGTTTGGGAGTGACATATTTAGCACCATTATTTCAAAGGAGTTAAATTTTCTAGATTTAAGATTAACACAGAATAGGTTGCTATAGATTGTAGCAATACCGCCACCTCTACCTTTCTGGCCCGAGGTTCGTGCTTATAGTAAAAGTCTTGTGGAGTAGATTCATTCAGACTGGTAAAATCATCTGTTTTAACCCAAGTTTCTGTCAGGCACAGCGCATCCAAGTTGTGGTCTGTAATAATTTAAGTTGATAATGTGTTCTTTGTTAGAAAGTGACCTGATGTTAAGCAGGCGAATTTTAGCCATTTAGTTGCATCTATTTGTAGATTGTTTTCTAGTTTAATATTAATTAGGTTTGTGTATTTTGGTTTAGAGTATGCTATATTTTTGTTTTTGTTTGTTCGGGAAACAGACACAGTCTCTATGTGTTGATATGTGGGTTGTAAAAACTCTATATGCTGTGATTTATGTGGCCTAAGTGACATGTCGAGGCAGCTTGCAGACGGATGGTTAAGCCGATTGGTCTGCTTCCTGACCTGGGCCCCGGATAGTCAGATTTTACTCTTAAGACTATTGTTCAAATTTCTAGAGAGGACAGCAGCTCCTCCCCGGGAGGGGTGGAGGCCGTCTCTCTTTAACAGGTCAGGTCTCCTCCAGAAATATTTCCATTTTCAAATAGTAGATTCTGTCATCCCCTCCTGGGACCGCCACCTTACTGTGGTGGAGGGGTTTGAGTGCTTGAATGATCCTAGGAGCTATGTTGTCAGGGGCTATATGCCCCTGGTAGGGTCTCCCAAGGCAAACAGGTCCTAGGTGACAAGCCAGACAAAGAGCGTCCACCCCCTTTATGAAAATGGCTAAAACAAAAATCGTGACGTCGCCCGGTATGGCGCAGCCGGGGCCCCACCCTGGAGCCAGGCCTGGGGTTGGGGCTCGTATGCGAGCGCCTGGTGGCCGGGTCTTACCCCATGGGACCCGGCCGGGCTCAGCCCGAAGGAGTGACGTGGGGCCGACCTCCCGGGCTCACCACCTGCAGGAGGGACCGTGAGGGGCGGTGCATTGTGGTTTGGGTGGCAGTCGGCAGGGACCTCGGCTGACCCAATCCTTGGACACAGAACTCTAACTCTAGGGACATGGAATGTCACCTCGCTGGGGAAAGGAGCCTGAACTAGTGCGGAGGTAGAGAGGTACCGACTAGATATAGTCGGTCTCACCTCCACGCACAGTTTGGGCTCTGGAACCCAACTCCTCGAAGAGGTTGGACTCTCCACTACTCTGGAGTTGCCATGCGGAGAGGCGGCGGGAGTGGGCTTGCTTATAGCCCCCAGCTTAGCTGCCATGTGTTGGAGTTTACCCCGTGAATGAGAGGGTCGCTTCCCCGCGCTCGGGTAGGGATAGGTCTCTTACTGTCATTTGTGCTTATGGGCCTAATGGCAGTACAGAGTACCCGCCTTCTTGGAGTCTCTGGGAGGGTGCTGGAAAGCCAGTCTGGGGACTCCGGCCATTTTGCTGGGGATTTCAACAGCACGTGGGCAACGGCGGTGACACCTGGAGAGGCGTGATTGGGAGGAACGGCCCCTGACCTGAACCCGAGTGGTGGTGTTCTGTTGTTGGACTTCTGTGCTAGTCACGGCTTGTCCATAACGAACACCATGTTCGAGCATAAGGGTGCTCATCAGCACACGTGGCAACAGAGCACCCTAGGGCGGAGGTCGATGATCGACTTTGTGGTTGTTTCATCTGGCCTCCGCCATATGTCTTGGACACTTCGGGTGAAGAGAGGGGCGGAGCTGTCAACTGATCACTACCTGGTGGTGAGTTGGATCCGCTGGCCGGGAGGAAGCTGGACAGACTTCGGCAGGCCCAAACGTTCTGTGAGGGTCTGTTGGGAACGCTTAGCAGAGCCCCTGTCAGAGGGTCTTCAACTCCCACCTCCGGCAGAGCTTTGAACAGATCCCGAGGGAGGTTGGGGACATTGAGTCCGAGTGGACTATGTTCTCCGCCTCCATTGTCAAAAGCGGCCGTTCGGAGTTGTGGCCGTAAGGTCTCTGGTGCCTGTCGTGGCGGCACCCCCGAACCCGTGGTGGACACGGAAGTAAGGGATGCTGTCAAGCTGAAGAAGGAGTACTATCGAGCTTGGTTGGCTTGTGGGACTCCTGAGGCAGCTGATGGGTACCGACAGGCCAAAGGACTGCGGGCTGGGTGGTTGTGGAGGCAAAACTTCGGGCCTGGGAAGAGTTCGGTGAGGACTTGGAGAAGGATTATCGGTCGGCCTCGGAAGAGGTTCTGGCAAACTGTCCGGCCTCCGAGGGGAAAGCGGTGCCCTACCAACACTGTATATAGTGGAGGTGGGGCTCTGCTGACCTCAACTGGGGATATTGTCCGGCGGTGGAAGGAATACTTCGAGGATCTCCTCAACCCTGCCAACACGCCCTCCACTGAGGAGGCAGAGGCTGGGGACGGCGGGATGGGCTCGGACATCACCGGGCTGAAGTCGCCGAGGTAGTTGAGAAGCTCCCTGGTGGCAAGGCTCGGGGTGGGCGAGATCCGCCCTGAGTACCTCAAGTCTCTGGATGAAGTGGGGCTGTCTTGGCTGACACGCCTCTGCAACATCGCTGCGGAGGTCGGGGACAGTGCCTCTGGACTGGCAGACAGGGTGGTGGTCCCCCTATAAGAAGGGGACTGGAGGGTGTGTTCCAACTATAGGGGATCACACTCCTCAGTCTCCCAGGAAAAGTCTATGCCAGGGTACTGGAGAGGAGAATTCATCCGATAGTTGAACCTCGGATACAGGAGGAACAATGCGGCTTTCGTCCTGGTCGGGGAACACTGGACCAGCTCTATACCCTCTTTATGATACTGGAGGGTTCATGGGAGTTTGCTCAACCAGTCCACATGTGTTTTGTGGATCTGGAGAAGGCATTCGACCGTGTCCCTCGCGGTGTTCTGTGGGGGTGTGCTCTGGGAATATGGGGTCCGAGGCCCTTTGCTAGGGGCTGTCCGGTCCCTGTATGACCGAGCAGGAGCATGGTTCGCATTGCCAGCAGTAAGTCAGACTCGTTCCCAGTGCGTGTTGGACTCCTCGCAGGGCTGCCCTTTGTCACCGGGTCCTGTTCACTATCTTCATGGACAGGATTTCTAGGCGCAGCCAGGGACCGAGGGGGTCCGGTTTGGTGACCACAGGATCTCATCTCTGCTTTTGCGGATGATGTTGTCCTGTTGGCTTCATCAGGCCATGACCTACAGCGGGGCACTGGGGCGGCTTTGCAGCTGAGTGTGAAGCGGCTGGCATGAGAATCAGCACCTCCAAATCTGAGGCCATGGTCCTCAGCCGAAAAGGGTGGCTTGTCCCTCCAGGTCGGTGGGGAGCTCCTGCCACAGGTGGAGGAGTTTAAGTATCTTGGGGTCTTGTTCACGAGTGAGGGAAGGATGGAGCGAGAGATCGACAGACGGATCGGTGCAGCTTCTGCAGTAATGCGGTCGATGTACCGGTCTGTCGTGGTGAAGAAGGAGCTGAGCCACAAGGTGAAGCTCTCGATTTACCGGTCGATCTACGTTCCTACTCTCACCTATGGTCATGAGCTTTGGGTCATGACCGAAAGGGTGAGATCCAGGATACAAGCGGCCGAAATGAGTTTCCTCCGCCGGGTGGTTGGGCGCTCCCTTAGAGATAGGGTGAGGAGCTCGGTCACTGGGGAGCTCGAGTAGATCCGCTGCTCCTCCACATCGAGAGGCCAGCTGAGGTGGCTTGGGCATCTGTTTCGATGCCTCCTGGACGCCTCCCAAGGGAGGTGTTCCGGCATGTCCCACCGGGAGGAGGCCCCGGGGAAGACCCAGAACACGCTGGAGGGACTATGTCTCTCGGCTGGCCTGGGAACGCCTCGGGGTTCCCCCGGAGGAGTTGGAGGAAGTGTCTGTGGAGAGGGAAGTCTGGGCGTCCCTGCTTAGACTGCTGCCCCCGCGACCCGGTCCCGGATAAGCAGAGGATAATGGATGGATGGATGGATGGAGATTCTGTCATCAGGGCTATAACACCAGGACTTCAGCTGCGGAGCTATCTTGAGGGAAAGGCAGGGCTGGCACTCCCAATGCTGAGACGGATACTTCGCTCTCATTATCAGGAGAAAAATGCTACTGAATTATATAAGCAGCTCACCACAGAAGCTCAGCGCACTAGAGAAATGCCACAAAGCTTCCTAATTCGAGCCCTTGACCTGAGACAGAAAATTCTGTTTGCTTCTCAGGAGGATGACTTAGGGTTGAAATATGATCCCGCCCTAGTTCAGTCTTGACTGGTTTGCAAAACGACCATATTCAAAGTGACCTTCACCCATACCTCTCAGATCCTGCTGTTCCAGATGAGGTGTTGCTGGAGAAACTCAATGTAGTTTGTTCCAATGAATCTGAAAGACAAAATAAGCGAAAATATGAAAAAAGTGGTACTGTTCATGCTGTACAGCTAAACGAGCCTTCCCCTGAACAAAAACTCCAGTCCAAACAGTCTAAGTTCAATTTAATGTCACAACTGAAAAGCCTGAGTGATGATATCAATCAGATTAAAGCGACAATCCAACAACCCTTATCTGTTCCTCAGCAGTGTTTTGCAGTTTATGACAAAGAACCAGCAGCAGCAGCAGTGTCTCCACAGCATCAAATCACATCTCAGGGTTCCCGACAGACATCAGAATGGACCCAAGTCCCAGAGCATCAAACCTGGAAACCCGATACAGCTACATATCAATGGCAGGTGGGTCCATACATGTCTCCACACCTGTTCTCACAAAGCCAACAACAGGGGAGGGAACAGAAAATGCCTCCTCTACCTGCAAACCCAGTTCAGTTGTCCAATGTTCCACAAGAACATTCTCTCCAGTCGCGTCAGCATTATTCCATACCAGAAATTCACCATGGACAGCCGTATGTGTATTCTTCCCCTCAGCAGCATCCCATGTCCATCAATTATGCAACTCAGCCATCAAGCTTTGCAGCATCGCAGCATTGCCCCCAGCAGTATATGGTGCCACCACAACAGTACCCCCATAAGTTCCGCCAGCTCCGTCCCTCACAAGCCAGACAATGTTTCCATTGCCAGCAGCGGAAAGCACAAGAACCTTGCACACATTGTTACCACTGTGGCAGCAGCGAGCACTTCTCAGCTGGCTGTAAGAGTAAAGGTGCCAGACCTCAGCTTGGAGCTCCGTTAAACAGGAACGGGTTACCCCCAAGGAACAGGGTGTGACCTGAGCGACAGAGAAGTCCCAAAAACGAGAAATGTAGCATGGGCCATCAGAGACAGTACCAGTCGCTTGATTGTATTTTAACTGCCCCTTGTCAAGTTAACCAGCATTCTACCATCACGTCCTTAGTGGGAAAACAGTGCCTTGTTACCTGTTATCTACATGGAAAAAAGACAGAAGCATTATGGGACACAGGCTCCCAAGTATGCATTATAGATGAGGATTAGAAGGCCAGATATGCACCTGAGGTGACACTGAGAAATATTTCGGAGGCAACCGAAGCGCCAGACAGCCTGCGCCTGGTGGCAGCCGATAGAGCGAACATTCCATACAGTGGATGGGTGGAGTTGACTTTCAAGCTGGCATCCCCTGTAACCAGTGAGAAAGAGATAAACATTCCTGTGCTTGTTTTGAAGGACCAAGAATTGCCCAAACCTATCATCGGGTATAACGTGATAGAACAAATAATGAGACGAAGTGAAACAAGTGGATCTCTTGATGTGACTAATGCTTGTTTATACAGAACTGTCAGAAGTGCTTTCCCTAGCATAAAGAAGAAAAGTGTACATACCTTCATCAATTCGGTGACTGCAGAGGGCCTCAGCAAGTACGTAGTAAGAACCAGGAAGAAGCTTGTGAACGTAAAGAAGCACACCATTATGCAAATTCAGTGTCTGGCAAAAGTGCCTCACGTGAAACTGTTTGAGCCACACGTTAACCCAATGTACTCAGATGGCCTTGAACTCTTTGATACCCTCCTCATTCTGGAAAAGGGGGCCCGCCCAGTAATTACTATCAGTGTACAGAATGGAACAGATCACGACATCACGCTCAGTGGTAGAACAGAGCTAGGAACTCTGCAGCCAGTTAAGTCTGTCTTACCAATATCAAATCCACAGTGTGAAGCCACAGCATCTGTCACTCAGGTTCTACCAGGGACAGCTAAGGAAGATGGCAATACAGATAGATGGGACCCTTCTGTGGATGTGAGCCATTTAACTCTGGCCCAACAACAACAAGTAAAACAGATGTTATGTGAAGAATGTCATGCCTTTTCGAAGTCAGACGACGATATCGGCTGTGTTCCAGATTTACAACCGACTATCTCTTTAAATGATAACACCCCTGTTGCTCGCACATACACATCAGTCCCTAAACCATTATATCAAGAGATGAAGGACTGCTTACATGACCTGATTGCTCAAGGGTGGGTGGCCAAGTCTCATTCCCCTTACTCGTCCCCAATAGTCTGTGTCCGTAAAAAGGATGGCAGACTCAGGCTATGGTGGTTACTATGGTGGTTGATTACAGGGACCTGAACAGCAAAACAATCCCTGATCGCCAGCCAATACCTAGGGTGCAGGATATCCTAGATGGGCTGGGAGGCAATGCATGGTTCTTGCTGCTTGACCAAGGAAAGGCGTACCACCAAGGCTTCATGTCTCCACAGAGCAGGTACCTGACTGCATTCACAACACCGTGGGGCCTGTACGAATGTATTCGTATTCCTTTCGGCCTTATGAATGCGCCTGCAGCATTTCAACGGTTTATGGAAGAGAAAATTATGGAAAATTTGCATACCGTACTTAGACGACATCCTGGTCTTCACTGAGTCCTTCGGTGAACAAGTGGAGGCGGTGAAGAAAGTACTGCAGAGGTTACAGTCCCATGGAGTCAAGTTAAAACCAAGAAAATGTGAGCTCTTTAAGAAAGAGGTGCGATATCTGGGAAGAATTGTGTCAGCTGAAGGCAGTCATATTGATCCCGCAGACACCATTGCTGTAGCGGCACTAAAGGAACAGACACCAAGCACGGTGGGGGAGCTACGCAAGATTCTGGGCTTGCTCAGCTATTATAGGTGTTACGACCCCAGATGGTTTAGGGGTATTAAGAGGTGTAACACTTAAAATAGAAATAAATGAATAAATTCCCAGGGTGTTTGTGTATTTTCAAGGACAAGGAAGCCAACGTATCAGTCAAGTGATTTATTAAAATGAAAAATTTAGTGAATGGAAGTGGTAAACAAACTGATAATAATAATAAAGAAAGGATAATGTTGGGCTATTTACAATATTTACACAAAACGAACAAAATTCTTAACCAAGGGAAAAGGGACGTGAGTGGGGCTAAAGGAAAGAACAGAGCAAAAGAAAACACAGCTAACTACCGTTTAAACCCTCTACGCTATCTAATAAAATAAAAGAATAAACAGAAAGTATCTAAACTACTCTAACTAATCCAAACACAAAACGTACAAAGTGGCACCCACTCCTAAACTAGTGTGTCTAATACAGAGTAGTTATTTACTACGTGAGCACAATGTATGTCACGCGACAATCTTACCTGTCCGCTTCTCCCCTGTATCCAGAGAGAGAACAGAACACCACCACATAAAGGACGAACATAAGGTAATACAACAATAATCAAACAAGAAAAGAGTGGTGACAGACTGGTAGCGCACATATAACAAATAGAACACACAATACTCGAAGGATAAACAGATGTGATTAAGGTTCACTACAGAATAAGGTTTAAGCCGAAAGTGACTGGTGCGCATTGACTTGGCATCTTCTTTAAAACAGGGGGATGGCGATGATTGGCAGAGGAAGAATGACGTCACCTTTTGAAGGATGGATGATTGACATCTCGGTGGACCAACAGGACAACAGAATGGATCTAAGGAGGGACAGTGGAGAGAAAGAGAGGAGGAACAAAACAACACCAACACACCCCCCCATAGACATAACAATAGGCAATACATTAAAGACTTTTCACAAATTGCCAGTCCCCTCTATGACCTGCTAAAAAGTAACACTGAAGGTGCTGGGCCACAGAGGAAGGGGAAACGCAAAATAAGAAACAACAAACAAAGTCATGTGGTGCCATCAAGTAAATCAATTGAGTGGGCAGAAAACATCAGGAGATACTAGAAAAGCTAATTAACTGCTTGATTCAGCCTCAACCATTCATCCTTCATACAGATGCGTCCAAACAAGGGTTGGGAGCTGTTCTTTACCAGCAGCAGAATGGCAAGCTGAGAGTAATTGCCTATGGTTCGCAGACTTTGACAGCAGCGGAGAAAAATTACCATCTGCACAGCGGGAAGCTGGAATTCTTAGCTCTGAAATGGGCCATCACTGAAAAATTCAGAGACTACCTGTACTATGCACCAACCTTTACAGTTTTCAGTGACAATAATCCATTGACCTATGTCCTGACCTCTGCGAAGTTGAACACCACTGGGTGTAGATGGGTGTCAGAGCTCGCAGACTTCCACTTTACCATCCGTTACCATCCAGGTACCCCTCCTGGGACCGCCACCTTACTGTGGTGGAGGGGTTTGAGTGCCTGAATGATCCTAGGAGCTATGTTGTCAGGGGCTATATGCCCCTGGTAGGGTCTCCCAAGGCAAACAGGTCCTAGGTGACAAGCCAGACAAAGAGACCACCCCCCCCCTTATGAGAAGGTCTAGAAGAAATACCGTGACGTCGCCCGGTATGGCACAGCCGGGGCCCCACCCTGGAGCCAGGCCTGGGGTTGGGGCTCGTATGCGAGCGCTCAGCCCGAAGGAGTGACGTGGGGCCGACCTCCCGTGGGCTCACCACCTGCAGGGAGGGACCGTGAGGGGCCGGGTGCATTGTGGTTTGGGTGGCGGTCGAAGGCAGGACCTCGGCGACCCAATCCCTCGGACACAGAACCTAACTCTAGGGACATGGAATGTCACCTCGCTGGGGGGAAAGGAGCCCGAACTAGTGCGAGAGGTAGAGAGGTACCGACTAGATATAGTCGGTCTCACCTCCACGCACAGTTTGGGCTCTGGAACCCAACTCCTCGAAAGAGGTTGGACTCTCCACTACTCTGGAGTTGGTCATGGGTGAGAGGCGGGCGGGCGGGAGTGGGCTTGCTTATAGCACCCCAGCTTAGCTGCCATGTGTTGGAGTTTACCCCAGTGAATGAGAGGGTCGTTTCCGCTGCGCCTTCGGTGGGGATAGGTCTCTTACTGTCATTTGTGCTTACGGGCCAATGGCAGTACAGAGTACCCGCCTTCTTGGAGTCTCTGGGAGGGGTGCTGGAAAGCGCCAGTCTGGGGACTCCGCCATTTTGCTGGGGATTTCAACGCATTACGTGGGCAATGACGGTGACACCTGGAGAGGCGTGATTGGGAGGAACGGCCCCCTGACCTGAACCCGAGTGGTGTTCTGTTGTTGGACTTCTGTGCTAGTCACGGCTTGTCCATAACGCAACACCATGTTCGAGCATAAGGGTGCTCATCAGCACACGTGGCAACAGAGCACCCTAGGGCGGAGGTCGTCGATGATCGACTTTGTGGTTGTTTCATCTGGCCTCCGCCATATGTCTTGGACACTCGGGTGAAGAGAGGGGCGGAGCTGTCAACTGATCACTACCTGGTGGTGAGTTGGATCCGCTGGCCGGGAGGAAGCTGGACAGACTCGCAGGCCCAAACGCTCTGTGAGGGTCTGTTGGGAACGCTTGGCAGAGCCCCCTGTCAGAGGGGTCTTCAACTCCCACCTCCGCAGAGCTTTGAACAGATCCCGAGGGAGGTTGGGGACATTGAGTCCGAGTGGACTATGTTCTCCGCCCCATTGTCAAAGCCGACCGCTCGAGTTGTGGCCGTAAGGTCTCTGGTGCCTGTCGTGGCGGCAACCCCTCAACCCGGTGGTGGACACCGGAAGTAAGGGATGCTGTCAAGCTGAAGAAGGAGTACTATCGAGCTTGGTTGGCTTGTGGGACTCCTGAGGCAGCTGATGGGTACCGCAGGCCAAACGGACTGCGGCTGCACGGGTGGTTGTGGAGGCAAAAACTCGGGCCTGGGAAGAGTTCGTGAGGACCTGAGAAGGATTATCGGTCGGCCTCAAGAGGTTCTGGCAAACTGTCCGGGCGCCCGAGGGGAAAGCGTGCCCTACCAACACTGTATATAGTGGAGGTGGGGCTCTGCTGACCTCAACTGGGGATATTGTCGGGCGGTGGAAGGGATCTCCTCAACCCTGCCAACACGCCTCCACTGAGGAGGCAGAGGCTGGGGACGAGGGGATGGGCTCGACATCACCCGGGCTGAAGTCAGCCGAGGTAGTTGAGAAGCTCCCCGTGGCAGGGCTCCGGGGTGGGACAGATCCGCCCCTGAGTACCTCAAGTCTCTGGATGAAGTGGGGCTGTCTTGGCTGACACGCCTCTACAACATCAAGCTGTGGAGGTGGGGGACAGTGCCTCTGGACTGGCAGATCAGTGGTGGTCCCCTCTATAAGAAGGGGACCAAGGGTGTGTTCCAACTATAGGGGATCACACTCCTCAGCCTCCCCGGAAAGTCTATGCCAGGGTACTGGAGAGGAGAATTCGTCCGATAGTTGAACCTCGATACAGGAGGAACAATGGCTTTCGGCCCTGGTCGTGGAACACTGGACCAGCTCTATACCCTCTTTAGGATACTGGAGGGTTCATGGAGTTTGCTCAACCAGTCCACATGTGTTTTGTGGATCTGGAGAAGGCATTCGACCGTGTCCCTCATGGGTGTTCTGTGGGGGTGCTCTGGGAATATTGGGTCCGAGGCCCCTTTGCTAGGGGCCGTCCGGTCCCTGTATGACCAGAGCAGGAGCATGGTTCGCATTGCCAGCAGTAAGTCAGACTCGCTCCCAGTGCGTGTTGGACTCCGCAGGGCTGCCCTTTGTCACCGGGTCCTGTTCACTATCTTCATGGACAGGATTTCTAGGCGCAGCCAGGGACCGGAGGAGGTCCGGTTTGGTGACCACAGGATCTCATCTCTGCTTTTTGGCGGATGATGTTGTCCTGTTGGCTTCATCAGGCCAGGACCTACAGCGGCACTGGGGCAGTTTGCAGCTGAGTGTGAAGCTGCTGGAATGAGAATCAGCACCTCCAAATCTGAGGCCATGGTCCCTCAGCCGGAAAGGGTGGCTTGTCCCTCCAGGTCGGTGGGGAGCTCCTGCCACAGGTGGAGGAGTTTAAGTATCTTGGGGTCTTGTTCACGAGTGAGGGAAGGATGGAGCGAGAGATCGACAGACGGATCGGTGCAGCTTCTGCAGTAATCGCGGTCGATGTACCGGTCTGTCGTGGTAAAGAAGGAGCTGAGCCACAAGGCGAGGCTCTCGATTTACCGGTCGATCTACGCTTCCTACTCTCACCTATGGTCATGAGCTTTGGGTCATGACCGAAAGGGTGAGATCCAGGATACAAGCGGCAAAATGAGTTTCCTCCGCCGGGTGGTTGGGCCCCCTTAGAGATAGGGTGAGGAGCTCGGTCACTGGGGAGCTCGGAGTAGATCCGCTGCTCCTCCACATCGAGAGAGGCCAGCTGAGGTGGCTTGGGCATCTGTTTCGATGCCTCCTGGACGCTCCCAAAGGGAGGTGTTCCGGGCATGTCCCACCGGGAGGAGGCCCCGGGGAAGACCCAGAACACGCTGGAGGGACTATGTCTCTCGGCTGGCCTGGGAACGCCTCGGGATTCCCCCGGAGGAGCTGGAGGAAGTGTCTGGGGAGAGGGAAGTCTGGGCGTCCCTGCTTAGACTGCTGCCCCCGCGACCCGGTCCCGGATAAGCGGAGGAAAATGGATGGATGGATGGACCATCCAGGTAAAGAAAACATAGATGCTGACTCACTCTCCAGGATGCCGGCGGACCTGGACAATGAGAGAATGTACTGAGCAGCTTTCACCTGACTGTGTGGGGCTGTGATCCAAGCAGTGGAGTTCCAAGGAAATCCAGATATGACTCTTGCAGTAGCCTGTCAGAGTGTACTGGCAAGTGTGGAGGAAAATGAGGGACTCTTCAAACCCCTGTCAAAAGAGGAAATCAGACATGCGCAAAAGGATGATAAGGACATTAGAGTAATAAGTGAACACTTACAGGCAGGATCCAGGCCTTCTCAGCAGTGGCGTTCAGTCAACTCGCCAGCCAAAGTTGTTCTGAGAGAGTGGGAGAAGCTGAAGTTAGACGAACATGGCATCCTGTTCTGCCAAACGAATCAAAGAAAACAGCTGGTGTTACCAACGCAATTTAAAAGAACTGTTCTGAGAGAGATGCATGATGAGATGGGTCATCAGGGACTCGATCGCACCACGAGCCTAATTAGGGATCGGTTTTTCTGGCCTTACATGCAGAAAGACATTGAAAATTATGTCCTGAGATCCTGCTGCTGTATCAAACAGAAAAAAACCCTGTCGTGAGACAAGAGCGCCCCTTAAAAATATCAAAACGACCCACCCATTTGAATACAGAATAATACAGCGGCGTTGCTGGCGCAAGGACCACCCCCAGGGGAATGGCCAGGTGGAACGATTTAACCGGACATTATTGCAGATGCTGAAAACCCTGACTGAAAGACAAAAAGCTAATTGGAAAGATGCACTGAACAAATTAATCTTTGCTTATAACTGTACTAGATGTGACGTGACTGGCTTCTCACCTTTCCAGTTGCTGTTCGGACACTCACCAAAGTTACACATCAATGCTCTCTTCGGACTCAACTCTGACAATAGCTCCCAAAGTTACAGTGAGTACATGGAACGATGGACAAAAGGAATGCAGGAAGCTTGTGAGATAGCGAGAGAACAGGCAAACAAGTGTGCAGAAATAAACAAAAGGAATTACGACCACCAAGTGAGGTGTACTGACCTGTTTCCAGGAAGCAGGGTCCTCGTAAAAAACCTGACCCCAAGAGGTGTGACCGGGAAACTGCGAAATTACTGGGAGGATGAAGTTCATGTTGTTACACGCCAGGTGGCAGATGATGCACCAGTCAAAAAGTAAAACCTGAACAGAGTAAAGGTAGATCACGAGTTTTACATTGCAGTCTTCTCCTTCCATGTGACCATCTACCTCTTGAAATCACACCAGCTCAAAGTACTAAACCAAAACGAGGACATCAATTAAGAAACAGCAGAGCCCAGCCCACCCGGGGAAGAGAATGTGAGTCAGAGTACGATAATGACAGTGAAGAGGATGAGTACTACTTTCAAGTGGAGCCCTTTCAGATAAAACCACAAGAAAGCAGTGATTGCCTAGAAAAAAGAAATGTGTTATCACAACAGTCAGTACCTTCTGAGCCTCGATCTAACTCTCCAGTGGTGGAACCAAGGCCACAGTCACTTCCATCTGAGTCAGGGATAGATCTTCCAGAGCCTGCACCTGAAATAAGAAAAGAACTTAATGAAAATGAACCAACTGTTGACCTAATGCAACAAGACTTACCTGTTAGGGGTGCAGTTAGAGCAAGTGAATGGACTGTTTTTCCTTCCTAACAGAGACTTGGTGGTTTGCAAATTCATCCTTTTTCTTAGAACTACCTCATGGGACTATTTACAACCAAGTGCCTCTTGTCTATTGACAAATAAGGACTCTTGTAAGGTGAAATGAGCAATATCACAGTTGTGAATGTATGCTTGAAAAAAAAAGAAAAGAAAGGAGAATGTACAAGTAACCTGTGATAACCATGCTGTAATATCTGATGCTGTAGATACCTGCTGGGTAAAGTTAAAAGAGGTTAAATACTGTAAATTGAGCATATCTGTGACTAATTTGATGTCGAGACGACATCTTTATTTTGAGGGGGAGAGTGTAATATTTACATTTACATTTAGCCGACGCTTTTATCCCTTTTACCAGTGGCACACTGGGAGCGATTAGGGGTAAGGTGTCTTGCGCAAGGGCACCTACTGGTACTGGGAATCGAACCAGCAACTTTCTGGTTGCAAGTCCAACTCTCTAACCACTAGACTACTAACTACTACTGATTCAGTTCCCAAAGTTAATATAAAATTGGTTAATGTTATTTTTCTAATATTGTAAAATAGTATTTAATTTGTTATTTGTGTTTATAAAATGGAAGATATGTTTTGTGCATTTAGTAAATTAATTATTTTCATTCAGCATACTTACAATGACGTCATCGCTTCAGTAGACGGCATTCCCGTGATGCGCTTCATTCTCAGTAAATAGACCATCAAGGAAGCCATCACTCCAGCGCTGTCTTCTTTATTGCTCTTTTAATCATCTTTACTGTACTGTTTCAGGAGTACTACACCGGCACTAGTGAGCACCAGGAAAACAGTGTGTTTGCGATTTACCATTCACCGAGATTGCGCAAACGCTGGGCCCACAGCTGGGCCTGCTTCTCCTGGAGGTTGCGTATCTGCTTCTCCACAGCCTCCAGTTCCAGCGGCACTGACTTCAGCTCAAACGTGTCCTCACCAGCACTAAAAGGTACTACATCAGACAAATTCGCTATTCAGGTAATAAATGAAGGTAAAGTGTTGTGTGTTAGAAAGTTAGAAAGGCTAGCAGTCGCCGGATTAGGCTGGTGATGCTGAACGGGCTATATGCTAGTAGCAGATTGTCTGGATATCCTAACTAAACTGACAATACTGAGTCGCTCTGGTTGTTTTTGTAAAATACTATATGTAACAATATGGGACTAAAGATCGATACCACAAAGAGAGGTAAGTGAAATGAGTTTAATAAAGTGATCCGGTAAACAGCTAAACATCCACAGGTGAGAATACATACAACTGAAAACATCCACAGGTGAGTAAATCCAAACAACAGGTAACATCCACAGGTAAGTATATCCAAAAACAGGTAACATCTACAGGTAAGTATATCCAAAAACAGGTAACATCTACGGGTAAACAAGAGAGATCCAAGATAGTGCACACAACAACATACACCTAGACTACACAGTGAAAGAAACAAAAGACATAGCATTTAAAAAGTCTAGGGAATTGATGGCAGGTGCGGTGATAATCAAAGATGGCAGGTGAGTGAGGTGCAAGGGATTGTAAGGTAATGTAGTCCATGGGGAGGTGCTGAAGAGTCCGTGAAGTGATTGCATCCCTCACTAGCTCTACTACTGTAGATTCTCTCTCTTTCCAGGACATAGGCTAAAATGTCAGCATCACTGCTTGCGACACTACCCTGCACTGATTTGATACCCTGATTTGATTTGAAAGTGTTGCCCTTTGATCAGATTGTGGACAATGCACTTTGAGAGTAAGCACTGTTACTAGAAACTTAAAGAATTTAAAAAACCTGTGCTTTACTGTTCCGGAAAGGCATCAAATGTTCATGGCTTATCTGTCAGAGGGGTCAGTGTGCCATCTAACTTTACAAATAAAAATGTGTAGCAGAGTTAATTTTTCTTATACATTTTGTTTATGTAAATGATTGTTATTTGGTTGTTTTTTAAAAATTGGTGAATCAGAGCTAAACATTTTAAACATCAGCAGTTTCATTTTCGCTTATTACCTGATCTTTCATTCACAACAATCTCTTAAGGACAACTTAAAATCACTTGGAGTGGCGACCCCAGAAGATTCAAGATTTCTTGAGGAATCAGATCTGGTTGCTCAACTGAGTCATTCAAGCCAGGAAAAGGAGACCAGTAAGTCCATGTATTTGTTTCAGTTACAAAATCCTTAATTGCCAGACAAATCAAATAAGATATTTGTTACTTTTGTAATTAAATTTTGTATTTGTATTAAATACAATTTATTTGTTATTTATTTATTTTTTATTTTAACAGGCAAAAAGTAACCTGTAATAAAAGCAATAAATGGTCTTGATCATTTTCATCTTGGTTAAACTTTAACCCTTCAAACTAAGTACATACACATTACATTTTTACAGCACAAAGTTCTGAAACCCTGAAAAAAACAGAATGTTCATCTCCAGTATCTTTTCTGTCCCAAAGTTCTTCATGCTCATCTCCTAGCACCTCCTCCCCTCCAACTGTGAACTGGGTGGACAGCTTTGAGATCCCATGGAATAGGTTTTCTGATTAATTAATACAGGCACTTGGAAGACAGAAAAGGCCAAGTCCTTGCTTGCGCAGGGAAATGGTGAGGATTGTTGTTGCGGCAATAAAAGTGATCATGAGTGGCGAGAGACTTTGTAAAGGTGGCCTTCACACTATTGATTGATAAGTTTATCCTTTATTAACATAGAAATGTTCATATTAATTTGAGTTGTAACCACAAGTTTAGTGGTAATGATATCCTATAATCTGTAAGCACATAGTTCTTACTGTAAATGTTTATCTAAACCTTTGCCTAGCTCAGTTTAAAGTGACAATTAGGTAGCACAACTGTTTTAAATTCTGGAGTCTGAATAGTCTGAACTGGTCCTAATTGAACCACTGCACACTTCTGTTAAGAAATGTCTATGTCTATGGGCTGACTGTCTGTGTGTATGTGGTCCTTGTGTCGCTGCACATGGCATTGTTTTGACAGCTCGGCATGTGCTCGCTGTCCGCGTGATTGTTTCTCCGCCCCTCTTATTATCCCATCGCTCTTCTTATTATTTGCACATCTGTTACCTATCTTCTCCTAATAAATTCCCTTTATATTCCTCCTGTTTTCGCTGTCTCGTGTCAGAGTTTTTTTTCATTGTGCGTTAAGTGGATGCTATCTTGTCTAGTTCTATTTATTCTTGTGAGCTTAACCTCGGTCCAGTGTCGTCTGGTCTCAAGTGCCCTTGCTGTCCTGCGGTCTCTCCTCCTTCCCTGTCGCAGCGGGTCCTCAGCTGAATCCCAGGTTATTGGCCTCTCTTTTCCGGCCAGTCTCGCCTCGCACTTAGCGAGCGCTGTCTGTGGTGCCCGGATGCTCTGGTCCAGGGATAAAGACTTGATAAAGACTAGTCTCCTTTCTTGCCTTTGCCTTTTATTAATAAAAGACCGCTCGGCTATCTCGCTTCACAGATTGAAGCGGCTGGTCTGTCCAGGGTCCCGTTGGAGTACAGCGGCCTTTATTCTGTGTTCTCCAAGTCCCGAGCCACCGCTCTGCCTCCGCATTGCCCCACGACTGTGCCACTGATCTCCTCCCAGGCACTTCTCCACCTAAGGGTCGACTTTATTCCCTTTCCGGTCTTGAGAGAGAGGCCATGGATAAATACATTTGCGAATCTCTGCTGGTCTCATCCACCCCTCCTCTTCCCTCGCCATGTGCGGGTTTATTCTTAATTTAGAACAAGGACGGCACCCGGGGGAAAGCCTGGCTCGCACCTCTGGACGGTCCAAAGCGGCAACTGCCTGCCGCCGGGCCTCTCCTCCGACCTCTATGTGTTGTCAGCGGGTATGGCTCTCTACCAAGGACATGCATCTCAGGGCACCGTCTCGCAAACTGGCGCCCAGGTGCATTGGTCCATACCGCATCACCAAGGTGGTTAATCCGGTTGCCCCCTCTCTTGGTCAGGTTCACCCTGTGTTTCATGTTTCCAAGGTTAAACCTTTGTTTTCGTCTCTGCTCTGATCTTGCCGGGAATCGTCACCGATTGTGTTTGTCTGAAAGATGATGAACATATGTGCCTTGGGTGGCGTGAGGGTGAGTAAATCATGGACTAATTTTCATTTTTTGTTGAATTATCCCTTTAAGATATTTATCTATGAGTATAACAGGTAGCATTAATTTTTTACCATTAAATGTACAGTTTATTTTTTACAGTATGCCTATTTTCATGGTTCAGTAATGGCTCATCAGTTCAGTTGGTGAAGTTGGTATTTCACTCCACATCAGAATCAGAAAGAGCCAAGTGTGATTTTCACACACAAGGAATTTGTCTTGGAGTCAGGAGCTTCCAGTACAGAAAGAACTGGCATCATTCCAGATATTCCAGAGAGGGGGCCACCGGATTAACCACCTTGGTGATGCGGTATGGACCATTCCAGTATTGAGTTTCCTCTAAAGGGAATGTCTACGGTTACGCATGCAAACTCATTTCCCTCATAAAGGGGACAAGTTGATGATGAGGTGCCCTGCTCTTATGTACACTTTTGGCATGATTAGACATAAGATTCAGACATCTTTTACACAGAATGCATTTCCTTATAGCAGGGGTAGGCAACCTTATTGACATGATGTGCCATCAATTGTTTTTCTTGGTAATCACAGTGCCATATCAACATCAATGTTTAATATCACGCTAAACTATATTACAATATAATTGTCCAGTAGATGTAATCGGTTTATATACATAACAGTAACATTTTTTTTTAAAGAAAAATCTTACTTTTCAAAAACAAAGCACAAAAAAATAACATAATGCATTGAATGTTTTAGGAAATAGAATTTTTTTTTTCCAATATGTTAACAAGATTAATCGATGTTATAGAAGTATTTTTAGAATAACTAATGTAGTTAATTAATGCTAACAAATAAAAACTTGTGCCCCCAAGATCAATGTGCCTCTGCCTTATCTTCCTGACCATACTCTTCTTGTGTTCAGTTTTTAAAGTAACGCTCATAAATGGCTCACAACATTTTCAAACAGTGAGTGCATAGGAAATAGTAATGTGTGGGTTGGAGTTATCTTTTGTCTTTTGTTGTAGCCTGAAGTTCAGAGCAAATGAAGTGTGAGGGCCTTTTATCTCATTCATGTATTTAAAATAACGTAATGCTGAATTCAATGCGGACAACTATAACTAAACAAGCAACTTGATTATAATTAAGGATTAATAGGTAATTTGTTAAAGCTTAATTTGAACTGGACTTGAACATAAACTTAAATAATATATTTGAAATTAATATAGCATGTGGTTGGCGATGTCCAAGCCCAACTCTAAGCTAAATGGTGTGAGCTGGACTGCAGTTCACCCCAGGGACTCATTAAGAGTCAGAACATTTTACTGACATATACCAGAGATGCTATATGGTTGGGACCAAATTATTGCATTTAATTGTCTTATGGGAGCATGCCCCATCCCACATTTTGTTTCACGAAATGGAAAACACTGTATGTGTATATAGAGAGAATACAGTCTGTCAATAGCATTTCTTTGCTATTACAGGCGTGATGTGAATGTAAGTAGTACATAAGTGTAGACAATTACCTAATTTAGTGATGGTACATGCCCATTTTATAGAGCTGGTTTTACACATTGCAAATTCATTACATACAGTGCTTTAATATTGTGTAATATACTGACCAGAGTTCTACTTTTAATTCAATCGTATCCCACCAACGCTATCTCATCAACCCGATCTCATTACTAGCTGGACCTATTATTATTTTTTCACTGCATAATATTCTAGAATGTGTTATTCTGAGCTTTTGCTTCTGATGTGTTAGGTATGTATTATTGGTAACAATTTAACCTAACACAGTTGACCATAAAATGAGAGTTGGACCTTACTCCAGTCTGCTAAATGAATAAATATGGACTTAATCGCAGTAACATGTTTACATGACATAAGCAAACATTTTTACATTAAACATTAGTTTTATTACTCTGATTATTTGCTGTAAAACACAGCACAAACGCTGAGTAGGTGTGTTACTGGTTATTCTGCACTGTGATGAATACAGAAATATGATGGAAAAATGTGCAATGGTTATGGACGCTGTCATCGTGTTTGCACTGTCTCGTTACGCACTGTACTGAAGCCACATATTTTACTCCGATTATGCCTTCTGTGATTATGAGCTTAATCACATTCATTACATCAAATTATTGAGGTAAAATATATTCACAATATTGCAAAAATTTTATGAGGGTGCATGCAAACGTAGTCATTGACTTTTATAATGTACAAGCTGCAAATTGTATACCATCACTCTACACCTACACTAAACCCTCACATAAACCTTTTTGCATCTTTACGTTTTCATTACGTTTACATAATTTAGTATGATTTATAGGCTGTCTTCCTCGAGAGGACCAAAAATGCCTCACAAGGTTAAACAATTACTGGTATTACCATCTTTGTTCTGAATGTTTGGTCTGTAGGGTTTACAAGGGCACACACTAAGCTTAAGAATCACTAATATTAAGAATCTCAGGTTTCACAACTGTAACCAGTTTGTTTATACTGTATTTTAAGGCAAAATAATGCTGTTTTTTATAAATATGGCAATTTAACCACTTGGTTTTCTCATATTATAAAACAATGAAATTTATGTAGAGGACAGTCATTTTAACAGTAAAATTGCATTTAGCTATAAAGAGCATGGTGGACGACATAGTGATTGATGCTAAGATATTTACGGTGCTATATATACGGTAGATATTAGGGTGCTATATGAAGAACCTAAAGCTTTTGTTCTTACAAACTGTTCCAGGTCAGCAAGCTTCTCTCAGAGGGACTAGGCAAGTGTGTCCTTTATCACCCTTGCTTTTTGCGCTCGCTATTGATCCCCAGATCAGACCTTTCAATTTAGGGTTTGCAGACTGATGAAAAACATCATAAAATATCCCTCTATGCAGATGATGTGCTCATTTTCTTTTACAATCCTCAGTTCCATCTCTTCTTAACATTATTAATACTTTTAGTATCTTCTCAGGATACAAAATCAATTTAGTTAAGTCGGAAGCTATGCCTGTGGGTACTATGTAAATAATTCCAAATATTAACCCCTCATTTCCATTTAAGTGGTCCCCCAGAGGACTCACATAGGTATTGTAAGCCCTACATTTAAAAATTTATTCAAAGGCAAATTTGCCCTGTTGTTTAGTAAAATTAAAGAGAATTTAAACCGATGGGATACCAATTTCTTGGCTAGGTAGAGTGGCTCTTATAAAAATGACATCCTTCCCAAGCTTCTGTACCCAATTCTAATGATCCCTATCCTGTTTTCTTAAAGTGGCTGGCTTAGCATCTTTTTTTGAAGCAAGCGCAAACCAAGGTTAAAGTTTTCTGTACTACAGCTACCAGGCTCAATGGGGGAGGTCTGGATTTGCCTAATATTAAGCTATATCAATGTCATTTTGGGGAAAGAAAGAAATTAATGTCCACTCTTACACCACTTGTGAATAACCCAGACTTCCTGCCAGGCAGATTTGATGGGAGATTTAAATTTTGGAAAAATAAAGGTAATATCAGCTTATAGATCTGTTTGATGAAGATGGCCTAATGTCCTTTGAGGATTTGAGGCAGAAGTATCAGTTATTAAAACAGGACTTTTTACAGATTAGAAACTATATTCTGAAGGATACCTCATTATGAACAAACAGAAGTATATCCCCTATAGAAAAACTGCTATTTCAAACACTGGGAAAGAAATCAATGAGTCTGCTATACAGGGTTCTCAATGCTATAACTGAGGGAAATGTAGTTCTACATACTAGACTTGTTTGGGAAAGGGAACTTTCTCATGAGGAAGAATGGGATAATATTTGGAATTATGCCAAATCCATTTTGGTATGTAATCGTGCCAAGGCTATACAATTCAAAATTGTACATAGAATGCATATTTCACCTAACCGTAGGCATGCATTTATCAATACCTTGTCAACTCTAGTGTCTACTTTGAGAATTGTACATTGCCTTATTTTGTATTCTTTAATTATTTGTATTATTTCCTTTTTAACTATAATGTATGTAAAGTTGATGAAAATTGTGAAAAGCGCTATATAAATATAGGTTAATTGAACTGAAGTGTAAAACCCAAATTGGTACTCTCACCCACTGTCTTTGGTCATGCATTAGGTTACAGAAATACTGGTCCAAAATTTATGCGTTGGCAATGGACTATTTTATTTTTGATCCTTGGTCTGACAGATAATGTTTTGTTATTAGCAGAGGAAAAGAGTCCTTAAATTTGCAGCCAGGAAAAACATATTAATGAGATAGATAAGTGATAAAACTCCCATTAGATTCCAACTAGATAGCACAAGATTCTTATAGATCTAATTGCACTTGAATAATTAACTTGTTTAGTCAATGATCAACCAGGTCAGTTTTATAATGTCTGGAAATCTTACATTAGTAGCCTAAAGATTGATGTGTCAAGCATCCTGTGGAAGAGTTTTCCTACTCACATACTCCAATTGAGTGCATAAGATATTGAACTTATATTGTACTAATATATGCATCAAGTGTGGCTATCCACCTAATTTATGGCTACTGTGATTCAATGTTTCTTTTTTTCTTCTAGTGACCTACCACTTGCCTCTTGTTTTGTGTTGTTTGATTTTGGTTAAAGTCTTGAAAAATTTTCAATAAACATATTGAAAAGAAATTGGTTTTGTAGCATAGGGACAATATTGGAAATAGTAACACCCCTTGCTAGAATTACTTTCTTGGTAAAAAAAATACTTCTATCACTTCTATCACTACTTCTGTCACTAAATTACATTTCAGATTAATACTGACAGAAAGTTTAATTTTAAAGCTTTTGAAACAATGGTAACACTTAAACTTATTTAATATGTTGAAACAGCTCCTTTAAATATTTGATACAAAAGCAAGTTTTTCTAGCAAACAAGTGTCCGTTTTTTGTTTTGTTTTCCTCCCTTTATGGGAGTGTATGTTTGTAAATGTTTTATGTTATATACAGTACTGTGCCAAAAGTTTTTTGAATTGTAATAAAAGTAACACGTAACACACAGAAAAATTAAAGCTGTTAAAGTCTCCAATTTTACACAGATCTTAAACATCTTAACATTTAACTCAAACATTAAAAAACAGTTTGACTCTTGTTGAAGTTTTGTTGCCAATGTTTCAGTTTATTTGCTCTGTATAGATCTTTTATGTCCTTTAGTGGCAATAATCCTATTTATTGGTAAAATCTAGCAATTATGTGTTCATGAAATAAAATAATTAAAAAAACATAATCAAGATAACATGTCTGGACCAAAGATGGTTCATACTTTGAGTAATTTCTGCCCAGAAACATTTAATTTTATCCCGAAATTAAACAATCCATGAAGAAAATTACAACATTTATATATATAGTGACATAAAGCCTTAAAGACACTTGCGTAGATTTACAAAACAGAAAGTGCTTCTAGACCATTTGCTATTATACGTACTGCATCTAGAAAACAACAACGTAACAATAAAAACTTCAGTAGCATTACATCTTCTGCTAGATATCTGTGTTTGAACATGAACATACACAGTGTTTATGCTACAACAGCCATCTATAACCATAGTCCTACAGGGAGATATATATTTGTAATGCCTACTCCTGGTTTTATAGTCATCGTATGGCAACTTAAAACCTTCTTTAGGACACAGTAATAATATCCAGGAGCTTATCCATGCGAGCATTTTTCCATTCAGATGTGCTACTTTTCCATTGTATTTCTATGTAAACACACGTCAGATGGACGTGTTTGACCGTTAAGGCCCTTTTACACTGAACGCGATATAGCGCCGTGTTTTCAAGACGCTTTGTCAAGTTATACGAATTTATCAACTTCTACAAGCTGCGCAGCTTATCAATGTCAGTTCCAGAACAGCTTAACCAATCAGAAAACCTTGAGGCGGGCAAACGCTATGAGCCCGTTTACAATAGCAATTTGGCATGCCAACGGTTTCATTTCACGGCAACATGGCAGAGGAGGCAGTCATAGTGGCTGTATCAAGGTCTAATCCCATTATGATTATTTTCTGTTTGTCCATGTCAACAATAGTATCTATATATACAGCCGCTCGCTATTTCTGCTATTTCGCTATTCCATCATGTCTCAAAAGCACATCTCAAGACATTCACATTCTAAGCTGCCCTTTTTTTAAACCATTGCTGAGTGCTGAGTCTCACGTTTTTAGATGCAAAGACGTGTTCTGTGTAAATCACCTCTAAGCTTTTATTCTCGCTTTTATTCTATAGGATTCCGGCCAGAAGACTGGCAAGCATATTCACATGAGTTCTCTCACCCCATGTAAGCGGAGCAAGTGTCGCAGCAAAGATCAGCGGCAGGAGTCAGACTTTATTTATCATGTGAGATGAGTTGTAGGCGATTCACACAAAAACATATCTCTCGGTCTGCAGCTCAGAACGTGAATGTCTCCAGATGCACTTTTAAAACATGATGCAATAACAGAAATAGAGTAACAGAAATAGCCAAGCTAACTGAACAAGACAATGGCAGAAGATTTGGTTTCAAAGCAAAATGCAAAAGCGCCTATTTTGCAATATTTTGAATTTAACCCCAATGCAATTTTAAACCATTTGTTTTGTAATAAAGGCAACTTATCTAACGTGAATGGGTTTATATTTGTTTCTTATTTATTATTTGCATGGTGTGTGCAGTGACTATCCATTTTGTAATAAAGTTCTGTTTAATATAAACAAATGTCATTGTACTGTTTTGTAGCTGCTTCTTTTATTAAAAAAAGCAACTGGCGCACCAGAATTGCACTACTTCAAAAGTGAAAGTGCGACGTGTGCACGGATCTCCGACCAACTCACAGCAAGCCACGCCCATCCCTGGTGTTATCTGTAGTACCGGTGTTTTTACACGCCTAATAAGCAGTGGGAAAATTGTTTATCACAGTCACATTCCTAGCACACACACACACACACACACACACACACACACACACACACACACACACACACACACATTAGTTCTATAATAAACTAAATTAAATATAAAATATTAAATGAATAAAAAATGATTAATCAAACAGGGTGAAAATACAGTGTATGAAACCTGTTAAGTGTATTTAATGTTAACCATTTTAGATTTAATAGTTTACCAGAAAGTCACATCATTTTGCATTTTCCCATGTTATAAGTGCATTAAATGTTGAATCCGTTTTGTGAGGAAGTTTCACGATTGTAGTGAGATTTTTGTGCTTCCTGTAGCAGGTACAGAAGATACCTTCTTGCTTTTTTGTTCACTGTCACAGATGAAACGCCAAAAAAAGATGACAACACCTTTGGCTTTTGATGCTGCTTTCATCAAACAAAATGTGTATTTTTTTTCTCTCTTCATCTCTTTGCACTTCAATATTCAGTCCAATACTGTAGTGTATGCCAAAGTACTTAGTTCATTAGGGAACCAGCTTTATACAGCCACTTCCATAGAAGCTTCAGTGACCTCCATCTTAACCGACAACAGGGGGTGGAAGAGGAAATTGAATGCAAATGCAATGGTGTTTCTAGCGTTAACCCTCCAGTCCTGTTCTATCTTGACTTGCCTTTGTATTGGTACAAGTGGTGAAGCACAGGTTTTGCAGTGAAGTGCTTTGAGCTCAAACACTGGCCACTTGCTGCCCAGTTTGCCTTCAAGTACTGTACTGAACTCCACTACGCTGCCTGAGCCGAGTGCCAGCAAAACACGCTTGAATTCATGCGACTAGCCCTCAGCACAACCGTCTTTGGTTGCATCATCAATTTCATTTTGCCCATTACGGCCCTTCTTTTCCTGCAGCATCCCTAAAGTAACTTCAAACTTGTAGTGGTCAAACGCTGACATGGCATTTGTGCTTTGCAAGTGTCTTGAGCTGACATAGTGGTTCAGCTGACCTGGCTGGGTTGTGTCACAGATGGGGCAATTCTCCCCATATATAGACAGCGGACTCCAGTCTGCTATAAAGACTGGCAGTAGATTAATTACAGCCTGTACACCGCTCTCAACTTCAGTGACGCTGACATACTTTAAACCGACCTTCCCATCGCAACACGGTGGCCCTCCAGATGGCTGCACAGGATCTGCGCAGGTGCCATGTTGCGCCTCCTTCCAGGCCCGTGGGCCACACATGTCGCTGTACTGCTGCCAAGTCAGAGTGGAGTTGTAAACTTCTCATTCCATCTGAACGGTACATGTAGAACCAGCTAAAGAGCACCAGAGCTGAGATCCATACAAGTATCAACTTGACAACACTGCTACCCCGCAAGGAGCGCAACACTGCCAAAGGCGACACACTAAAACGCGTCCACCAGCACAGTGGGATAGACAGCACACAAACACACGTGGTTGCGGCCATTTTAGTCAGTTCCAGGGCGAGGAACCATTGCAAAAGCCGGAACAACAGTACAGCTGCTAGAGCCAATGACAACACTGGCAACGCAAACAAGAAAAGGAGGTAACCCACAGCTGTGCGCATCAGTCCCAATGCCGTGGACTCTTGCAACAGTGTGACTGACAGCTCACACCAGATGAAGCATACAAGGTAGGGCAGCAGCACACAGTAGGAGCCACGTACCCCACCTGCTGTGGCCATACGAGTACAGACGTACAGGAGATAGAGATACAAAATACACGGCACTCCTAAGTGCAGTACCAAGAAGTCACAGAGGTATATACTTAACCAAGAACCACCAACTATATGGCCCACCCAGCCTCCCACCAGGAGATTGGTAAAGGTGAAAATGGCAGAGGTGACCTGGGAGAACAAAGCAAGTTTGGCATGCTGCTGTGCTGATGGTCGCAGACATAAGTAGCTGCTTACAGTGAAGAAGACAGCAACTGTGGCCAGTTCAGAACATGGCAGCCAGGACTTGTCGGCTAGAGGAAAGGACACAATGAGGAATAGTGCAGACAGGAGGAAGTAGAGGTACGGCTCCAAGTGGTTCCAAGTGAAGTTAGACTCGGCCTGCTGGAGGTCTATCCCTGGCTCGAAATAAGCCAACATGGCAGTTAACGCCGAAGTTCTCCCAATCACTTTTGTTGTTCTGGAAGACTCTGAGCGCACAGATTACCATCGAGATGAAGGAGAGGTAGAATATTATGAGAGGAATGACAAGGATGAAGAACTCCAGGGTAAGGTTGGAGATGATGAAAAAGAAGATCAGGGTATTGATGTGATGAGTGGGTATGAGGGCACTTATCCACTGCATTCCTGCACGTGACGCCCAGTCGATCAAGACTTCTTTTACTTCCAGCACTGCATGAAGGGGAAACTTCAACACCTGCAGACGTGGAGAAAGTTGTTTAGTTAGACAGAAATTAATTAATAAACCATTATAGGTTGTGTCCCAAACTTTAGTATGCTTTTTAACTACAAAACATTATTGCTGTCTCATCTTAGGTTTTGAGACACACCTAAGCATACAGTAAGTAGAATGGTCAGAATCTCACTTCATAATTTATTTATAGTACCTTTACAAATAATATAGGAAAACTATGTAGGACAATATTTACTGACTGAACTTTTTTTTAATGAATAATACCTTTTGATGCAAAGGCAGCTCATTTGGGTTTTTTATTGGCTCTTCATCATCATCATCATCACCTGCTACTCCTTCCATGGCAGGTGTTGGTGAGACACCCTGAGCATACTGCTTAGTATTCTCAACAAACTCTTCTAGGTCTACATAATCAGCCCCTGACAAAGCACAAAAACATAGATTCAGAGTATTATATTTTACAGTTTTGTGAAAATACACATTAAATCATTACATTTTTCAACTTTAGTTAGTGTGTAATGTTGCTGTTTGAGTATTAAAAATATCTGCAATGTTACAACTGTAAAGTTACCCGCAAAGGAAGATACTGTTAAAAATTCACTTAAAATTCACTTTTTAAGGACTACAGAAAACGCCTCTACGACAGAAAACTCCAGCTCTCTTCTTCCAAAAGTTGTGATGTCATTACTTCTAAGTAGGGTTCGTAAGAAATTGTTCTGTTCCGATTCCGGTTCCAGTTCTAACCGATTCTTTTCGAGTTTTGCCGATGCGCATTCACTTGTACAAAACAAGTTCAGTTACAAAAGACAGTTCTGCAGCTGATGCACATTAACTTATACAAAACAAGTTCAGTTACGAAAGATGCGACGCATCTGTACTCAACTTCTTCAGAGAACCTTCTGCTGGAAACAGCGGCAAAACGTAATTAATATTGTAAGGAAATACGCTGTTATTAAAGGATCTGCTCTCGGCTCGTAATAATTGCGTGCGGTTCCGGTTCTTTTATTAAAACAAACCCAGTTCAGTTTCTTACCCGTTTCTCGGTTCCCAACCCGACTTCTAAGCATTTGAATAAACCACCCCTGGCAATACCCTAAAAAGGGCAGTGTTGGAATGCTTTTGAGAATGCGAAGTAGAGCGTTGTAGCAGTTTGTTGTTGCCATGATGATAAACACTTGACTAAGCAGTGCTCACTTTTGTCGGCCTATGGTTACTGCTGTTCTCATGATAAAGTGATAATGTGACTGCTGGCCCCTTGGCTAACTTTCTGTTATAATCTATGGAAACTGTCAACTGCTCTTTATTCAAAAACTGGCCTGACTTTGTCTTGTGATATAGAAAATATTAATTGTTGGTTTTATGAACAGCTAATAATAATAAAGGCCCACTAGGCCCACTAAATCCACTGGAGTCTTTTCTGAAAAATAAATGCTGGAGAAACTATCTTTGTTATTGTAGTCCTTCTGTTTATTATTATTTGCATCATACTCACTTAATTTGTTTATTTGAATTGATTAGTCTAAAATGCATATTTTCCGCAAAAGAAACTCAAAGTCAAAAGTCAAAGTGGAGTTTATTGTCCTTTCAGCCATATACAAGTACATAGTGAAACGAAACAACGTTTCTCCAGGACCAAGGTGCTACAGTACAAAAAACCCTATATACAGTCCCTCCAGAAAAACGCAATTATGCGATCGCCTGATTTAATGCATAATCAGCAAAGTCTGCATATTTATGCGGGGGTCGCATTTTTTAAAATACGCCGCACTTTCGCCTCATAAATTGCCGATTTCAGCAAGCAAAATATGCAGGGCTTGCATGATTTCATAATGCCTGTATTTTTGTTGCAAAAAAGTCACATATATCTTAGCTGAAAAAGTAAAGCGCCATTATTTTCCCCCTATTGCCATGGGAACCTTATGAAGTGACGTAATTACGCGACGTGAACATCATCTGCAAACCCCGCGGTGAAACCATGATGAAGCACGCAAATCATTCTCATTTGCCAACAAAAATAAGCGCAAAAGACAGCGTGAAGCAGTTTCCCGGTGTGTTACATG
The DNA here is from genome assembly GCA_019155185.1 of Beaufortia kweichowensis. NCBI lineage: Eukaryota > Metazoa > Chordata > Actinopteri > Cypriniformes > Gastromyzontidae > Beaufortia > Beaufortia kweichowensis. Next base: position 17,352,271 of record CM032803.1, on the reverse strand, counting down.
ACAGTGGGGGTAAATTATTTTGCACTCCGTGCAACTGCGTGTTGGACCACAGACGGAAGTCGACGCTGGAAAACCACTTTGCCACCGCCAAACATTTGAGAATGGTTAAAGCAGCAGCGGAAGCAGGCAGGAAGAAGCAGCTCAAACCGCAGTTTTTGCAAGTTCCCGCAATTTCATCGCATAAAATTGCAAAAATATCCTGCATATTCCATCGCATTTTTTAAGAAAACGTGCCGCAAAATCAAGGATTTTTGCCCGTAACAATCACAAAAAAAATCAGCGTTTTTCTGGAGGGACTGTATATACATAAAGTGCAAAAAGTGCAAACAGACAGCACAAGACAGTAACGCAGACACAATACACAGTTAAGTACAAAAACCCCTATATACATAAAGTGCACAAAGTGCAAACAGACAGTAACGCAGACCAATACACAGTTCAATACACAGTTAAATATGAAAGTGACTGTAGTGATTGTGTAAAGTGACAGTGCAAATATTTTTTTTTTTATAAAAACAGTCCAGTGGCAGTAGTGTAATTTGTAATGAGTTATTTTGAGTTTAGCAGCCTGATGGCATGGGGGAAAAACTGTTGCAAAGTCTGGTCGTGAGGGACCGAATGGTTCAGTACCGTTTACCAGACAGCAAGAGGGTGAAAAGTGTGTGTGAGGGGTTTGTGGGGTCATCCACAATGCTTGTGGCTTTGTGGATGCAGCGTGAGGTGTAAATATCTGTGATAGAGGGGAGAGAGACCCCGATGATCTTTTCAGCTGTTCTCACTATCCGCTGCAGGGTCTTGCGGTCCGAGACGGTGCAATTCCCAAACCAGGCAGCAAGATGCAGCTGCTCAGGATACTCTCGATTGTCCCTCTGTAGAACACAGTGGGGATGGGGGGTGGGAGATGTGCTTTCCTCAGCCTTCTCAGAAAGTACAGGCGCTGTTGGGCTTTTTTTGCTGTGGAACTGGTGTTGAGCGACCAGGTGAGGTCAGGTGAACGCCAAGAAACTTGATACTCTTTACGATCTTCACAGGGGAGCCGCCGATGTTCAACGGAGAGTGGTCTCTCTCTGTGCTCTTCTGAAGTCAACTACCATCTCTTTAGTTTTGTCCACGTTCAGAGACAGGTTGTTGGTTCTACACCAGTCCGTTAGCTGTTTCACCTCCTCTCTGTATGCTGACTCATCGTTCTTGCTGATGAGACCCACCACGGTCGTGTTATCGGCAAACTTAATGATGTGGTTCGAGCTGTGCATTGCTACACAGTCGTGAGTCAGCAGAGTGAACAGCAATGGACTGAGCACACAGCCCTGAGGGGCCCCAGTGCTCAGTGTGGTGGTGCTGGAGATGCTGTTCCCGATCTGGACTGACTGAGGTCTCCCAGTCAGGAAGTCCAGGATCCAGTTGCAGAGGGAGGTGTTCAGGCCCAGTAGGTTCAGCTTTTCATTCAGGTGCTGAGGAATGATGTTGTTGAATGCTGAACTGAAGTCAATGAAGAGCATTCTAACATGTGTTTTTATTGTCCAGGTGGGTGAGGGCCAGATGGAGGGTGGTGTTGATGGCATCATCTGTTGAGCGGTTGGGGCGGTAAGCGAATTGCAGGGGGTCTAATGAGGGGGGCAGCAGGGTCTTAATGTGCCTAAAGATGAGCCTCTCGAAGCACTTCATGATGACAGGTGTAAGTGCAACGGGACGGTAATCGTTGAGGCGGGACACTGGAGACTTCTTTGGCACGGGGACGATGGTGGTGGCCTTGAAGCACGTTGGAACTACGGTGCTGTTAAGAGAGATGTTAAAGATGTCTGTGAAAACATCTGCCAGTTGGTCTGCACATCCTCTGAGCACCCTACCAGGAATGTTGTCTGGTCCAGCAGCCTTCTGCGGGTTAACTCTGTGTAGAGTCTTCCTTACATCAGCTGTGGTTAGACACAGCACCTGGTCATTGGGGGGAGGGGTGGTCTTCCTCACCGTTACACCGTTTTTTTGCCTCAAACCGAGTGTAGAAGTCGTTCAGCACATCTGGGATGGAGGCATCACTGTCACAGGCAGGTGGAGTCGACCTGTAGTTGGTAATACTCTGGATGCCCTGCCAGATGTGCCGCATGTCTCTGCTGGTCGTGAAGTGGCTGTGGATTCTCTGAGTGTGTGCGCACTTTGCTTCTCTGATGGCCCGGTACAGTTTGGCCCTCGCTGTTCTTAGGGCCGCTTTGTCGCCTGCCCTGAAGGCGGAGTCTCGGGTTCTCAGTAGCGCATGCACCTCTGCAGTCATCCACGGCTTCTGGTTTGAGTGTGTGGTGATGGTCTTGGAGGTGGTGACGTCATCAATGCACTTGCTAATATAGCTGGTCACTGATGTCGCATATTCCTCCAAGTTGGTGGAGTCGCTGTCAGTTGCTGCTTCCCTAAACATGTGCCAGTCAGTGTGTTTAAAACAGTCCTGAAGAGCAGAGATGGCTCCTGCCGGCCAGGTTTTCACCTGCTTCAGAACCGGTTTCAATCGTCTGACAAGCGGTCTGTATGCCGGAATTAGCATAACAGAGATGTGGTTTGAGTAGTCGAGGTGGGGGCGGGGCTCCGCCCTGTACGCACCGGGGATGTTTGTGTAAACATGATCCATGATCCGTGTTTTTCCCCCTCGTTGCAAAGTCCACATGCTGATGGAATTTAGGCAGCACTGACTTGAGATTTGCATGATTCAAATCTCCAGCAACAATAAACAGTCCATCGGTGTTAAAGTTCTGCAGTTCGCTTATAGCCCCATACAGTTCGTAGAGCGCATCACCGGCATTAGCGCTGGGTGGAATGTAAACACCGATAATGAGCACGGTAGTGAATTCGCGTGGTAAATAAAAAGGTCTGCATCTCACAGTCACAACCTCCAACTGCGATGAGCAGTAACTAGATACTAGCACTGAGTTCTTGCACCATTCCGTGTTGATGTAAACACACAAGCCACCACCGCGAGCCTTACCGCACAGAGCTGTGTTTCTGTCGGCACGAAACGAGGTTAGCCCGTCTAGCTGAATGACGGCGTCCAGAACTCTTTCGCTGAGCCATGTCTCCGTGAAAACAAAGACGCAACAGTCTCTAAACTCACGCCGTGTAGTTTGCTGGAGTCGGATGTAGTCCAATTTATTGTCCAGGGAGCAGACATTGGAGAGCAGGATGGACGGGAGAGCCGGCCAGCTAGGGTTTGTTTTAGCCTAGCACAGACTCCGCCTCTTGCCGCCGCTTCTGCTTTCTCACAAGACCGCTGGGTAACGCCTCCTCTCGCCACCGCATCCAGCGGTACCGAGGGCAGAAGGCCTGGTCTCCACTGCACGCCGAGATCGCGTAGCTTCTCCAACAGATCATGTTGTAGAGCGGCTGTGGTGTTGTTGTTTAGTTGTAGAAGTGTCTGGTGGTGAAATACACGAACACCGGTTGCACCGATGTCCATATGCCGTAAAGTCGGGTTTAAAAACAAAATACAACCATTCTGTGTCAGGAGTGGCCGCATGCTGCTACTGCCGCTTCTTTGAAGATGCAAAAAAAAAACTGTGATAAGCACCCACTTTCGCCCATTTTGTTTAAGTCTGTTCAGTGTTTTACTTTTCTCAATGCAAATTAGAATGTCTTATGAAAAACAACCATCAGCTTGATAATGGCTATGTTTATGCAACTGGCCTCTACTTGCAAACTCTGGCAGGTTTTTTAATGCGAATGAACGTTCATGAATCCTGACAAAGAAAGCTCTCTGCTTTATTCCAGTTAGCAAAACAGAGAGCTCATCACTGGTTTATGGTAGAATCTGATTTATGGTAGAATCAGGAAAAGAAACTACAGTTTTCGACGCGTATAGAACATGTCACATCCTGGTGTCGCGCGTCTGTACGCAATCTTTACGGAATGAGTGTGAATGCAAGCACAGATGCCGTAAAATGACTGGCAGTGTGAATCACCGGAATCGAAAGATCCCAGGACAATTCAAGTCCCAGGACATAGTTATCTGTGTATTTTACGTGAATCTCTGTGTGAAAACAGCTATACCCACGCCATTGTTACCGTTTATGCCTGCAGAAACTTGTGGTTTCTAAGGGGTGGAACTTTTCTGGAACACCCTCAAAGCACATAACTACTCACAATAGACCGAGAAGCGGAAGCTCGCAGACATGGGAAGAGATGTTTCAACACATGCTCTAAGCGGGTGACCAGTCACATAGTTCTGAAACAACTAATATGCTGTATTTGCATGCTTACAGTGTCTGATAGAGATGCGCGGATAAGCTAACTTAACTATTCATGCTTACAGTGTCTAATAGTGATGCGCAGATGAGCTCTAACTTCACCCGAATCCACTGTTAAAAATAAATGACATACTGCATGAAAGAACAGCACATGAGCGTCACGCACCTAGCAGCACACACAGTATAGGCAGAGCGTCTGCAGTGTGTGTCCTCTTTCAGAGAGGTTACACTAGCAGCATTCTAGTCTGCATACCACAATGATCGCAAGTTTACATTGCCTTAATTTAAACACATTATTAAGCAAAACCTCAAGAAGCTTATTTTACTTTTGATTATATAACTCTGTTTAATCCGCATTGTTTTTGGGTTCCTAAAATGTTTTTATGCTTAAAAGTTAGACAAAACTAATGTGAAGTTTTAGTTTTTGAAGTTTAAATTTGTAACATGCAATGTGTACATTTAATTTGAATAAAACAAAAAAAGTATATCATTTTTATCCAAATAATTGATCAATTAAAGAAATATTTGTCAGATTAATCTATAAAGAAAATAATCGTTAGTTGCATCCCTACAGTCACAACAAACTGTGCCAGCTTGACCAATCGCAGCATTTTGTAGAAAGGGTGTTTAATAGAGACAGGAAGAATTTGAGCATTTAAAAGAGAGATTGAGAGACTTTTGGAGAGATTAGTGCGCTTTCAAACCTATTCTAGTACACCCCAAAAACAATATAAAGACTTCATAAAAGGGCAAAATACCACCTCTTTAAATATATATTCAGTCAAAAAGAAAGATAATACTGCTTCTTTACACTGCACTGACCATCTCTTGAGACCAGACTCTCCAAAACTTTCCTTTGTTTTTGTAATGGGCTTGAGAGAGGGCTGCTGGGAGTGCCATCTACAGGAGAAAAACATAACTGAATATAAAATGTTCTGCAGATATCTAAGACAGTTGTGCTGTAAATGGTTTTTGTATAACAAACATCAAAGTTTGATTTTACCAATTAGTTTCACTATGATTTAAATATTAGACATAATCTTAGTCTGTCAATACTAAAGATATCACGGTCAATAAATATCACAAAATGTTCTTTGCATTATGTAGGATAATAACATTACTGAACGGTATGAAAAACAACAACAACTTATGCTGTTTTACCTGTCTCATCGCTGAGTTGGCTCATGTTTTCCAGAAGTTCAGAAGCAGTGATATTTTTCTTCCTCTCTGGATTAAGTTTCCAGTACATGAGCAGAGCTGCTTTCCTGACGCTATACCAAAGCGGGATTCACAGGCCAGGGAACGCACTTCCTCTCTGTTTTCAGCTGTGATGCCTATTGCACACACAAACAATCTGTAGGCTTAGCATTATTGCAAGTATAAAAAAGGTATGGCATAAGGTTTATAACATATGATTTATGATATGATTTGTATCTGTATTACCCCTCTTTTCATGCAGGCAGCGCTGTAGAAGCTTTACTGCATCTCTTCGGCCGTTTTTCGCCGCTTGAAGCAGCCATGTTACTGCAGTAACACAGTTAATCTCCTCATCTTCTTGTTCCGCTAGTTTTAGGTAATGCCTACCAATCTGAACAACAACAGAGTGTTAGTTTTCTCGTTAGTATAAAGAGTTAAGCACTCACACATTTTTCTGTTGGTGTCATTCTAACCTCTGTCTGTGCTTTGGCATCTCCATTTTAGCCCTCTTGGAGCTCATCAATGCTCAGCTCCTCTGGGATTTTCCATGACAAAATCCAAACAGACCAAACAGACACACACACACACACATTAATTCAGCACAACAAATTTGAATAGTAAAACAAACCAGCCCTTACGCATTTGGTTGCATTTAAATTGCAGAACACAAATTTGTTTTTCAAATCAGATCTTTAAACCCCCTTATTTGCAACAGATTCAATGTTCTCATCTTCAGTCATATATTCTTTTAACAACTGGAAGCAGCAAACTGACCTACTATGTACAAATCAAATTACATTTAACACAGAATTTAATGTAACTGATGTTCAGATGACATATAAATAGCTAGTTTTAACATTTAACAAGTAGTAGCCAAGAGATTGGTATGAATGTTTTTGCAGTTGTAGGGATATTCTGGAGTTGGTAAGTGCTTGCTTACTGGCCCAAATCTAAACAGCCCCTCCCCAAAGCCCTATGAATTTGGTCTTTGGATATGTACATCATCTTGCATGAATGGTCCAATCACATAAGAAAAGCAACAGCACACCACTTCTCAGCCAGTGATTTAAAGTGTCAAAGTAACATTTATATCTGTAGTAACAGCAGTGCAGGACAAGAAAGACACCAAAGTTTAATCCTTAAGATTAGGGGTCATTTAAATCCCTAAAGTTAAGTATGGACAACTGTAACAGTGAAACTGTTTAGCAAGCACTAATCTTCACTAGATTTATAGAAAAAATATTTTGGCTGCCAGTTCAATTATAGCAGTCCTTATATATTTTTAAATAATTTTTAAACAATCTAAACAATTGAAAACATACAAATACTGGTCATAGATCTAGTTTTTTTTGTATTGTTGTGTGTCTGTGTGTAATAGGAGATGTGAACTAAAGCTAAACAATGACTCACCAATCATGAACTTGGGAAATACCAGTGTGGGGTGTCTGTGAGACATGTGAATTCCCATGACTGGCTGAAGAAAACACTGACACTTCATTCATGTGAGTTTTGTGGCTTATATGTTCAGGTCATGGATCAGCATAGACATGTGCACTGTGATTGTATATTTACCATGATGAGAAAAAGATGACTGCCCTGAGAAGCCACTGTGGAAATTGCTGGCTGCATTTAGCTGGGACCGACCAGTCTGACTAGCAAGAAGTGAAGGCGGTGTTACAGAATGGGAGGGGCTAGTGGTTAAAGTAGTAGAGGGCATAGGATGAACCAGGTGTCCAGATGCAGAGAAAGCTGCAGAGTCAGAAGATGCCTGGGACGACAGTGGAGATTCAGGAAGAGTTTCCATTTCTAAGCCATGTAGAAAGAACAAAAGACAAAAATAATGTAAGAAATTTGTGTAACATAAATTGGACATTTTAGGCTAGCTGTATTTCACATTTCAGAATAAAAATAAATAGCTGTTTTAATTTCTTTTTGTTTAAATATCCTACCGTACTTCGCTTGCTCCAATAAAACATGCTTTTAGGAATAAATAAATGAATCAAAAAATGTGTGTTATGAAAAACGTCTATATAATATAGGCTAATATAATGTAATAATATGAAAGTATGTATGCTGTCATGTTAGTTACTTATATAGACCACAAATTCCAGCAAATTCAAACAATCCTTCAAAAACATTGGGTTGTTACAATAGTTTCCTCTAAACTGACAGTTATTGTATTATTGTAACATGTTATAATTGTGACCATTAAACAGTCTGAAAGCATTTTACAGTGTTTTAAGGAGATCCACTATAATGTTACTATGATTATACAGCTGTTAAAATAAGGGTAGTAGCTATTGTATTGCATGAAAAGTAAAAAAACTGTATTGTGGAGACTATTAGAATTAAGGATTCTATAGTACTAATAAAATGCTATGGTAATTTGTGTAAGGATTGTATTTGTTACAACAGTCGGGGCCGCAAATGAAGCTGAGCTGTCATGCTCGTGTCACCTTCACTTATGACCAGTAGAACAGAAAGTAAAGTTAAACACATACACACCAAAGATAATTTTGTATACGGTGTCAAACACTAAGATCGAAAACAAATACTCATAAATACACAGTCACCTCCAAGCGCTCAAATATAAACAGATAAGGAAAACCAGCTGTGAGCTTTAAGTCACCGCTGGTATGCGCATTGTTGTATTTCTCTTACCTGAGTAAGTCATCCATCATTTAACCATGAGTGAGTTTAATAAAGCTGTGAGCGGACACTGTGATACTAAAGTCTGTATTGACACCAGACATGATATGAATTGACAGACAGACAGAGGCCCGTCCAGATGCTGCCACTCACTCACCGGACAGAAATGTTAACGTTGTCCTACTAAACTTCCGGTTTCATTCTCCCAACATTTCAAAATAAAAGACGTTTAATGAAATCAAACAAATAACATTCGAGTCATTTAATATGTCTAGAAAAAGTAACTAATTTGTTAACTTACGAGGAGCCTCGAGCTCCCGACGGTTCCACCAGTGTGGCATTGCGAACGTCAAAATGGTTCCACAAGAATCTTTTAATTTTTACAGTGTATTTGTGGAAAATATTCTTCAATAACTAACATCTCCGTTTTATTATTGATTTAATGTTTACATATATAATTGTTCCATATTAATCAAAATATATAACTAAGTAATTAATTCATGAATATACTTAAGTCATGAATTGAGTAATTTGAGAAATGTGTTGAATTTAAATCTGTGAAAGAATTTCAAATATGTTCAGGGCGAAGCATGCGTCTCCAACAAAGCGCTAAGGATGAGGCTCAACGGCCCTGAGGAAAGTTACTGTGAAAAACAACCATAAATTAGGCAGAGTGCCAAAGACACCGTGCTGATTGGAGGGCAGATGAAGGAGATCCCGGGAGGCATGGACAAAGAATGTGTTGTGTATAAATATGTGAAACTTATAGCAAACTGGGTCTTCCAACTGTGAGTTGTCGAGTTGGTTACAGTTTGACATTGTGAGGAAGACCCAGCGCGCTGAATTCTCTTCATATCTGATCAATAAACCTCAATTATTAATTATCTTATTTCGTCTCCTGTATATGAGATTCTGAACATGCTCGGACTGCCTTTAGAAAAGTCCAACAATTGGTGACCCCGACGTGATTTCGCAGGGGGAGACGGCGTTTTCGCATTTCATCCCCGTAGAGGGAAAATCGAGACGGACTCAGGTTCAACACAAAAGGGTACCCTAAATAAAAGGTAAGCAGAAACCTGTTTAAATCAAATTCTGCATATTGAGTAAAACCAAATTATTGTGTTGAGCTTGATGAACATCTCGATGTAAATATAGTTAAAACGAATAAGAGGTTTATGGTAAAATCTGATGTGAAGAGAATGAAAGGTTGAATAAAAGTTGTATTGTGTAAAAGTCCGTAAGTCTTGTAAGGAAGTAAATCGGACGAAGGGTTGTAGCGGTGGTTACAATTCCTTTGGGTTAAAATCCCTCGGTTAAAGGACCGAAAAACAGTGTTGTGTGTAAAAGTCCGTAAGTCTTGTAAGGAAGTAAATCGGATAAAAATTGTGTAAAAGTCCGTAAGTCTTGTAAGGAAGTAAATCGGACGAAGGGTTGTAGCGGTGGTTACAATTCCTTTGGGTTAAAATCCCTCGGTTAAAGGACCGAAAAACAGTGTTGTGTGTAAAAATCCGTAAGTCTTGTAAGGAAGTAAATCGGATAAAGAAAAGGGGTTTCTGCTGGGTTCGAGTCCCTCGGTTGAAAGCTAAAACCGTAAATTCTATTGGGTTCGAGTCCCTTGGTCGAGAGAACCATAAAGTTTGTGTTAATTTAATGTGTGGAATTCCAGTGTAAATATCTGTAAATGTGAATCTAGATGCATATGCTGTATGTAAAGTAAAGTTGGTGGTTAATGGAATATTTGTAAATAAATGTGTTTTGCTGTGTTTATTTGTTGAAGTGTGAATTTAAACTGTATAAATAATTGTATAAAAGAACAAGAGTAGAAAGACGGTGAAAGTTAAATATAGGAAGGGTGCGGTCGTGAAGAGATAAGAAGAAGTGAGATGGTGGAATTTGAAAAGGAATGTGCAGAATATGGATGTCCGCCCGTAACTGAACAATGGAGTCAGTATTACAGATATATTATTTACGCAGGCGGAGCCAAAGGATAGAAAAAGAAAGAGAGAAAGAGGCTAAGGAATGTTGGAAATTGATGTGTGATGAGAACGGATGGTTGGAAGCAGAGAAAGTCAGAGTTTCACTGGCGCAAAAATTAGAGAAATGGAAAAGAGAGCTCATAATAAGTTGATTGGGCATGAAAAAGAGAAAAATGCAGTAAAATGGTTCAGTGCTAGGGCGCATGGTCAAAAAACTGAAAAGCTGCAGAAAGTGTTGAGAGTGTGGACAAGAATTGCATTGGTGGCTACGGCATTAATAGCTAAAACTTTGAATAGAGGGAACAAAGAGGAAGTTTGCAGGTCAGCAGTCAAGATGAAAAAGGAAGTTGAAGTAGGAAGCACTCAGACTACCCCATCCGCTCCTCCCATCAGTAAGCCCACGGCCACTGTTTCATATCCAGATTTGTGAACGGATGTAGTGGTGCTAAGGCACCATTTTGACAGTGGGTGATTCAAGATGCCTGTCGCGACAAATTTTGCCCGCCACACAATTAGCTGACTTAGAAAGACATGCTATCATAGAACTAGTAGTTTAGGACACACCACTGATAGACGTAACTACAGGCCCCAGTCCCCATTACAACATACCAACACATTAAGATTTATTAGGGGAAATAGAGGCAGCATGGGAGGGGGGGGCATCCAACAGAGTGCTATGTTCTGTGTGTGGTGCATCCGATTATTTGGGTAGAGATTGTACAAAGCGTATGGGACAATCAGGCCATTATAATGGTCCACCTGCGGGGGGATGGGGTCCCCGAGGAGGTGGTAACCAGGGTGGTCGTGGCAGGGGACCACATACCTCACACAACCCGAGGCAACAGCTCTCGTCATCTCCCAACCTACGGGCGCCTATGCACCCAACATGGGGCCCGGGAGATGGGGTGGAGAAATGTTGAAGGGGCCCTCTGGTAGGGTAAGAAATGGCCAGGAAAAAAAAAAAAAAAAAAAAAAAAAAAAAAAAAAAAAAAAAAAGAGCATTACGAGTGCACATTGCACAGCAGGTGTTGCCACATGCATTTCTGCACTCTTCACATGCCCCTATCCCATTGTTGGGAAGAGATTTACTGGTAGAGTTGGAGCGAGTATCTTACGCCGTCAGGAGGAACTATTCTAATGCTAGCTCACAGATGGTTTACTTGCATACACATAGCAAATGCATCTTCCAATGTTATTCTTACTGCAGAGGGTATAGCGTGCTCATCATTCACATACACAGAGATAGGTATTCCTTCCATAGGGGCTTCAATTTGTGGCCAAGCATACTCAATCACGCACTGCGCAACATATTGTACAACTATAATGACATTACCACATGGGCTTAGGTTGCCAATTTGCTGTTAGCAGGCATGCATATTCAAAATGCGACCACATTTTCAGAGATGGTTGTTGATTGTGGTCTGAGGGCCTCCTACACAGTAGTATAGTTGGAAAATAGTGCGTACATTTTAGGGGAAACTAGCGCTGCAACGGAAAGACGAGAGGAATGTGCTGGTTGCAATGGTGATGCAGTGTGCGAGGGTGAGAGAAGTGGATACCTATTTAAAAAAAAAAAAAAAAAAAAAAAAACAACACAAGGAAAAACGGTTAGGATGCAATTGACGTGCGCTACAACGGCCACTATGGCACAGAGGTGGAGGCATGAGGCCACCAGGTATTGCTTATGCGCAGTTTAAACGTAGTGCAACGTAGTGGGGGTGTTGGGACGCTTCTGAGGTATTGCATCGTTCACCAAGCCAAGGCAAAGTGGAGAGAATGGACTTAACTCTGAAATTACGATTGGCTAAAATCTGTGCACAGACCAAATTGAATTGGCTAGCAGCCCTACCACTGGCATTAATGGCCACTAGATCAACTGTTAACAGAGTTTCTGGTTTCACACCTTTTGAATTGTTTACAGGTCGCAGATTCCCAGGACCGGCAGGAGTGCTGTCCACAGAGTGTATGGAACCATTGTCACACGCAGTGTATTTTGACAGATTAACTTCTCTGATTACGAGCTTTTCCCGCCAGGCACCACCAGAGGCATACCCAGACGAGGCACCAACACCTATCCAGACAGGTAAAGAGTGGGTGAGACTGAGAATCTTCAGGAGAAAGTGGAATGAACCACGGTGGTCAAAGCCCTATAAAGTTGCTGCAAGAACATCTCATTGCATCCGGGTGCACGGAAAAGGAGATACTTGGTTCCATTTGTCTGCTTGTGTTGATTGTGATCCACCTTTTAGGTCTCTATCAGATACCAGATTGGACCTGTCTTCGCAGGTCCAAGAGAGGGAGGATACAGAACGTACAGAACAGCAGGAACAAGCCTGTAATTTTCTAAATTCTGTAAATTCTAACTGTCCAAAACAGCAGCAGATTCAACTTTCTTACCAAACAGGTGATCTATTTCTAACACCAGACTCAGAGCCATTGGCTCATTGTGTAAGTGCTGACTGTGCATATGGTGCAGGTATAGCAAAACAATTTAAACAGAAATACGGTACACGTAAGGTGGTAAGCCAAAACAAACAATCAGGTGACTGTGCAGTAACCAAAGAAGACGACGGCAGATTGATTTTTCATCTAATAACAAAACAAAACTGTGGTGATTTGCCAACCTATGATTGCTTTACAGAGAGCCTGACACGCATGAGAAACTGGTGTGTGGAAAATAATATAAAAAGTGTATCCATTCCCCGGCTGGGGTGTGGACTGGACAAACTAGACTATCAAAGGGTAAAAAGAAATTTTGAGTAAGGTGTTCACGGACGTGGACATAAAGATAACCATTTACTCCCGAGGTACCAAACGAGAAGACGTCTAAAACCCGGGGAGCCGGTGTTTTCTTTTGAATTATTTTTCCATTCTGTGGTTTTGTTTTTTGTTTTTTTGGTTAAGAGCTCATTTATTTTGTGTTTGTGTTTCTATTACATGGAAGGGTATTGAATTTTATTATTACAAGTGTATTATTGTACTGTTAAGTCGTACAACCATATTAGAAGTGTTTTAAAAGTCCATTTTATTATTTTGCTTTACCCGGTGTAGAGAGGGTGTTTAGCTTATTTTTAACCATAAAACAATATAAAAAATAAAAACCAATGCTGGAAGAAATGTCTAAAACTATGCAAGATCACTCAGGAGTGGAAAATCCACTTGAGGAGTGGTTGTCCCAAAAAAATTGGGGAAATGAAAAGCAATAGTAATGTCTGTATTAATGTCCGTTGCTATCTTTTTAGCAATATTAGTAACATGTGGGTGTTGTTGTATTCCATGTGCAAGGTCCCTATGCAACCGCAAATTGTTACAGCTATCGAGAAGAAGGACACCCCACCACCATATTCCATGCCTTTGTTGTCTGATGTTTATGTTACAGGTGGAGAATATGAAGAAGAGATGATGTGACCTCTCAAGAGGTCAAGAGAGGGAATTGTGGAAAATATTCTTCAATAACTAACATCTCCGTTTTATTATTGATTTAATGTTTACATATATAATTGTTCCATATTAATCAAAATATATAATCTAAGTAATTAATTCATGAATATACTTAAGTCATGAATTGAGTAATGAAATGTGTTGAATTTAAATCTGTGAAAGAATTTCAAATATGTTCAGGGCGCTATGCCTCCAACAAAGCGCTTAAGGATGAGGCTCAACGGCCCTGAGGAAAGTTACTGTGAAAACAACCATAAATTAGGCAGAGTGCCAAAGACACCGTGCTGATTGGAGGGCAGATGAAGGAGATCCCGGGAGGCATGGACAAAGAATGTGTTGTGTATAAATATGTGAAACTTATAGCAAACTGGGTCTTCCAACTGTGAGTTGTCGAGTTGGTTACAGTTTGACATTGTGAGGGAAGACCCAGCTGAATTCTCTTCATATCTGATCAATAAACCTCAATTATTAATTATCTTATTTCGTCTCCTGTATATGAGATTCTGAACATGCTCGGACTGCCTTTAGAAAAGTCCAACATATTCAAGAGGGGTAAAACATCAGCCAGGGATGTACCAGGAATTTTCAACATTTTTAGTGTTTAATTTTTTGCATGTGGTTTCTGTAGGTTCTGTAATTTTAGCATTAATTTTTTGCATGTGGTTTCTGTAGGTTTTATACTAAATAAATAAATATTAAAGGTTTGCCAATATTCATTACTGCATTTAGATTTGCCAACAGAGAGAGAGAACAGGAAAATAATTGATAACCTGATTTTTGACACACTTGCCTTGAACTTTGGAACAGGGATCAACTGAATAGAGGGTTTATGCACACGCACGCTTCATTCTGTAATAGAGATTACAGCATGTTTAGGATAATGAGCTTGTTCCAATCTCATAAACACAGAAGGAGTGTCCACCCAATTCCATTCAATTCAGAATACCTTTTAAATTAAAAAAGTTGGTTAATAAATAACATGGTTATGAACTTTTAAATTAACATCAAAATATAAAGATGAAGTGTATTTTTTTATGATTTTCAATAGTTTTTTTGAAAAACACACATAAACCTGTAATGTTGAGGGAAGAGAGCGCAGACAGAGAGCGGATCCAGATGCAGTGTTTAATATAATATCCCACTGAGCAATGGTCTTTGTCAGACGTTGAAAAGACGTGCCCTGAGGAGCTGGAATGAAAGTTTTTATGATGTCTTTTGGACGTCCAATATTGACGTAAGTCAACAATTCAGAGCTGACACAAACTTAACAGTGGGTCTTAAATTACCTTTAAAAAATTTTTTTTTAAATAATGTAAATCAAATCCACATTTTCAGAACTTTTTTAAATGTCCTCCTCCTCCCTTTCTTGATGGTGCATGCTTAAGATGCTCTGAAGCAGTTTTTTAATCTTCTCTGTGGCCTCTTTTTTCCCCATTTCATTACTGCAGCTATAAGAGTAACCCAGATACCAGTAAGTTCTGGGCCGATTCTGGCTTTCTTCCACCAGTGTTGGCTGACAGCCTGCAAGATTTTCCAGGTATGCAGCAGAACTGGCCCAGACGAGGAATCTGGATACCAATAGTAAACACTATTTAAAGCTGTTGGCCCAAGGGTTGGCACTATCGTCTGAAGTCTGGGTTGGGTCAGAAGTAGTGTCTCACAATAATTGAGCCAAATCTGGCATTGTGTAGTAGGACTGATATTGCATTGTATCTGAACCAATTGTTTGATGTCATAATGCAAAGATCTGCAAACTGTCAGATATAACACAAAAGAGCAGTGATGCAGTAATAATAACACGTTTTTATTAATGCACATTAATTGCACCGAATACACCACAAATCCACACACATCATGATAAAGTTAATATAAAATTAATTAATTTCTAATGCAGCAGCCTACGGACAGTAATAAATGTGGAATGATAACAACAACAAATTAATAACCCAGATAGCACACGTATGTCTTGCAGACGTCTGCTAAAAATCGTTTCATCTTCTGTAGATCGGCAGTTAACACTGATAAATGAATACATCTTCCCTACCTTTACACAACGTCTTTGCAACGTCTTCAAACTTTCGAAATCCTACGCGTTGCATGCAGAGCCGGCGCCAGCCGAGTCCTGAAGAGGGGGCGTTGATCACATAAACAGGGTGTTTTTTTTTATTTTAATAAACAATATCGAGTCTAGAAAACACTAAAGTACAACAAATATATTGATAAAAACACTCGTTGAAGCTTCATACACACCGGGACATTTGACTGCACACTTTTTTTTCACAATGTTGATTCTTCTTGAATCATCCGTAGTAGCTTCGAAAATTTCATTAATTGTGTATGTTCTGGTGCGCGAGAAATGTAATGTGACGTTAGAGTGGGGGTGGGGAAGCGCACTAATCAAACGACAGGACCAATCAAAATTCGACTTTGCCTAACAGACTTTTCTTTACTAAAATGTTGCTATTTAAGATTAATATTGACTCTAGGAACTGGAAGAAAGGGCAATTGGCAAATGTAATTTTTTTAAATAAAATATTTTATTTATCATTAAAATTACTTTAACATTCATGGTGATCTGAGGGGGGCGGAGAGTCCCGTGAGGGGCTGCCACCCCACACGCTATGCGCCGGCCCTGGTTGCATGCATCGCCATTCGATCTTGAATCCCGAGCAAACGCACACAGCAAAATCACTGGTGTAAAAAGAACACCCACAGTGTCAAATTTTACACCAGCAAAGTGTCTATATGTGTCCACACTATAGAGGGTAAATTTTACACTTTTGATAGTGTTAACTTTTTGACACCCTTTGAGTGTAAATACAACACTCATTATGGTTAATTTTAAACCTAGTCAACACTATTTATTGTTGTTTCTGCACTACACCAGTGTTAGTACTCAATTACGGTGTTAATTTTTAACACTCTCCTTTTAAGGTCAACACCAGTGAAATTTTAATATAACAATGATAAGTGTAATAATAAGTTTATAATAGCACTTTTGGTGCTTTTAATAGCAATTTTGTTACTATTTGGTTGTTTCTACAAAATTAAAATGGCAGGCAAATTTGCAGAAAAGATTGCAAAAACTTTATTGAGGTACACCACATTTAACATTCACATTCAAACACCGCATTTCACTGCATTTAAAAACCTTTACAGTTTGCAGTTAATTCCAATCTAAAACAAAAACACAACAGGGAACAATGTAAGTTCTCTCATCACGGTCATATGACAACTGCCTGTCATAAGGTCTATAGTATATCAAATCATCCACACAAATGAGAGTGAAAACATTACCCACCTCCTCAATACAGAATGCATGCACATGCTCATCATAACACACTGTAATTACATTACTGGCCAAAAGAAAAGCTTGTCCATCTTCTACAATAATACTGCTAATCCTATTAAAAACAGGCATTTCATTTTCAACAGCAGAGCAAACAAACATTCCAACCTGGTATTCAGTTCCATAGTTTTTTACCTAGGTTGTAATGGAGACAGTTTGTACATTCCAAGTTTCAGTTAAAAGCTCATTACCCTCCAGAGTGCAAGTAGAGACTTCATTAAAAGGACCAAACTGAAATATTTTAAAATAAAAACTCTCCCAATGAAAAGCCAACAGATGTTGATGTTTCTTGGCCAATGTTTTGGTTATGTTTTTAAAGTTCTTTACAGACTTCTTAAAAAAGTTATGCTTCCCTTCGTGAGAATACAATGTTCACTATCTGAATCAAAAGTAGTATCAGACTCCAGTAACCGTTGTCCGTGTCAATTAGATCTCCAAAGATCAAGGGGTGTTGCGCAGAAGGCACCATGACTGAATAGCATTGAGGCCAAGGTCCTTGCTGCCATCATCAATTTTAACTCCACTTGGTCTGTTCTTTCTTTCACTGTAGCCATAGTTGAAGCTCTGAATCCTTTCCGAAAGTGTGTCCAATGAAATGCAGTCTTTAGCCAAGTACTGAAAAAGCAGTTTTAACTCATACTGCACAACCCCTTCAAGCAAATCGTGCATAATGTCAACAGCATAATTCTCTGAAGAATGAAAAAACTGTAATGGATTGAGTGGACAACTTCTCTTAAGGCCAAACAGTGGTGCAAAAGTGGGATCTTGTGCCAGAGCATTGCAACGTTCTGAATATAGCTCCTTTGTTCGAATGATCAAATCTGGGTCATCTTCACGAAATACTGACTGCAACTTTGTTTTGTCAGTTAAGCAAAACTGGCAACAGTAGGTTGGACTGAACGACTCAACCATACCAAGCAGTCCATGTAAAGCTAAATTGTCACCAGTAACCTGAATGACAGAACCCTGTAACATAGTATCTGAGAAGGGTACATTGATTCCCTTTGATTCCAGAATTTTCAGATCCTCTACCAGAGGCTGTAAGATTGGTTCAAAACCATATTTTTTCAAGTCTTCTGAATGGAAAAGTGCCACAAGATGGATGTTCATTAAAACAGGATTGATCTTGGGGGGCAAATTTCTTAAAATAAAATAAACACAACCAAGTTTGTGTATTCCTTTTTTGGAACCAAGTGGATTTCAAAATCGTCATATAACTGTATTTGAAGAGCATGCTCTTTTTGACCAAATAACATATGCTTTTTGAAGTAAGAACCATCATTAATGTCTTTGTAAATACCATCTTGATGACTTTTAACCTGCTGGAAAAAGTGGCAAAGTTCAGAATTTTTAAACATAGACTAAAATGGGCACATAGACAAATTTGTCATTGACAGGAACTTGACTGTATAATCCTGTAGTTTTATCTTTGCGCACATCATAGCGCACACCAAGAACATATTCCACCGGTTCAACAATTTTCCATTTTTTCTCAGTGTCTCTGTCTCTTTGTTTCAGTATTAAGGCAAGAGAAAGGATTTTCTAGCTGGTGAAAACATTCTTTAACTTTGTCTAGGGTTTGCCCAGGCACCTCTGATGAAAGACATTTTAGAACAGTGTCTCTTGCTTGAGCGTGAACATCACTTACAAGTTCTTCCATTGAACCAGCTAAACATTGAACAGTATTTTCAGAGACTCCAGCTGCTTGTACTTGAACAACAATAGCACTACACATATCCGTTAGTTGCCGATTTAGGGTATCAGAAACAGGAACATTGATATCACTGCCAACGTTCTCAGCAGTACATGAGGCTACACAGTCTCTGTGCACTCCCAAAATATGTTTCTTGAACCCATAATATGTATAAAACACAGATGAACATCCAGGTTCGCCACATTTCAACCGTAATGAACGCCCTGGGTACAAACCATGATGAAACTTCAGATGCTAAAACAAACTCGAACAACTTCTGTGGTGTACCTTGCAAAGGAAGCATGAGAACATTTGAGCAAGACGCTGGGGGGTGTCAAACCTCAGTGTTGTGAATTCTCACACGGATTTCCTTGACCCTTGGACTTTCCTTGGCAATGCCCACATCAATGCCATACACCGTTGTTTGAATGAATGTGTAGAAGTTGCACAAGGCCTCATCATATGACACAGAGTGTCTTAAAGAGTTCATCAAAGGCTGCAACAGCTGTCTGCGTCATGCAGGGAATGGCCTTCTGGTCCAGGATGATGTAAAACTTCTGAATGCTACTCCTCTTTTCTCCAACACAGAGGAGGAAGGGCTGTGTAGATCCAACTTGCTCAAGAAAGATCTTTCATGTTCAAATTCACAAAAAAAGTAAGTGTATTTACATTACATCAGTAACAAATGAAATCTTACTGTAATGCGTTTATGAAATCTTTGTTCCACCCTTGAATTGTAGATGTAAAAAGATTTTAATGTGAGATGTGAAGAAATTAAGTTTTCTGCTCAGTTCTATATTTTTGAACCTGTATATGATGACTACGCAGATACACAGATTACATCAACTGCGGACAAGACTAAATGAGTAAATCTAACAAGAACTTTATTTTACCTGAATTTTACAACATGAATAGCCGCTTCAGTAGCACTGATTTTCCCAGTCTTCTTTCCTTTTACATTTGGAGGCAAGAGATGAAGGAGCAAGCAAATAGCTGCCCCATCACTGTCCCATCCTAGCAGGATAGAGGATTCAGACCTCTATACAAAACCTTATACCAGCTTTAAAAAAAAACAATTTATACTTAACATAATCAGACTCCTCCAGAGCAGACAGAAGGTTGTCCTCATGTGCACCATGATGCAGGTTTTTGCAGTCAACAATTATTCTTGGCTTGTAGAATGTTGGCCATTTTGCAATAAACTTGCTTGAAATGTCATCTCCAAAAAGCACATTAAAGTCTTGGTCAATCTATCACACAGAAAAGTCAAGTCAACAACAAACATTACAATTAAATATATAATACACATCAAAATTGTAATATTTCTTACCAAGCCTGGTGTATCCAAAAATCGGGGAAAGTAATCAAGAATGAGTGAAGATTTGTCTTGATCATGCATCAAATTCTGCCTGTTCTTGAATGTTGTCTTCATTAACGTTAGTGACCTAATTTAAATATCCTTAATAACTGGTGCGTCTGTTGAATGCTTCATCATGGATAAAGCTTCTGTGCATTCATCACCTGACAGCTGCTCAGTTGTTGATGTCTCATGCAAAGTCTTAGGACCATCTTGGTAAACCACCTTTGACACCCCTTCAAGTTATTTACAGAGTTGCACTGAACAGTTTTCAATCGTAGGCAATGTAACCCCTGGCCACTGCGTGGATCGTAGTACTGTTCCTGTCAAACAAACATTTAGCATCAATAAGTCAGCATCAAGGTGGTATCGCATGTACACAATTTTGCAGAATAATATATTGTTTACAGAAGTTCTGTGCATGACCCATAACACACAATGCACTACCCAAACTATAAAATATTTATACTTATGATACTTACAGCTAACAGCTAACAATAACAGTATTCTAAGCTTTACACATTTGACAAGGTTTACATTCCTTCCACAGAATTCTGCTGATTTTTATAGAAGCAAATGTGCAGACAATGCAAAAAAAATCTGCACATTCCATCTGAGATAAATCAAATCCCCAATTGTAAGTCGCTTTTGATAAAAGCGTCTGCAGAATGACTAAATTTAAATGTATCTCGGTATAATAAATAATTTGATTGACTCATGCATTAGATAAGTGCCGAAATAAAGAGTGTGTACGGTCTCCATGTACTGTATATACTTACATAACCAGTCGGTGAGCACTTATCCTTTAAATTAGGGAATAGAGTTATGATTCCAAGAGCATAGCTTACACGGCTACTGACTGGTGAAATCCTCCTACACCACAGCATGAAAAAATAAAAAAATACATAAAATGTAACTGTGATCAAATACCAGTGCAATATATAAACTAGACTTTTTTTGGTCACTTACCCATACTTCTCTACCATATCAGCCACAAGGATGTTTACCAGCTTCCTTCGTGTCTTGTCAGACAGGCTCTTCGTTTGTTCGTACTCCTTCAATATATCAGAGGTTTTGAGTGCAGCGCTGCATGAACTAGCTGTAAAAAAAAATAATTATATATATATATATACATATACATATACATATATATATACAGTATATATATATATATATATATATATATATATATATATATATATATATATATATATATATATATATATATATATATATATATATATATATATATATATATATATATATATACATGAATGCAAATAAACCAGTCTTTGATATACTAATGTTGGTAAGATTATTGACACGGTATCAAATTTTATCATTTAAGGACAAAACTTAAGCAAGAGAGGAAAAATAACTGACATCTTTTGACGCATTGCAGTCAGAAGGTTCTTTTAAGAATCGCTTTTTGCATGCCTTTGAAGATTGTGGAATCACTGTGGAATCTGAACTTTCTGATTCTACTGATGAAAATGACGACTCAGGGCATGATGGCTCAGAGAAATCGGTCTCAGCTTGTGGAACATTATCTTAGAATCACATTCAGCACACAAGACAATATGAACATTAAAATGAGATGCTATCATCATGTATTGTGAAGAAAGATGTTTGAGAATGCAAGCTAGATTATACATTTTTGAACATGGCAGCAGGTCATGAGTTTCTTACCTGCTGTATCACCATCCAAAATTTTGAAGGACACCTTAGATGTTCTCACAAGCTCATCAAAAATATCAGCATCAACATCAACTCCTACAGAGTCTTTAAGAACCACATTGGCTCCATGCAAGTTGAACTTTGCTGAAGCTTAGAGGTAGAAAATACAATTCTATTTCATGTTCAAACATACTGAAATGACAACAATTTAATCATTTGGTATTATTTTCAAATGCAAGTAATACATAAAAAAATCTAATACAATATGATAAAATAAATAACTATTTAGATCAGTAGGATAGAATTAAAGTCAAATGTACTGAAAGATACAAAGATTTGTTAACATTACTATATGCAAAAAAATTAAACCACCACTTTAGTGTGATCAGAATATTATTTGGGATTAAGTCCATTTATAAAATTGAATGACTGATACTTTTTAATATGAATAATAAACAACAGGCAACAACAACATTTATTTCAAAGTGAATAATACTGTCATAATAAACTTAAAATGACTCTACATTTGAAATAATTACCTTCTTTAATGAATTCACAGAAGTCAAAACAGTCATTTTTCACTGGTATTCGGATACATTTCGGATTCCTTTACACTCCACTTGAACCAGCATTTCTTCTGAATGAAACACTCTCTCTATAAGGATAATCACCGACAGTCTGTGTACTTTTTTAAGAGATATAGATCAGGGCTCGAAATTAACTTTTTTACTTGGTAGCACTGGTGCTCCCAACTTCAAAACGTTAGGAGCACCAGCAAAAATTTAGGAGCACCATGAGCACCACAACTACGAAATTGTATATTAATAGATTTCTTTAATTTGAAAACAACACCAATCAACACTAATAAAAAACAGCAACAACAATCACTGAATCTTTACACATCCTGTATATGAATATGGTGTATGCAGTGTTAAATTTTACATCCAGCTCTGCTAATTGCACGGAACGGCTGGCAACATCCTGATGATTAAAAGCCTTAACGATTGAACCTGATGATACTGAACTTTTTGCCACACACTTGTCCCTGCATTTCTTGTGTTTGGCACTCTCTCCGTGTTTGATCAAGCTCTTGTGCTTAAAATGCGTAGATTCAGTGGTGAACGCTGTGTTACCTGCAAACTCCGTCCCACAGGCTTTACAGTCAATGCAGTGCATAGAGCCATTTTCATAGCGTAGCCACTCGAAGTCTTTTAACCACTCTCTCCAAAAACTGTACGCCTTCTTTTCGGCTTATGGATCAACATTTACTGTTAAGATGTATAAGTATTATGCTCTCATTGGTATTCATTTGTATTTTATATTTGTGTGTTATTTACTTTCCCAGCTTTGTTTTTCTGTGGGACAGGTAATCCAATCACAGTGCCAAGTGTATGTCATGTGGCCTAATCAATGACTGAATGATTGCACGTGCCTATTACTCTGTTTAATAAAAATGTGCCAGTCAGAGAGACTGGATGTTGTGAAAGAGTACACAGTAGTTTGTGTGTTATTTGTGCATACTCTGTTAACATTCACCACATTATCGCTATCACCAGCGCCATTATTTGTAACTTTAGGTGGTTTGCAAAAGAAATCTGTCAGTGTTCTTTTCATTTTCCCCGTTCTTCAGCCCTTTACATTTCCCACGGCAGTTAGCACAGTCGCCTGACTGAGTGATTGACAGCTAATATTAACCAATCTAAAATCTGCACGGCAGACTGGTCACCGTATCAGCATTCAGCACTGTAGTGAACAGCACTCCAGAAGGCATTTCAGGTCCCAACTTTACAAGCAGGGTCCCTCTTTAATGTAAACTAAGGACCAGTGTCATCAGATAAGGCTACCAGAGAAACTGCCAGACACCCTCTATAGGGCAGCCTTATCATCAAACTAAAACCCTCACCCAAAGATCCAGGCCAGCCTGGCCATAAAACTCCTCAGGACCTCCACATGTGGCGGGTAATTAACCGGCCATGCGGCAGCTTTGGCTAAAACAAAGGACACATCTCTACATTCCTTAATTTATAAAAATGGACACAAACATATTGGACATATCACATATTCATTCTGTACTCTCTGAGAACATACTTTGTAATAGTCATTTGTGTTAAATACGGAAGTTTTACAAATGCTATTCACATATGAATGAATTCATGCATGATAGTTTAATATCTTTTTGTCATGTTTATACTCTTTGTATTCAGGACAAAGCCAAAGGTATTTTGAAAGTGGTTTGGGAAGTGATAATTCCATAGGTAAAACAGTGCAGACACAGTTTTAATGCTGTGCTTTACTCTATGCAAATACATTCACTTCACAAGCAAAAGGATGAGTGAGCCCTCTCTGACATCAACAGCCAATCACAGCCCTGCAACGGACAAGCGCCAAAATGCAATCTCCTCCTTATCTGAAAGGGGATAAAAGTACCCTTTCAACACAAATTCTTTGTTCTGAGTTTCCAGGCTGTGTGCTGGGAAGCATAACAGCAACACCACGTTCTGAGTTTCCAGGCTGTGTGCTGGGAAGTATAACAGCAACACCCGTTCTGAGTTTCCAGCCTGTGTGCTAGGAAGCATAACAGATCACCCGTTCTGAGTTTTCTGGCTGTTGTGCTAGGAAGCATAACAGATCACCCAGTTCTGAGTCTCCCCGCAAGGACTGAAATAGAGAAACCACGCTTCAGAGTCTGCTGTCCAGAAAGGCAATCCCAAACGTCTGCAACAAGGTTAAGCCCAGGAGGGCAACCTTACTTCCAGGTACCTTCATCTGCGTGTTCCAGATCGTCAAGGACCTTCCGCACCAGCTTCAGGGCCTCATCTGCGTGTTCCAGATCGCCAGGACCCTTTTGGTGCTCCAGGAGATTAGCATCCCACAGCCTGTGTTCAAGGCTGTTGAACGGATTCAGACTCCTTCGCCACTGCAACAAGGCCCAGCCTCACCAGTGGAAGACGTCGCCACCCTCGGACTGCTCACGTGAACGTAAATATCACTTACCAAACCTCTTTCTAGAGACCTTGGCATTAGTGTACTCTTTCAGTTCATTTCAGTTATACCTTAGTTACCTGCATTCTCTCTTTATTCTTTACACTCAACCTTACTATCCTTTAGCTCTTTAGTATCATTTAGTAGTGTGCTAGTTATTCTTGTATGTCTTTTGTAAATAAATCCTCTTTTATTACAATTGTGTCTTCCTTGTGTTGATAATACAGTAAAAGGCTCTACAAGTTAGCACGAATCTCACGAAATCCTTCAGATACCCCAGGTGACTTGCTCCCTCCACTAATTTTTCTTATCATATTATCTATGATTTACGTTGGATAATTCCAACAAATGTTGAGGTGGAATTCCTCAGCTGGTGCCCCGAGTTAAAAGGAGGGAGAGGTCATCTGACACACACACACACACTTGAAGTGACGTGGGGTCAAGTCTCACTAACACCTCTAGTGCCCTGTGTGAGGCGTACTATTAATTGGTGCCCCGTGTGAAGATCACTACATAATTGGTGCCCCGTGTGAGGCTCACTACAAAACTTTGATTAACGAATTAGTAAGTAATAGCGCTCAGATGAAAGTGGTAGTTATCTATTACCTAATCAATAACTACTGTTTTTTATTGCTTCCCAGAGAACTACTGAAAAAGTTTCATAATTCATGCAAAACTAATCAATAACTAATGCAGGACAAATGACTAGCACTACATCAACATTTTAACTACTACTGTAAATTAATACACAAGGTTGCTTACATTGTCAATATGTAATAGCAGACTTATGGTTTGGTAAAACTGTCAATAATAAGTCTATACTGTCTCCTAGAGAACTATTTATCAACTGAATAATTTTAAAGAAATGGATATTAAAATGCAGTTGTCGGGATCTTACTTGTCATGTGGCCAATTTTGCAGCAACCTCTGGACTGTCATTGAATCACTAGAGAGTCATGTTAAGTCATCAGCCATCCAAATGCTATGAATAACTAGTAATGACTCAGGTGTTACTACATACTTATAAAAGAATTAATAATTATTTGGATCAGTATTCTAAAGTGAAGATCATGGTAACTAACTAGTAATGACTCAGGTATTACTACATACTTATAAAGAATTAATAATTATTTGGATCAGTATTCTAAAGTGAAGATCATGGTAACTAACTATTAATGACTCAGGTGTTACTACATACTTATAAAGGAGTTAATAATTATTTGGATCAGTATTCTAAAGTGAAGATCATGGTAACTAACTATTAATGACTCTGGTGTTACTACATACTTATAAAGGAGTTAATAATTATTTGGATCAGTATTCTAAAGTGAAGATCATGGTAACTAACTAGTAATGACTCAGGTGTTACTACATACTTATAAAGGAGTTACTATCTAAAACGTCACCAAAAAACTCAAAAGCTGAAAATAACTTCAGTGTTTGGTTGCACATGATATTTATTCATCATGATGAAAAACTTCTGATTTTAACAAGATGCATGGAACAAAAAGAGCTAAAGTGGCAGTGTGTATAGCCACTTGGCCATACTTATGATGGCTGACTTTAAACAGGAGTCATGGAACACAAAACAGTTAAAGTGACTTTTTGTATAACCACTGGGCTAGAACATGCATGGAATGGTAACATATGCATAAACACAGGTTATTTTTGTCTCTCACAAAAGTCTATAAGCAATCCCGCTTTCTTTTTGTCGTCAATCATGCTTTGCAGTGGCTCCTGTCTGCAAAACTCTTTGCACCTCTCTCCAAAATCAGACAGTTTCTGTCCTTTTTGGAAGGTGCTTCGCAAATTGTTGTAGGCCTCTTTGTCACAGGCTTCGAGCTCTGCAATAGCAGCAGTATCAGCAATTGTCTTTCGATCCACGCCACATTTGAAGTAAGCCTGTGTTTTCGTTGTACCACCTTTTAAATAGGCCAGGACCTTGTTGTAGCGTTTTATGGCTTGCTCTGGAAGAAAGACTGACAAAGAACAGAGAATAAACCATTAGTGTGTTATGCCAAGGGGATGTGTGTTTTATAAATAAATGGACGTCAGAAGTCTGCCACAGGAAATTACAGCCTAAAGGTCTTTGCTGAGTTTGGTGGTTGTAGGTTGAAAGCTGTAGGAGTTTCTCTGGAGAACCATAATAATAATAATAATTTTAAAGTGCCCCTATTATGCTATTTTACATGCATACAAGGTCAAAATAAACTGCAATTTTCATTCCTTTCTGAGAGCCTACTCTGCCTAATAAATTCCATTACATTACACAGTAACGATGGTTTTTCGAAAGTCCTTTGCAAGAAGTAGCTGATCAACCACCATCACAAGCACAACTTGAGCATGTTTCTAAGTGTTAAGTTTTTATTAAGTTTGTCAAACACTGTAGCTGTGGCTTGAGGGCAGGGCAAAGCAGACACAGGCTGGCATTACTCAAATTTGTTACAAACCTATACGTCGAGCGGGATGTGAGTCTGGAATTACTGAAATATTAAAAAAAGATTAATAGGAGCACTTTAAAAAGAAGAACAGTATATTGGCTTACTCAACATAATAGTACGTTTAAATTAAATATCAGTATATTGGTGTGACGTTAATGTTCAGTTTTGTATGTGTATGGTCAGTACACATTGCTATCTGTGTTTAAACTCCTTTAAACCTTGCCAGTTTAAACATTCAACCGTAAGACGAGAAAGAGAACTTTGTGCGCGCTGTGAGATTTGTGTGTGTTCATCCGAAACGCACACATGGAGAGCCGCTTCACAACATGCAAATACTCACAAATTTCTTTCAAGTCTTCACACAAAAATTATGTCAACATGAATGTCTTAGCGAATATCCTAGCAAACATAGTAGGTTGTCTTAAATGAGAAAGACTATGCATGTGTACAGTGTCAGTTTACTGGTTCTGTGAATTATGTCTTAAAATGACAGCAGTCTAATTCCTGCTCTGTGTTTTTACTGTTAATCAAACGACAAAAGATGTAGAAATCACTCACTGCACTTGATTGAATAACTTTTGTAACTTCAATAATGTTTAATTTTTAATTTATACAATGAAGTTTATATTCAGTGTTAACTGAATGGGTGGTTGTTCTGCTCGCCTGTTAAACAAACTACAGCTGGTCCAAAATGCAGCAGCTAGAGTTCTTACTAGAACCAGAAAGTATGACCATATTAGCCCAGTTCTGTCAACACTGCATTGGCTCCCTATTAAACATCATATAGATTTTAAAATCTTGCTTATTATCTACAAAGCAATAAATGGTTTAGCTCCCCAGTACCTGAGCGAGCTCTTAATGCATTATAGTCCTTCATGTCTATTGCGATCTCAGAATTCAGGCCAGCTGATAATACCTAGAATATCAAAATCAACCGCAGGCGGTAGATCCTTCTCCTATTCAGCACCTAAACTCTGGAACTGTCGTCCTATCTCTGTTTGGGAAGCAGACACACTCTGAGTTTAATTCTAGACTAAAAACACATTTCCTTTCCCTATGTATAGATAAAACGTTATCAAAATTATTCCAGTTCGCATAGACGGACACGACTAAATCTTTTATGGTTATGCGGACCAGACAAGTAATTAGGCAAATATCACTTTTTTAAAAAGACCAAGCTTCTGTGCACATACACACTCAAACACGCAAACCTATAGACTCACGTAAATGAACGTCAAGAATGCATTAAAGGTATTCGGTTTTCAGTAGGAAAGGTGTCATTTAAGCGGCCCCTAAAGTAATAATTAACAATTTTTACAACAGAAGTGATTCAATCAAAAACCAACTTTAGCTCAATAAGAATTTTCCTATTGTCACTGTGCAGCTGCTTTGAAACAATATGTATTGTGAAAAGCGCTATATAAATGAAGATGACTTGACTTTTATTTTTGATTACTTTATTCAATTTCTGTACCTGAAAACTATTGTTAGATACCTGAACAATCCAAAGAGCACTGTTTATTTTCTTTGTATCATTGCTCTGTTGCATTAATTTGTGCTGTTGTTTGTAGTTTGATTATTTGTTCTTATTTTCTTTGAAGAGGTTTTTATTTGACAATTGACCACATGCACTGAACATTCTTAAGAACTTTCACGTAATACAAGTTAGCTGGAAAACTTACGGTGAAATGTCACATGTTGGTGTGTCAGTATCTTCAGTGTCCTGAGGTAGCTTTAATAGCATCAATAGTTTCATACTTAGTTTATAATCAGAATATAGTCATTTAAATAGTCAGATCTAGCATAAATGTAATTCAAACGTAAGATGGCATAAAAAAAAGACAAAATTTGACCATCATTTATGGTCATTTATTTATGGAGGGAGAGTGCAGCGCTGCTTTCTTGTGTAATCCATTCACAAGAAAAGTTTTTGTAAAAAATAACTTCTTGCGAATGGATTACACAGACAGCAGCACCACACTCTCCCTCCATAAATCACTAAGGCTGTCAGTCATTGCAGCGCAAGTTTATTGAAAACTCTAGTTTTGTTCAATGAATTGAACTAAAGTGCACACTATATCTTTAATTTGGAGTGTGTTGACACTTTATTTTCAATGTCAGTGATCAAATTTTGCTGAGGAGGAACACTGAGTGACATGTCTTTTTTATGCCATCTAATGTTTGAATTACATTAATACTGGGTCTGATTATTCAAGTGACTATATTCTGATTATAAACCAAGTGTTACACTATTGATGCTGTTAAAGCTACCTCAGGACATAGAAGATACTGACACACCAACAAGAGACATTTCACTAGAAGTTTTCCAGCTGACTTATATTATTGCGGAAGTTATTAAGAAAGTTCTGCGCATATGGTGAATTTATCCTATTTTTTACTTAACATAGCACATAACGAACTGTACCGAAACCTTGAACCTAAAACCATGATAAAAACTGAACTGTGAGTAATCTGAACCATTACACCCCTACTGTACACAACGATTACTGTAAGGCCATTTAAAATACATACCTCTTGTGTATTTCTGCTTTTTGTTTGCATTCCTTTTCTTGGTTTTATTCTTCTTTTTGCTGGATTTTCGGGGTGCAGGGGATGAAGAGGATTGAGATGAGAATGAGGTTGATGATGCACAGGAGGACGACAAGTCAACTTTGCAGTGTTTTTTTCCTCTGCACTTTTCCTCTTCTCTTTGTCTTTTTTTCCCTTTCTGTATGAAGGTCATCATCCGTACTAGAAGACTGTGATGCAGCATCATCCAATTTGGATTTGTAGGAAGCTCCCATCATGTCTTCCTTTGCTGACAAGGCTGATAAGGAATACAAACCAAATCATATTAAGATTACATTTAATTTCTTCCACATTTACCAGCGTTGATGTCATTGTTAAAAGTAAATATTCAGCTACCTTTGTTAACGAACACCACAAGATCTAACTTCAAAACAACAACAACAACAACAACAGATAGGCCTCAGACTACAGTACATACACTATACTCTTTTATGCCAGGATATGTTATAATGTAGACTGTGTAAATTTTCCACAGTAAAAAGTCAATTAATATCACTTTTTATAAATATTTGTGTAATGATGAACACTTGTATGAGAAGAAGATTCCATAGTGCACATTACTAAGTATAACGATAAACTGGTTTTAAGGTGTAGTCGCTTTAAGAAATACAGCAATTTACCATTGGTCAGACTGCTACGTAGAAAATCACTCTCACTTTCGATGTCCTTGCATTTATCCTCAAGGAACTTAATTTTAGCTTTTAAAAAAGCATTCTCTTCCTTGATTTTTTGTAGGGATACCTGCTGAATTGGTGCTGTTGAAGATGCTCCTGATAGAATATATACAAACACTGTAAACACTGTTGCACTTTAACCCTCCATCTATCTAAATATCTATCTGTCCTGCTACTATATAGAGTCATGTGAAAAAGTTAGGACACCCTATTGAATTCCATGGTTTTCTGTCTCAGGGCATAATAAAAAATCACCTGGTCCATGGCAGGTCTTAAAATTCGGAAAATAAAACCTCAGATTAACATCAACACATGGCATATCACACAGTGTCATTATTTGTTTAGCAAAAATAAAGTCAAAATGGAAAAGCCATGTGTGACAAACTTAGGACACCCTTACAGTTAACGCTGGAATTAAGAGGGTAAGTAATGGTCAGGCACTGCTAATCAAATGCCTTTGATTAACTGATCATCACCAAGTGTGATCAACTCTATAAAAGCTGAAGTTCTGGCAATTTGAGCATCTGGAGACTTCAGGTGTGTGTTAACACAATGCCAAGGAGGAAAGACATCAGCAATGATCTTAGAGAAGCAATTGTTGCTGCTATCAATCTAGGGTTATACAGCCATTTCTAAACAATTTGAAGTCTATCATTCTACACCTCAGACTCTAGTTGCCAGGAGAAAGCCTCTTCTTTCTAAAAAAACAAACAAACAAACAACAACAACAAAAAACATGTCAGCACAGCTTAGGTTTGCAAAGTTGCATCTGAACAAACCACAAGACTTCTGGAACAATGTCCTTTGGACAGAAGAGACCAATGTGAAGATGTCTGGCCATAATGCACAGCTCCCCATTTGGTGGAAACCAAAAACAGCATATCAGCACAAACACCTCATACCAAAAGTCAAGCATGTTGGTGGAGGGGTGATGATTTTGGGCTTGTTTTGCTTCCACAGGACATCAGGGCACAGGGCATCTCACAGTCACTGATTCAACCATGATCTCTGTAAACCAAAGTATTCAAATGTGAGGACATCCGTCCGACAGCTAAGGCTTGGCCAAAATGCAACTGGACAATGATCTGAAGATTACCAGTAAATCTACAACAGAATGGCTGAAAAAGAAAATAATCAAGGTGTTGCAATGGCCCAGTCAAAGTCCAGACCTCATCCCAACTGCAAAGCTGTGGCAAGAGCTGCGCATTAACAAAAGCTCACAAACCTCAATAAACTGGAGCAACATTGTAAAAAAGAGTGGGCCAAAATTCCTCCATAGTGTCCTAACTTTGTCACCCATGGCTTTTCCATCTTTGCTTTATTTTTGCTAAATAAACAATAACATGGTGTGATATGTCATGTGTTGTTCATCTGAGGTTTTATTTTCTAAATTTTCAAGACCTGCTAAGCATTAGATGATTTTTTATTATGTCCTCCTGATATGAAAAGCCATGGAATTATAATAGGGTGTACTAACTTTTTCACATGACTGTATAAAATGTCCCAACCTGCCCACATGCATCTACTGAGAAACACTATTTACTTGCCATTGCTTAGCTGAGAGAGTACAGTGTTTCTCACAAACGCATAGAGGGAGAGCACAAAAGGGTCTTACATGTTGAATGTCTTTAAGAACAAGCAGAAGTCACTGCTGTTTTATTCAGTAGTGGCAGAACTAGGGTTGCAAAATTCTTGGAATTTTCAAGGCTGGGAAATTTGCATGGGAATTAACAGGAATATACGGGAATGAAAAAGAATTAATGTGAATAAACTGGGAATTTGCAAAATGGCAGGTTAACCTATTACAGGGTACTTAAATATAGTTGAAAAAAATCTTGCAGCTGTTACCGTGCACTTACAAACCTCACTTAAGAGGGGAATCAAACAGGCAGAAATATCAGCGGTAAACCACACACTGAGCAAGGCATAAACTTACTGATCACAGGAACATACAGAACACGGTCAAAACAACAACAACACCAGACAAAGAATAAAACCAAACACAAGCAATTTAAAGAGTCCAGTGATGAGGTGAAACAGGTGATGATGGTTGCGGGGCTGAGTGCTGGTGATTGGGGACAGGTGTGCGGAGTGCAATGGGTTGTGGGAAATGAAGTTCAATAGTCCGGGGATGAAGAACGGGTGAAGTGTGGGATCGAATCCGATGCTGAAGGGATCAATTTGACTCCGCGGACAGTACCCTCCGCTCCTCCCAAGCGGGCCAGCAACAGACGCCGGGCGGGGCTCTTGTGGCCTGGGACCTGGCTGAGTGGGATGATTTCTGTGGAAGTCAGTGAGCAGGGTAGGATCCAGAACATCTGAGCGAGGGATCCAGCAGCATTCCTCAGGCCCGTATCGCTTCCAGGACACGAGGTACTCCAGTCTGCCGGCCTGCCGACGTGACTGGAGGATGGTATCGACCCGGTAGATGCGGTCTTGTTCATCTATGGGAGGTGGAGGCGCTGGAGTAGCAGGTGGAGGTCCTTCAGCACCACATTCTGTGGAAGGAAAAGGAACAGGGTTAGAGTGGGGCAACGAAACATGAAATGAAGGTGCCAGACAATATGATCGGGGGAGTTGCAGCCAGTAAGTCACTGCATTGATTTGTTTGTCAATGGGAAAGGGGACGATGAATCTGGGGGCGAGTTTCCTACAGGGCAGCCATAGGCGAATGTCCCGTGTAGACAGCCAGACCAACTGACCCGGGTGGGAGATCTACGTTGGTCGGCGTGGAGTTTCTGCCTACGGACTGCAGCCTGTAGGTGGACGTGGGCAGAGTTCCAGACCCTCTCACTGACCCGAAACCAGTGGTCAACAGCTGGCACTGCTGATGGTTCTTCGGTCCACGGGAAGAGAGGTGGCTGGTAGCTGAGCATGCACTGGAACGGAGTCAGCCGGGTGGAATCTTGGCGCAGGGAATTCTGTGCATACTTGGCCCACTTGTGCTGATGTTGGCCACAGTAAGCCCGGAGATACCTCCCGATCTCCTGGATCTTACGCTCAGTCTGGCCGTTCGCTTGCGGGTGGTAGCCCGAGGTTAGACTGACCGTGACCCCCAGCAGGGTGAAGAATGCCTTCCAGACATGGGAGATGAACTGGGGGCGACGATCAGAGACGATGTCCTCGGGCAGGCCGAAATGTCTGAAGACATGCTGGAACAGGGTTTCTGCAGTTTGCATGGCTGTGGGTAAGGCAGGTAGTGGTAGAAGCTTGCAACCCTTACTGAAGCGGTCGACTACCACCAGGACACAGGTGTAACCGTCAGAGCTGGGAAGGTCTGTCATGAAGTCTACAGCGATATGTGACCATGGTCTCTGGGGAACTGGAAGCGGGAGCAGTTTGCCCTGGGGTAGTCGACGGGGAACCTTGGTAATGGCACAGACTGAGCACCCCTGCACAAATCGGGCGACATCTCGGGACATCCCTGGCCACCAGTAACGGGGGGAGAGCAGTGAGAGGGTGTGCTGCTGACCTGGATGTCCCGGAACCCGAACACTATGGACGGAGTCCATCAGGAGACGCCGCAGATCTTCAGGCACGAAGACTCTCCCCTCTGGACCTCCCGGCGAGCAGGCTGGTTGGCGCTTGGCTGGCACGAATACGTTCCTCGAGCTCCCACTCTATGGGAGAGATTTCCATGGCTGGAGGGAGTATGGGCTCTGGAGGATCAGCGTTAGTGTCAGGAGTGTGGATTCTGGAGAGGGCGTCGGCTTTCCCGTTCTTGCTGCCAGGGCGGTAGGTAACTGTGAAATTAAAACGTGAGAAGAAAAGAGCCCACCGGGCCTGACGAGAATTAAGTCTTTTAGCATCACGGAGATATAGAAGATTCTTATGGTCAGTGTAAACAATAAACGGATACTTAGCTCCCTCCAGCCAATGCCTCCACTCCTCTAAAGCCAGCTTGATCGCGAGGAGTTCCCGGTTCCGCCGGGGACATCTTCTTAGAGAAGAAGGCACATGGGTGAAGGTGAGCTGGGCTCCCCTGCAGCTGTGAGAGCACGGCACCTACTCCGGTGGTGGAGGCGTCGACTTCCACGACGAAAGGGAGCTCTGGAGACGGGTGCCGAAGGATAGGTGCCGTGCAGAAAGCTTCCTTTAGGAGGTTGAAGGCTTCGGTCGCTTCCTGGGTCCAGACCAGGGCTTTGGGTTTGTTATGGAGCAGAGAGGTGAGGGGTGAACAGATGGTGCTGAATTGACGGATGAATCATCAATAGAAGTTAGCGAAACCCAGGAAGCGCTGCAGACTCCGGATGGAGGAGGGCTGAGGCCAGGTCCGGACGGCTTCGACCTTGTCCTTCTCCATGAACACCCCCGTGGAGTTGATCACATACCCCAGAAACTGAACCTCAGAGAGATGGAAAGCGCACTTCTCTAACTTCAGGTGGAGATGGTGGTCTCTGAGACGCTGGAGGACGAGTCGAACATGGCTCCGGTGCTCCGCGGGAGACTTCGAGCATCCTGGAATGACCCATACTCGGGAGGAATCGAAACCCTCGGCGCAGAGTCCAGACGGGGCTCACATGAGGCATCAGGGTCCCCTGAGGAGAGATTTACGGAGATAGGAGATATCGATATGGGAACTGACTGTGACTTGCTCCTCTCTTGTCCTTTGGCCACCGAAGAACTCTTCCTGACTCCCAATCCATCTCCGGACAGTGAGTTTGCAGCCAGGGGCGTCCACTGAGCTCCCCTCCAGCACCCAGAACGATAACTCCTCAGTCATGGCAGGTTCCCATTCCAGCTTCACTCGAGGACAGAAATATCTGATGAGCCCCCGACCCAGGGGTTTTCCCAGAATGTTGTGGACTGGAAGCGGCTGAGAGATGCGATGACGAGGTAACTGAAGTCGAGTCAAAAGCGTCGGGGAGATGAAATTACCAGCCGCTCCAGAGTCCACTAAGGCTTTTACTGAAAGAGAAACAGCAGGGGAAACAAGGATTAGAGACGTTAATGGTAGTTTAGTACCCGCCGGAGGCGGCTGAATCGCACTCACCCGGGTCGGGCTGACAGACAGGACAGGCAGAGATGAAATGACCGGCTCACCACAGTATAGACAGAGTCGGAGAGAGATTCGTCGTTGTCGTTCTTCTTTAGTTAGGCGGAAGGTGTCCACCTGCATGGGTTCGGGTGCTGGTTAGGCGGAGCGGCGAATGATGTTGTGTGACGTGGCTGCTGAGGAGCACGCGGAGCTGGGAAGGGATGCAGCGGAGGAGAGGTGGAGACTTCAGGAATACCACGATGACATGCGGTGATTCTTTGAGAGATTCTGATGGATTTTTGAATGAAGGTTTCCAGCTCAACAGTGTCATCATAAATCACCATGTACATCTTTACCTCAGGTGATAAACCTTGTCTATACGCCGCCAGCAACGCGGACTGGTTCCATCCGCTGGCTGCGGAGAGAGTACGAAATCGAAGAGCGTATTCGGCCACTGAAGATCACCCCTGATGGATCCGGCATATCTGGTCAGCTATGGAGAGGGAAGAAGCAGAATGGTCAAAAACATTTTTAACCTGTGTAACGAAATCCTCCCAGGTGCGAGACTCGCGATGTCCAGCCTCCCAATAGCGCTGTGCCCAGCGTAAAGCGGACCCAGTCATGAGGCTGATAGCGAAGTCAACTTTATCCGTGTCTGTGGGATGGAGATGAGGTTGCATACTGAAGTACAGGCGACACTGGAGGAGAAAACCACCGCAATCCTCCGCTGCCCCAGAGAAACGGTTAGGCATGGCCGTGGGACTACCGGAGGGTGCTTACCGGCTGAGGGGAACAGACAGGCAGGGCATTCAGATGCCCGGGACAGAGCGTGAAGGAGTTCGGTGGCGGCTTCTGATGGACTTGGTGTAGCGGGATCCATGACAGGTAACAATAACTATCCAAATGAAACAAATAATAAATCCACAGACAGCTTCACGACACGACAGCAGCATAATATTGGTTAAAACAACCAGATTTAATGCAATTTGAGTTTCAATTCCTACCCTGCACATTCCTCGATCACATACATACAGCACAGTACTTACTGCAGGGCCCTTGAGACCACACCCCCTGCATGCACTGTGCATTCCTCCATAACATGCACATTTGATCAAAAATACAGAAAAAATATTGTGAATTATTATTCCAAATTAAAATAATGGTTTTCTATTTTCATATGGTTTGAAATATAATTTATTTCTGTGATCAAAGCTGAATTTTCAGCATCATTACTCCAGTGTTCAGTGTCACATGATCCTTCAGAAATCATTCTAATATGATAATTTATTACCAATGTTGGAAACAGTCATGCTGCTTAATATTTTTTATAACAGCATTCTTTGATTAATAACATTTACAAAAGCTTGTATTTAAAATAAAAACAAAAAACAAAGTTTGGGTTCAGTAATATTTTTAGTATAAATAAAAATTTAGTAATAGTATATTTTTCTTAAAAAAAAAAAATACTATTCAGTAAGGAGGATGTGTTAAATTGATAAAAGGTGATAGTAAAGACTTAGATTGTTAGAAAAATAGATTTCTATTTTGATCATCAATGAATCCTAATAAAAGTATCACAGGTTCCAAAAAAAAGTAATAACTGAGTATAAAATCAGCATATTATATATATATATACATTTATTAGTCTTGTGAGTAAACGTTTACTAGCCACTGGCGATGCTATTGCCAATGTGTGAGGGTTGATAAGACCTTCAGAAATTTCCCTGATTTCAAACATTTCATTACCTTCATTACCTAAATAAAGTAATGAAATATTATATATAATAAACTTTAAATAAACTTTTATTTTTGTTAATAAACTTTAAATTGCCTCGCCAATCACTAATTGACCGATTTAGTTTGTGAGTGATGCATTTGCTAATTATAGGCCTACAACACACATATGCTGTTAATCGTATGATAATATGCATAGAACTTAAGATAGACAAATTACCAGCAGTATCCTCATCATTTTCCTCTACTAGACGATTGGGTGGTACCCTTTTACGCGGAATTCTTCGATCTGCCATGCCTTCTCCTGCTGAACTTTCTGCCGATTCAGGTCGCCGTTGATCCAACGTCTTGTAAAATGAATTTCCGTCCCTACTGACGAACTCTACC
This sequence comes from Beaufortia kweichowensis, assembly GCA_019155185.1. Lineage (NCBI taxonomy): Eukaryota > Metazoa > Chordata > Actinopteri > Cypriniformes > Gastromyzontidae > Beaufortia > Beaufortia kweichowensis. The sequence continues at coordinate 17,314,924 of CM032803.1, read as the reverse complement.
GCCGTAAATGATTCCTCCCCTTCAGTTTCGTTGTCCCAATATGTTATAAAATTAATCACTGGCCTTACACCGGTCAATTTCAAATCATTTAACATTTTAATTATGTTCTTCGATTTTCCCTTTTTTTATTACCAATAATAAAATCCATCTTTATGTTTTTGCTTAAACAAAACTCGATTGTGATTGGTTAGTAGGCACATCCAGACAAATTTGAATTACTTACTAATTACACATTTTTTTACTTATTAAGGGCTAATTATTTTTTCAATTCCATTATCTATATGCTTCTTGAACATGCTGTTTTCTTAAGTTAAAAAAATCCCTTTGTTTTATCAATGAGTGTACACGACAGATGACGTACAGCGGTTTTTTTTTATGGACAATCACGTGGAAAAAGGCGCCTTCGCGGTTGGGAGTAACGTTTGCTACAGTCCAACAATGGGACTTTCAAGAAAGATTTTATCGCTCTGTGCACACAAGGACATAAAAGGAAACAGAAAGTTAACTAAATGGCTTCAAAAAAACAAGCTAATGGTTAACAAGCTAACTTCTGGAAAGCTGAACAGTATCATTGACTTCCATGGTATTTACTTTTTTCCTACTATAGAAGTCAATGGTGTCCCGAAGTGGCATAGTTGCAAACTTTCTTCAAAATATCTTTCTTTGTGTTTGGAAGAACAAAGATATTTATACAGGTGTGGAACAACTTAAGGGTGAGTAAATGATGACAGAATTTTCATTTTTGGGTGATCTATTCATCAAATATCAAAATACTTTTAGGCAACGTTTTTATTTTAATCAACATTTAAAAGTAATACAAAATCCATTAAATAGACACATTAGTGAATTGATTAATTAATTTGTAAATAATTAACGTAGCCCACAGTAAATTGACTATGGCATGATTGTTGTAGATGACATATACATTGGTCCTACAGTTGTCCAGCTGATAAAAACAAGATTTTTTTTACCCTACTGGCATAAAAACACACTCATATATAATATAATAAATAATGTGTATTGTAAAGTTAAGCATACAGTAAGTGCACTAAAGTTACAATAATGCAATTGTACACGATTACATTTTAGCACTTAACAGAGACTTCTTTATGTAAGGGAGAGCGGGGCCCAAACTAACACTTTTTGACTTTTTTTTAGTTTGTCTAAATGTACTTGGGGTTTAGAGTATTTACTTTTTCCAACATTATTTCACACATCTAGTACAATTATGTTTTATTTCATTAATACAGTGTATACCTTTTTCTTGATTTACCCTGAACAAATGGAAGTGAAATGTGACAATAATTGGGGCACGTTGTAACATGTGAGGGGCACAATTTAAGATGACCATATGACAGCTCCAAACATTTTTACAAGACAAGGTAACACTTTAGTATAGGGAACATGTATTCACTATTAACTACAACTTTTCCCTCAAACTCCTAATTTAGTGCTTTTTAATAGTTAGTAGTTGTTAAGTTTAGATATTGGGACGGATTAAGAATGTAGAATCAGGTAATGCAGAATAAGGCATTAATAAGCAAAATAAAAGACCCTAAAATAAAGTTTTACCCAAGACAAACTAAAATATTTTGTAAATAAAATACATTTAACTTTTTCATGTAAAATAATGTCATGTTTTTTAAAAGAAATAAAAATAAACTAGTTTTGAGTTTGACAACAAATTTTATGACTTTACTATAGAGCATAGTTCATACCAATAATTCATCATTTCTGAACATTGACTCAGTCTTTATTCACCTTCTTCTCAATATAATTAATTAAAGTGTTAACGTGAATTATGTAGAATAGCATAGTTCTAATAGGGGCAGATTGTAATGCAGTGTTACAACATGCCCCATCTGCGCAACTGAACTGTCTTCTTCTGGTTTGATCAGCATTAAATAACTATATAAATGGCTAAATAACAGATTAAAGATTTAAATAATAGCAGATTTGTCTCATTTTATTTAAACACTAAAAACTGAGAAGAAAAATTAATTTCAGTTAGAAATGTACTTTTGCTGTGGTTAAATATTTTTTTTAAATATCTTCCAAAGATTTTTAAAGGTTTTTTTTACATATATAGTGATATGGCAACTGGTAAATACACTAAGTTTTGTCATGCTGGCATTTGTGGAAAGTTTTTAACCATGTGTGTGCCCCACATTATTGTGCCCCACTCACCCCAGTACTAAATTGGCCAATCAGAATCAGCCATCATGAATAGTGCATTGGTGCTAATAAATCTAAATATGACACACAAAATGTAATATACTTTATCTCATTTATTTTGCTCAAGAGCATTATACATTTGAGTCTACTCATCATATTAACAATAAATTCTAACCACAGGTTCAGAGCTTAAATTACAACCACACAAAGTCTTTGGAACTGTGTTTTTGGGAAACACCAACTTTGAACTGTGTTGGTAATGTTGAAGTGTTCAACCATAGTTGGCTAATGCTCATTTTGGAAAACAAACCTCTGAGCTGTAGAACCACAAATAGAGAATAAAGGCATTAACATAAGTTAACTACATTGGTTGACATAGACTAATACTTATACTAGGGATGTGCGAGATTATTCGACTAGTCGATTAAACGATACTGCTGCTGTAAGCCGACTTGTATTCGTTTACTTTTTTTTTCACTTTTACCCCCGTTTCACAGACAAGGTTTAAGCCTAGTTCTACTAAAATGCATGTTTGAGCTGAGAGTTGTAACTAAAAGCAACTTACACTAGCATATCTTAATATATGTCAATGCCATTGTTTTGTTTTGTTGATGTGAAGTTATTAAAGTTGTTTTTGTAATTGTAGTATGGGCAAGGAAAAGCTGGTCAGACATGGAGGAGAAAGAAGTGGGTCTTTGGCATGCTTGCCATAAAGGGTCAAAGAAGACGGCCAGTTTTGTGGCTGGTAGAACGGCGCTCCAGAAATCACCTGCTTCCTATTATTAGAAGACATGTTCGCCAAGGGTCTACCATTTTAAGCGATGAGTGGAGACCCTACAGAGCTCTATCAAGTCTTGGCTACACTCACTACTCAGTAAACCACAGCAGATGGTTTGTTGATCCAAACCATGGTGGACACACGCAAAATATTGAAAGAGCTTGGTTAACCTACAAAAGCCAAATTTGGCGCCTGAGAGGAAATAGGACAGAGAAGCTTCTAAAAGAACATTTGTCTTTTATTGAGTGGACTTACTGGCTGGGATACAAGCACAAAGATGGCCCTCTAGGTCGTCTTCTGAAAGACATTAGAAGGCATTACAGCAATTAAATTCTAGAAGGCAAAAAAAAATTTTTTCCCCCAGTTCAGGCATTACATTGTTTGATGTTTATGTGAAGCTGTTATATTAAATGAAAATGGTACCAGACGCTTAATAAATAATTATAAAATGCATAAATGTTTATGTTTAAAAGTTACTTGTTTCATGCCTCATGTTTAAAGCAATTTTTCCAGTCATGATTTGTGCAACCAAACACTAAAATCATATCAAGCGTTTGAGATTTTTGGTGAACTTTTGTATACTTTTAGATAACCCCTTTATAAGTATATAGTAATACCTGAGTCATTACTAGTTAGTTACCATGATCTTCATTTTAGAATATTGATCCAAATAATTATTAACTCCTTTATAAGTATGTAGTAACACCTGAGTCATTAATAGTTAGTTACCATGATCTTCACTTTAGAATACTGATCCAAATAATTATTAATTCCTTTATAAGTATGTAGTAACACCTGAGTCATTACTAGTTATTCATAGCATTTGGATGGCTGATGACTTAACATGTTCCAGTACACATGACTCTCTAGTGATTCAATGACAGTCCAGAGGTTGCTGCAAAATTGGCCACATGACAAGTAAGATCCCGACAACTGCATTTTAATATCCATTTCTTTAAAATTATTCAGTTGATAAATAGTTCTCTAGGAGACAGTATAGACTTATTATTGACAGTTTTACCAAACCATAAGTCTGCTATTACATATTGACAATGTAAGCAACCTTGTGTATTAATTTACAGTAGTAGTTAAAATGTTAATGTAGTGCTAGTCATTTGTCCTGCATTAGTTATTGATTAGTTTTGCATGAATTATGAAACTTTTTCAGTAGTTCTCTGGGAAGCAATAAAAAACAGTAGTTATTGATTAGCTAATAGATAACTACCACTTTCATCTGAGTGCTATTACTTACTAATTCGTTATTCAAAGTTTCTTGTTAGTTATTAGTAGTTACTATATTGTTGATATGGTGTTACTCATTTGTTCCTGTTTAGTTATTCATTAACTAAGGATCAGTATTCTAAAGTGTTACCCATTAGTGAAGTATCTCCCGCTGTGACGTGGCTCGTGCGGCGTGGCCGATCAGCCCGGGCTGAGCATGTGCAGGTGATCCTTGTATGTTTCCAGGCCGACGCTGATGATCCTTCGGGACACTCGTTACATAATGCATAAAATGCAGCTTAATTTCAATAAATAAAGCATCACCAAAATAAAATAAACAAATAAATACATTAAATAAAACCATTAAATAGAAAAGACAGAATGAATTAATAAACACAAATAAATATGAGTAAGCCCACTTGTTCACAGGGCTTTTCATCATTTTTAAAACATTTCGGAGATTGTTTCTTCACTACTGCAAAAACATGTGCATGTTTGCATGCATGCACCTGGCATTGTTAGCACCATGCTCTCACCACCAGACTACATTTGCATATAAATGTATATGTATATTACATTATATATATATAAGACAATGTAGACACACATCCTCTTTCAAGTAGATTTGCCACATCTCCACAATTAAAGCTTTTTAATTGTTACCCTGATGGTGCAAATGGCAATTTTTATTGTTTTAACTATTTCTTTAAAGCCACTTTCTATTTTGTGTAGCTCAGCAATCTTATATAATATATATATATATATATATATATATATATATATATATATATATATATATATATATATATATATATATATATATATATATATATATATATATATATATATATATATATATATATACAAAGGCTACAATGGCCTTTTTTTATTCTCAGACACTGCATTTTACATTATTATTATTATTATTTTAATTGAATGATACTCTATATAAGAATCAAAAACTGGCAGTAGGTGGCAGTAAGTGTCTAAATAAGTAAGAATGCTCTCTCTAACAGGGATTCATTTAGAAACAAAACACAGCTGTTTGTTGCTTGGAGATGCACAGATGTTTTCCTGAGGCTTTATAGATAACATTTTTGTTGGAAAATTGAGCAAAAACAGGCAATATTATGTCTAGAGTATGATTTGTGTTGTGTAAAATCAATCACATTTGCACTTTGTGGTTTTTGGGTGCATTAATTTATAATCATTATTTTTCTATAATGTTTAAATGATAATTAGGGCTTAAATCAACAGTCTTAATATAAATTGTCAGTTTACTGTGTACATGCTGGTAGTGATCTCAAATGTTTGCTGAAAAAAAGGTTAAAACAATTAATTGTGTTGTCTTTATAGCTGCCAACATTGATGAGACCTTGCTCCACCGAGTTGGAGCAAGCTCGTAAGCATTACTTTGAAATGGCTCGCACTGGCAGAGAGCAGGAATGTGTCATGTACAAAGAGCTGAGATGCAGGCTGGTGAGGAACACTGTCACCAGCATGATTTCCATTTTGAGAGCAGGGAGAGCAAGTCAGCAGGGAGAGATGGTCCAGTACCCTCCCAAGCATGAAGTCACTGCAATGGCTAGAAGAATAGTGGAGTATTATCCCATGCTACAAGATAAAGACAAAACTATGAAACATATAAGTGATAATTTATGCTGTACTACTATGTTGCACTTATAATATCAATGTGTACTTTTCTTCTAACATTGTGTGTCAAAGTTAAGAATTTTCATTTCTGTTCATTCGGAATGTAATTTTCTTTACCACAGAAGAGTATTTACAATAATCTCCACAAGAGGCTGCAAAATGTGAAATCCCCACTAAAGAGACAGGGACCCACACCAGAGAGGGGCCATCCAAAGAAAAGATGTCAAATTGACTTCTCATCAAGTGACAATGGAGAAGATTATGATGCAGACACAAGTGGTGGATCGACTGTAATTTTGCAAGAAACACGGGGGAGCAGTTCTGAGGATGGCCATACTGCATGTAAGTTAATTGCAATATGGCTGTACAATATTAAGTGAGCTTTTCTGTATCATTATAAATGAGAGATTTTGTATTTTACTTTTCTGATTGGGTTTTGATATATTGTAATTTGACCAATGACTGCTTGTTTTTCATTAATTTGACTCCTGAAACGGCATAACTCCAAAATTGTTGGATACATTACATGCACAACATTAGTGTGGGTTGGGGTTTAAGATGGGTTGTTTCATATTTCAGTATACAGTATTTTGCACTTATACCTGTCAAATGTCAATGTTCTCTATTTTAGCAGACATGGACAGCCTGACAACACAGGCCAGGCATTATAAAACACTGCAGGAGATGTATAAAAAACAAAACCCAACCAAAATGCTGTCTCCCACATCCTTGACCTTGAGTTTCAAGCAGAGCCGGCGCCAGCCGAGTCCTGAAGAGGGGGCGTGTGAAATACTGAAAGGGGGCGGTGATCACATAAACAGGGTGTTTTTTTTTATTTTAATAAACAATATTGAGTCTAGAAAACACTAAAGTACAACAAATATATTGATAAAAACACTCGTTGAAGCTTCATACACACCGGGACATTTGACTGCACACTTTTTTTCACAATGTTGATTCTTCTTGCAATCATAATGCAATGGACTGTGTGTGGCCTACATTAAACATTTAAATAAAAGGGTTGCTGAGCTGTTTACACAGTCATATAGCCTAAAATAAAAGAGCCTACACAGGGACAGGAAATAAGAATGCAAAAAACAAACAAAAAAACAGCCTTACCAGAGCATGAGCGAAGCAAAGCGGAGCTTCACTCATGAATCACGCACCGGTATTTGTCGCGCTCCTAGCCTTCTTGTAGCCATTAAAACAAGTTTTTAGTTTCAGTTTAAATATTATAGGCTAATGTTACTTTTTAATTTCATTTACGTTGAAAAGTGAACAGGACATCACATAAGATTACGTAAGAATATGTCAGAAGAATAGTGATCACATAAACAGCATTTATTTAAAATATAATCATCACATAAACAGTATTTATTTTAAATATAATAAGGGAAGCGCGCTAATCAAACGACAGGACCAATCAAAATTCGACTTTGCCTAACAGACTTTTCTTTACTAAAATGTTGCTATTTAAGATTAATATTGACTCTAGGAACTGGAAGAAAGGGCAATTGGCAAATGTAATTTTTTTAAATAAAATATTTTATTTATCATTAAAATTACTTTAACATTCATGGTGATCTGAGGGGGCGGGAGAGTCCCGGTGAGGGGGCGTCGCCCCCACACGCCCCCCCGTGGCGCCGGCCCTGGTTTCAAGCAAGATGAGCCTTCATTGACAGTAATGCCCTGAAAGAAGAGGAAAGGCCCACAAAGGTCCTTGATGCTTATCCATGTTTCAAAGAATTTCATAATGTAAGCAATACAATTGTTTTTTTGTTCATTTACAAAGCAGAAATCACTGCAGGTTTTAACACGCATTTGTATAGGTGATGGGCGAGCTGTGTCGGATCTTGGATAAGGGCAACCACAAATTCATGGATAAATTAAAGAAAAGATGGGAATACTGTGCCAAGGTGCAGTTTTATGCTGTTTGGAAGAAAGTGATGAAGCCACCCATTACCCTGGATGGAGGCAAGTCATGTGTCTAGTAGACTGTGGCAATCATTTTCTCAGAACCTCAAGTAAATTGTGTTATTTTCTTTAGTTGTCTAGTGAGAATCATGAAAGAATCCTGATCACTTTTTTTATATATATAAAAGTATTCTCAATTCATCCAGAATTGTGCTGCTTTACTTTCCATGGTAACAAATGTTCTAAACCATATCGACCTGATAATTATGCTGCGTGGGAAGAAAAATTCTGAAGTAAGAGTTTTTTGTTCTGTTGTAGTGGAATATGCCAATACGCTATTCAGGGCACTCCCCACACTCTTTCCGTCATCGACTGCACCACCTAAGAAGTTAGGACATGCCAGGGAGGCATTGCTTCATGTCCTTCAGGTGAGAGTTTGTTCACATTTTTTCACCTTCAACACTTTACGCCTTTTTTTTGGTTAGTAGTATGCAATGACTTTTATACATTTGACGATTTTTCTGTTGTACCCTAAAGAGAATTTTTTTTTTTCAGCAAAGCGAAGATCCCACAATCTACCTTCAGAAGAGATCTCTCTCCAGCCCTGTTTTGCTCTTTGATGGTTCCAACTGTCTTATCACTATTGGAACCTCTGCCGTCACCACATTTGCCAATGAAGACCTCAGTAAAGGCCTGCTTTATCTGATGGGTTACTACTACACCCTTCATCTCACATACCCCAAGTGTGTGGCAACCCTCCTTTCTGTCATTCAGACAGAAATATTAGAGGACTGCATTCATGAGAGGGATTCCACTGCTTCATACAAAAAAGCCATGGCAGAGTGGAAAGAATTTATTGGGAAGTAGAAGTAATTTACCTGGTGTTAGTGGAACATAGGAGTACCTGAAGAAGAAAAATGGCACCATTATCAGTGCCCTGGTAAACATCAGGAGTGGTTGGAGGGACATGTTCTGTGTTTTTTATACAAAGTACATATGGCTTTTTACTAAGTTGTTTTGTAGTTTTATTTAAGTTTCTCTCGAGTATCTTTCCGTGTTCTGTAATACCAAGATACATTCAATGTTTTGTTGCAATAAGTTTTAAGTATTTTGAGAAGCAGCAAGTAAAGATTTGTTTGTTTTTGCATGGTAACTACTGTGTTACAAGACAGGCTTTGTTTGAATAAATAGTTGTTGACAAAATGTATGTGTGATCTTGATTTTAAAAGTAACTAAGTTTAAATGCTCTGTCATTTTAAGACTATGTATAATGGTGACAATTCTTAAATTAAGAGGAATTCTCTTGTTTATTGGCTCTGGTTTTAAGATCTTTTCACACAAATTAAGATTAACAAATTAAGATAATTAACAAGCTTGTTTTAAGTTAACTAGACTAAATGCACTGCTTGGATTAAGTGTTTTTATACTTATTTTAAGACATTTTGTTCTTTTTCAAAAGCATTAGATATGTTTTCTTATTTCAAGAAATCTTGATGTCAAGTGTAATCAAGTGTAATTATCTTACTGCACTGGCAGATAATTTGACTTGTTTCTAGTCTGTATCTTCTTAAATCATGCATTTATTTCTTACGTTTAGACGGTTATTTTTTTGCAGTGCATCAAATGTGTTCCTGAAACTCTTAAGGTAAAGTTTTCACAACCTTAAACTACACTTAGGAAAACGGCAATTAAGGGGCTTTTTGCGACACTTAATGGCTTTTAAAGGATTACTTAAGATACTTAAGGGAAATTCTAAGGGTTTATGACGTTTTACTTAAATAATTGCTTAAGTAACACTTAAGGCTTATTTTCTGCAACCCCCTTAATTTTAAGGGAAACTTAAGGGCAAACTTAAGGGAAAATTACACTTATAGTGCTTTATGCAACTGGGTACAGGTATGCAGATGGATACTCCTGGTGGCCACCATACAAGGACATTCACAAGCAGCTGAAAAGTGTTAGGATAACGGAGGGACCAGAGGCAGAAAAAGAGTGGACCCGCCACAGGGCAAGAATTCTGCATGAGTCAAGTAAGAGGAATAAATTATACTTTAAATTAAGCATAATGCAAGTGTTAAACAAAGAAACTGAATTGGTACCTGTATTTTATTTTTCTGCACATTAATTAACTACACTGAAAAATATGATCATAGATAGCATTAATTAAAAAAATTGAAACCTTACCTGTATTTCATTCTGTAGCATCTTTTCATAATGTTGCCAACAACTGGAGAAAGGCCAGCTACACCTCTGACATTAACTAAAAAAGATTCACAAATAAGTTTTTGCAAATGAAAGCCATAATTTACCTTCACTTACCTTTATCTTTTAAATGGTTCAACTGCACATTTAAGTTAATAGCAGAATTAACCCTGTTAATAATAAATAGCAGATTCACTGCGACTTTTCTTAAAGTCTTAAAGGGAAATATCGCCCAAAAATGAAAACTCTGTCACCAATTTAGGTGAGTAAATGTTGTTTCAAACCTATATGATTTCCTTTGTTCTGCTGAACGCAAAAGATATTTTAAGGAATGATGGTAAACAGAGTTGATGGCGTCCATCAACTTCTATAGTGGGGGAGAAAATATCATGGAAGTCAATGGGTGCCATCAACTCTCTGTTTACCAACATTCCTTGAAAAGTCTTCTTTTTCGTTCAGCAGAACAAAGGAAATCATACAGGGTTGAAACAACATGAGGGTGAGTATATGATGACATAACTTTAATTTTTGGATGAACTATGCATTTGTGAAATATGTGAAGTTTGCAATTCTTGCTTGTTTGTGTATTTGCTACATCACACAATAGGTAACGGAATTTGTGTGAAATTGCTCTTTATTTCTTTGTTTTCTTAGAAAGAAAACACTCTCTGATCACACATACACTTCAGATGATGAGACACAAGAACCACCACCCATGAAAAAGAAAAAACATGCAAATAAAGAAAGTCTTTCACCTGCCCCAAAACCTCCAACACTCCCAAAACACACCAAACAAAAAGGTAATGGAAAACAAAGTTTTGGAGAAAAAGTAGGTCATTACATCAACTAAACCAGAGATCCTTGACTAGAAACTTGGCATTACTAGCACCACAAGAAAAATCAGCAGGACACTGAACTTAATTTAGTCTCAGTTTAAAGATTAGTTTCTGGATTTTGGTTAATTTGACAAAGAATGACCCAATATGAAAAGCAAGATTTAAAGTGCATAACAGCAAAATAAAAAAAGCTAAATTCCTTATTTTCAGGTCCTGTGCAACCTCAGACAGTACAGAGCAAAACTCTGAACTTATTCAGCAACTGTAAGTGTGCATGTTCTCTTATTTTATTTCTATACCCAAATCTACACTGTTTAGTTATGGCTAAACAATATGACTGTTGAAGCAGCAGCTGTGCTTCAGTTCTTTTCTGCAGATCAATGTAATGGTTAGAAGTATACAACTGAACCCATGTTTAAAAGTGATCATCATCTTAAAATGAATGCCACTAACAAACTCCAAACTGTCAGCAGCACTTTTCACACAGCATCAAGGCGTAACAGAAGACACACAACAGACCTGGTGTGAGAGTCTCCCCAGGTAAATAATTAGTTGTATCTGTTGGGAATGCACAATGCAAAAACCTACATGCAACGCAATTTTTTAAAAAGTTAGTATGCTACTCTTTAAGATTGTGAACTCTCAAGTCAGTGTGAACATTTTTAGTAAATTCATAGTTTAAGTGCACCATGTATGTGCATTGACTAATGTTTAAATGATTTATCTTTTCAGAAGACTACAACTACTTAATTCATGATTTACTTTTTCATGATTTTCATATTACATCTTTTGAAGGTGCAGTGTGTAAGACTTCAGAGGATCTATTAGGAGAAATGCAATATAGTATATAAAACTATGTTTTCAGAGTTGTGCAAAGACCTTCTAGAACCCTCATGTTTTTATTTTCTTATGTTTTTATTACCTCTCTATGTGCTCCGAAAAGGAGGGGTGAGTGCAATTCGCAACCTCACTCCCAGATGCGGCTGAAATATACACACTGCTCCTTTAAGTATGAAAGTTTGGGAGAAAAGGCCCCGTCAATAAAGGGACAAAAATCATAAAATAGCACAAATTTGTGCAACTTACCAATTCCACTTCTCTCAGCTCCAGTGCCTACCTCGCAGGCAGACCAGCACAATGATGACTTCAGTGTCGATTCAACACGGTGGTTCTCAACCGGTGGGCTACAGGATGGGAGGAAAAAAACTTTGCTAATTTTTTTTATCACTAAACTACTGTCATAAAAAGTTATAGTTTTGTATATACATAACTCCTGAATAAAAATTAAAATGTGTTTGGACTGATTTAAAAAAAAAAGTTTTGAACAAATTTGATTGGTTAGTCGATAGTGTGCGCAAATGCAGGTGATGAGCGGTTTTATTAAGCGAGTCATTGAGTTGTTCATTCACGATTCGTTCAAACGCCGGATTCATCAAGAATGAGACAGATGTTTGTGAATGGGTCATTGAATCTTTGACCCAAACGATTTGTTCAAAACACTGAATCATTCAAAACACGATTGAGTGTTGTTGTGAGATGCGCTATGTTGTGATCTTTGTTTGGATTCATCGGATCTATTTTCGCTGCTAAAATAGACCAAAACAGTCATTATTTCGTCTAAAATGTAAGTGACTTAATATTATTAAGTTGCTTGTTGAACTGTCATATCAGTGTCACATTTTCAATCGGGAGGTGATGGTAAATCAAGTGATGGTCAATTGTCAGCTCTCTTGGTCGTCAGGTCGTGTGATGTATGTTGCTGAACTGTATTCAAATGTTATAAATATAAAAACACCACATTTTGAAATTTAACTGCAGTATGTCAATTTAGTTTATTTGTGCGTGCTGCGCTCATAGACTTTAGAAAACGGCGCTCATTTGTTTGATTTCTCCTCGAGAAACTGCGCAAGCCTCAAAAGTTTAAGGTCCTTGCACCCTGTCCGAAACTGTCTTATTCGTTTTTTCATATTCGTCATTTGGTGTCTCTCAATTGTCAAAAACACCCCTCAAAATATTTGCTACGGATGCGAAAAATGCTGAAAATCTAACCATCCGAATTAATTTTTATGAGGGACAGAAGTTTCAGAGGCTGCAAACGTATAAAACGTGAGGTCATATTTAGTTATATATATATATATATTTGAACGAATAAACTAGTCAGAATATAGGCTTCAGTTAAAGCTTTCCTTTAGTTTTTGTGAAATGCTCCCAGGCACGCACGCAGCCACGCAAACACAAACATGTTTAAATACATTTATGTTGATAATAAATAAATAACAATAAATTGTTGTAACAGCAATATCTCCAAGTTTTATTTCTCACTGTAAAAATTTCATGATTTGCCAATGCAAAGAGAGTACCTCCCCCACTTCAAGCACTGATTATAACACAAACAAATCATCCTCCTGGCGACTTTTTTTTGTCAAAAGCGACAAATCCAGCGACTTTTACTGGTGTTTTTAGAGACTTTTGTGGTGTTTGGAGACCCGAAAGCACGAATCACTCTACAGTTAGGCCTACTGTGCTCAACGAGCAGCGGGTGCTGCCGTGAGCCCCTCTCCCGTCCAAAAGCACTCACAGGCGGTCAGTCTCTCAGTAGCCTCACGCAGCAGTCCCAGCCTGCAGTCAGAGCAGAGAGGAGACACACACCCCTCTGCGTCCAGGCTGCAAATGAATCGCGCATGCGCATGGCCGCCGCCATCTATCTATCTGGTGTGGGGAGTGTGGGGGGTGTGGGGGGACACTGGGGCCCCAACTGCAATGAACCAGCTTTGGGGGGTCCCAGCTTGCAAAATGTTGAGAACCCCTGACCTAACACACAAGGTAAAACAGCATAATAAAGGATGAGAAAAACAGAAACAAATTCCAAGCATTTAAAGACAATGTAAAACTGAGAAACAGTATCCATTTAATTCATAGAGCACATATTTTCTGCCCTGAGACCCTCTGGGGATTACCAAGGAAGAACACAGAGTAATTAAAAAGCACATAAATTCACATGTGTACATTTTATGATCTGACACCTCACTTAAATATGCCGCTTTCCCATTGGGTAGTTCATTTTGCAGACTAAACTTTCCCCGGGCCACTTTTAATGTTTGCACCGACAATAGTACCTCTAAATCTGCATAAGCCAGCCAGCAGCTTTCTGTATGTTTATATATTGTAACCAGTCAACATAAGCCACTTTCACACCGCAGAACTCACAGTAGGCACAAGTAAACTGCTGACAAGTAAACTGTAAACTGCTGACAAGTAAACTGCTATCTATCTATCTATCTATCTATCTATCTATCTACCAGTCTGGCTAAACTGCTGAACGCATGTTAAAGCTCAGTGTTTTAAAGTACTACCAGACATTAACATCTCCGCAAGTGGGAAAATCACTAGGTTCAGTAGTAAGAACTGTTGTTCACATTCTAACGGATCATATTTCATATCCAAAGTTCCCCACACAGTTACTGTGGTAGGTTAAATACATGTGTGCTGTAGACATTTTGAAGCAGGCATGAGTGTGTTGATTTAAAATAAATGTAACAAGCAAATCTTACCTAATAGTTTAATACAGTATATACCTAGTTTAATTACTGGTATATATTATTGTGCTAGTTTAACACTGACACAACTATGCAGCATAGAAACTTGACAATGCTTCCCAGCATCCTACAATAATAAAACTGCTTTGCTATGGAATCACTGAAATATATTTCCCAAAATAAGTAGAGAAAGCGCCACACAAATGCAGGTAATTCATATCGTTTTCTTTCTGTTGCTAATTTAAATGAAGTAGTGTGGTTAATTCGAATGAAATTATTGCATTTATCTCTGGGTATAATGCAGTTGCACTGCACACATTAAAAGCAGAATTTATTGGGTTTAAATTCTGTGTGCATTTACTTGTCTTGGTAACAAACAAATCCACCGTACTCCACCATTCTCAGCTCCAGTGGGCATCTCTCAGCCAGAAAATCACTGCTGGAATGCTGATCCACCTAACACACAAGGTAAAACAAAATGAATTAGAATAGGGAGGAAACAAAAAAACCCCTCCTGGGACCGCCACCTTACTGTGGTGGAGGGGTTTGAGTGCCTGAATGATCCTAGGAGCTATGTTGTCAGGGCTATATGCCCCTGGTAGGGTCTCCCAAAGGCAAACAGGTCCTAGGTGACAAGCCAGACAAAGAGCGTCCACCCCCTCCCCTATGAGAAAGGCTAAAATAAATGCTCATTGGATCGCAGCCTCGCATGGCGCGAGCCGGGCCCCACCCTGAGCCAGGCCTGGGGTTGGGGCTCAGTATCTGAAGCGCCTGGTGGCGGGTCTTATCCCATGGGACCCGCCGGGCTCAGCCCGGCGGAGTGACGGGGGCCGACCTCCCGTGGGCTCACCACCTGCAGGAGGGACCGTAAGGGGCCGGTGCATTGTGGTTTGGGTGGCGGTCGAAGGCAGGGACCTCGGCGACCCAATCCTCGGACACAGAACCTAACTCTAGGGACATGGAATGTCACCTGGCTAGGGCAAAGGAGCCTGAACTAGTGCGGGGAGGTAGAGAGGTACCGACTAGATATAGTCGGTCTCACCTCCACGCACAGTTTGGGCTCTGGAACCCAACTCTCGAAAAGAGGTTGGACTCTCCACTACTCTGGAGTTGGCAGCGTGAGAGGCGTGAGGAGTGGGCTTGCTTATAGCCCCCAGCTTAGCTGCCATGTGCTGGAGTTTACCCCGTGAATGAGAGGGTCGTTTCCCCTGCGCTTCGGTGGGGGATAGGTCTCTTACTGTCATTTGTGCTTACGGGCGAATGGCAGTACAGAGTACCCGCCTTCTTGGAGTCTCTGGGAGGGTGCTGGAAAGCGCTCAGTCTGGGGACTCCGTCATTTTGCTGGGTGATTTCAACGCACTGCGTGGGCAACGACGGTGACACCTGGAGAGGCGTGATTGGGAGGAACGGCCCCCTGACCTGAACCCGGTGGTGTTCTGTTGTTGGACTTCTGTGCTAGTCACGGCTTGTCCATAACGAACACCATGTTCAAGCATAAGGGTGCTCATCAGCACACGTGGCAACAGAGCACCCTAGGGGCGGAGGTCGTGATCGACTTTGTGGTTGTTTCATCTGGCCTCCGGCCATATGTCTTGGACACTCCTCGGGTGAAGAGAGGGGCGGAGCTGTCAACTGATCACTACCTGGTGGTGAGTTGGATCCGCTGGCCGGGAGGAAGCTGGACAGACTCCTCGGCAGGCCCAAACGTTCTGTGAGGTCTGTTGGGAACGTTTGGCAGAGCCCCCCTGTCAGAGGGGTCTTCAACTCCCACCTCCGGCAAACTTTGAACAGATCCCGAGGGAGGTTGGGGACATTGAGTCCGAGTGGACTATGTTCTCCGCCTCCATTGTCAAAGCGGCCGTTCGGAGTTGTGGCCGTAAGGTCTCTGGTGCCTGTCGTGGCGGCAACCCCGAACCGGTGGTGGACACCGAAGTAAGGGATGCTGTCAAGCTGAAGAAGGAGTACTATCGAGCTTGGTTGGCTTGTGGGACTCCTGAGGCAGCTGATGGGTACCGACAGGCCAAGCTGGACGTACGGGTGGTTGTGGGAGGCAAAACTTCGGGCCTGGGAAGAGTTCGGTGAGGACTTGGAGAAGGATTATCGGTCGCCTCCCTCCGAAGAGGTTCTGGCAAACTGTCCGGGCGCCTCCGGAGGAAAGCGCCCTACCAACACTGTATATAGTGGAGGTGGGGCTCTGCTGACCTTAACTGGGGATATTGTCCGAGGCGGTGGAAGGAATACTTAGAGGATCTCCTCAACCCTGCCAACACACCCTCCACTGAGGAGGCAGAGGCTGGGGACGAGGGATGGGCTCGGACATCACCCGGGCTGAAGTCGCCGAGGTAGTTGAGAAGCTCCCCGGTGGCAAGGCTCCGGGGGTGGACGAGATCCGCCCTGAGTACCTCAAGTCTCCGAGCTCCTCCATCTCCATTTTCTCTAGGGTTTCCAGAATTGTCCTGTCTAAAGCTGTCAAACAGAAGATAATTTAGTTTGATGTTTGATTAATAAAATAAGTTTTAAATCGTATTTAAAATAAGACAACGTACATTGATTTGATATGCAACTCTGGACTGGAGTTTGCCGTCTCATGCCAAAAGTATCTGTAAGTATAAATTTGCAGTTTATGTTAGTTGTATTGACACATGCACCTACAGTGGGGGATCTTACCAAAGGACATTGAGAGACCCATACACAACAATTACAAAACATACAAACATTCACTGATGCTTAGGAAGTAATAAAAAGAAAGGTGGATATAAACTTTTTTAAAGTGTGACCAGTGTGAATTTTGTTTAAATATCTTCATTTAGTAATGCTCTTAAAAAGCTATACAAATACAGAGTTTTTTTTATACACTAGTTATCATTTCAACCACCTAACTTTTAATGAATGATGTTGCCTTCCTGAACATCACTGAATGTTTGTATGTTTTGTAATAGTTGAAACATGCAGAAGATGCTGAAAATGAAAGGTTCTGCAGGACCTGGAAAATTGTTCTTGAGACCAGTAAACTGTTAGATTGCTCAGATCAAACAAGAAACACTTAAATATGATCTTGTATACCCTGTTAGTTGTTAACTTTTCAACTGGGTTATTTTTAGAAATTGAGCTAAAGATGATTTCCAGAACACTATAAACAAGCAAAAGTAGTAATGTAGTTTTATAATGTGACTGTGAGTTGCGTGGTCTGGTGAGGACCTAGATTTTTTTAGATGTGCTTAACAATATGCTCCAATTTTAGGATGTGTGGTTAGGACACAGTCCTTATAAGATGTTTTTCTTTTTTTACCCTTTATCTTACATTGTGTTCTTTCATGGTAGTCCCTCGGTGGTCTCAGGACAGCAAATGCGTGCTCTGTGGATGGAACAGATCATGTAATGATATCCAGTTTTTAGATTGTGCTGAAGTGCTGTTAATAAATTGTTTTTGTTTCCATCCATCCATCCATCCATTTTCCTCCGCTTATCCGGGACGGAGTCGCTGGGCAGCAGTCTAAGCAGGGACGCCCAGACTTCCTCTCCCCAGACACTTCCTCCAACTCCTCTCGGGAGAACCCGAGGCGCTCCCCAGGCCAGCCGAGAGGCATAGTCCCTCCAGCGTGTTCTGGGTCTTCCCGGGGCCTCCTCCCGGTGGGACATGCCCGAACACCTCCCTTGGAGGAGAGGCCCAGGAGGCATCCAGAAACAGATGCCCAAGCCACCTCAGCTGGCCTCTCTCGATGTGGAGGAGCAGCGGATCTACTCCGAGCTCCCCCGCAGTGACCGAGCTCCTCACCCTATTCTCTAAGGGAGCCAACCACCCGGCGGAGGAAACTCATTTCGCCGCTTGTATCCTGGATTCACTTCGTCATGACCCAAAGCTCATGACCATAGGTGAGAGTAGGAACGTAGATCGACCGGTAAATCGAGAGCTTTTGTGGTGGCTCAGCTCTTCTTCACCACGACAGACCGGTACATCGACCGCATTACTGCAGAAGCTGCACCGATCCGTCTGTCGATCTCTGGCTCCATCCTTCCCTCACTCGTGAACAAGACCCCAAGATACTTTAAACTCCTCCACCTGTGGCAGGAGCTCCCCACCGACCTGGAGGGGACAAGCCACCCTTTTCCTCGGCTGAGGACCATGGCCTCAGATTTGAGGTGAGGTGCTGGATTCTCATCCCAGCCGCCACACTTCAGCTGCAACCGCCCCAGTGCCCGCTGTAGGTCATGGCCTGATGAAGCCAACAGGACAACATCATCCGCAAAAAGCAGAGATGAGATCCTGTGGTCACCAAACCGACCCTCCGGGTCCCTGGCTGCGCCTAGAAATCCTGTCCATGAAGATAGTGAACAGGACTGGTGACAAAGGGCAGCCCTGCGGAGTCCAACACGCACTGGGAACGAGTCTGACTTACTGCTGGCACGCGAACCATGCTCCTGCTCTGGTCATACAGGGACCGGACAGCCCTAGCAAAGGGCCTCGGACCCCATATTCCCAGAGCACCCCCACAGAACACCGCGAGGGACACACGGTCGAACGCTTCTTCTCCAGATCCACAAAACACATGTGGACTGGTTGAGCAAACTCCCATGAACCCTCCAGTATCCTAAAGAGGGTATAGAGCTGGTCCAGTGTTCCACGACCAGGACGAAAAGCCGCATTGTTCCTCCTGTATCCGGAGTTCAACTATCGGATGAATTCTCCTCTCCAGTACCCTGGCATAGACTTTCCGGGAGGCTGAGGAGTGTGATCCCCTATAGTTGGAACACACCTCCGGGTCCCTTTCTTATAGAGGGGGACCACCACCCCGGTCTGCCAGTCCAGAGGCACTGTCCCCACCTCCCACGCGATGTTGTAGAGACGCGGTCAGCCAAGACAGCCCCACTTCATCCAGGGACTTGAGGTACTCAGGGGCGGATCTCACCGTCCCACCCCTGAGCCTTGCCACCGGGAGCTTCTCAACTACCTCGGCGACTTCCCAGCCTGGGTGATGTCCGAGCCCATCCCTTCGCCCCAGCCTCTGCCTCCTCAGTGGAGGGCGTGTTGGCAGGGTTGAGGAGATCCTCGGTATTCCTTCCACCGGCCCGACAATATCCCTCAGTTGAGGTCAGCAGAGCCCCACCTCCACTATATATACAGTGTTGGTAGGGCACCGCTTCCTCCGAGGCGCCGGACAGTTTGCCAGAACCTCTTCGAGGCCGACCGATAATCCTTCTCAAGTCCTCACCGAACTCCTTCCCAGGCCCGAAGTTTGCCTCCACAACCACCCGCTGTAGTCCGCTGGCCTGTCGGGTACCCATCAGCTGCCTCAGGAGTCCCACAAGCCAACCAAGCTCGATAGTACTCCTTCTTTAGCTTGACAGCATCCTTACTTCCCGTGTCCACCACCGGGTTCGGTTGCCGCCACGACAGGCACCAGAGACCTTGCACGGCCACAACTACGTCGACGGCTTTGACAATAGAGGCGGAGAACACAGTCCACTCTCCGGACTCAATGTCCCCAACCTCCCTCGGGATCTGTTCAAAGCTCTGCGGAGGTGGGAGTTGAAGACCCTCTGACAGGGGGCTCTGCCAACGCTCCCCAACAGACCCTCACAGAACGTTTGGGCCTGCTCGAAGTCTGTCCAGCTTCCTCCCCGGCCAGCGGATCCAACTCTCACCACCAGGTAGTGATCAGTTGACAGCTCCGCCTCTCTCTTCACCCGAGTGTCCAAGACATATGGCCGGAGGCCAGATGAAACAACCACAAAGTCGATCATCGACCTCTCCGCCCTAGGGTGCTCTGTTGCCACGTGTGCTGATGAGCACCCTTATGCTCAAACATGGTGTTCGTTATGGACAAGCCGTGACTAGCACAGAAGTCCAACAACAGAACACCACTTTCGGGTTCAGGTCAGGGGGCCATTCCTCCCAATCACGCCTCTCCAGGTGTCACCGTCGCTGCCCACGCGGCGCGTTGAAATCCCCTCAGCAAAATGACGGAGTCCCCAGACTGAGCTTTCCAGCACCCCTCCCAGAGACTCCAAGAAGGCCGGGTACTCTGTACTGCCATTCGGCCCATAAGCACAAATGACAGTAAGAGACCTATCCCCTACCCGAAGGCGCAGGGAAACGACCCTCTCATTCACCGGGGTAAACTCCAACACATGGCAGCTAAGCTGGGGGGCTATAAGCAAGCCCACTCCCGCCCGCCGCCTCTCACCGCGGCCAACTCCAGAGTAGTGGAGAGTCCAACCTCTTTCGAGGAGTTGGGTTCCAGAGCCCAAACTGTGCGTGGAGGTGAGACCGACTATATCTAGTCGGTACCTCTCTACCTCCCACGACTAGTTCAGGCTCCTTTCCCCCCAGCGAGGTGACATTCCATGTCCCTAGAGTTAGGTTCTGTGTCCTAGGATTGGGTCGCCGAGGTCCCTGCCTTCGACCGCCACCCAAACCACAATGCACCGGCCCCTTACGGTCCCTCCTGCAGGTGGTGAGCCCACGGGAGGTCGGCCCCACGTCACTCCTTCGGGCTGAGCCCGGCCGGGTCCCATGGGGTAAGACCCGGCCACCAGGCGCTCGCATACGAGCCCCAACCCCAGGCCTGGCTCCAGGGTGGGGCCCCGGCTGCGCCATACCGGGCGACGTCACGATTTTTGTTTTAGCCTTTCTCATAAGGGGGGGGGTGGACCGCTCTTTGTCTGGCTTGTCACCTAGGACCTGTTTGCCTTGGGAGACCCTACCAGGGGCATATAGCCCCTGACAACATAGCTCCTAGGATCATTCAAGCACTCAAACCCCTCCACCATAGTAAGGTGGCGGTCCCAGGAGGGATCTATTCTTTACGATTTGTGAATTCATGTGACGTGTTCTATTCTGCCCGTTTTATTTAGGTGACTAGTTTGTTTGTGACGGCCTAAGTCACAAGTACTAAGTACTCAGAATGTGACATCTGTGTGAACAAACACACTATGAGGAGTAAACACACACACACACACACACAGCAGTGGGCAGCTACCATTGCTGCAACTGGGGGTAAGGTGCCTTGGCTGAAGGGCACCTCAATTGTTTATCACAAGTCTGACTCTCTAACATCTAGGCCACAACTGCCCCAGGTTTTTTAAGCACCCAAAAAACTGAAACAACCATCATCTTGTCCAGCTTGATCTGTGTAATTTTTCACAGCAAAGATTTGTTCGTCAAATCGTGTTTAGTCCAGGGTTCATACAGTCACCACTTGAAAGTCAAGGACTTTGAAGCACTTTTTTTCATCACCCATTTTTTATTTTCAAGGCCAACAGGCAACATATTTAACACCTGAAATGTACTGTCATCATTCCATAGGAACTATATACATTATACAATGAACAATAAAACAATTAACACTAACAGGGCTCAAAATTAACTTTTTAACTTGGTAGCACTGGTGCTCCTAACTTTAAAGAGTTGCAAGCACCAGCAAAAATTTAGGAGCACCAAACGAAAATGAAGAATACAGACCGATGCTCAACTTAAGCAATAATGTATGAATTATGACCAAAATGCTAATGAATTGACACAAAATAGTACCAATTTTACCATTAAAACGTGCATGTTATGTTTCCTGTGTGTCATTATCTCAACAAAATCACGTTTTCAAAATATAATGGAAAAGCAATGGAAAAGTAGCACTGAACATACTCTGCAGTAATTACCGAATGCTCTGTAGAGAAATAAAACTGGTTAAGCACTACAAAAATAATGCAGTCGCACAGATGCTCCCAAATATTATATTAATGTAAGACTGGTGCCAAAATGAATGAGTCCAGAGAAGACCACACGCTGAGAAACACTAAATTATTACGGAAACCAACACCTGAAAACTTTACACCCACTTCCAAAACAGTCACCCCACTGTGTGGAGATAGATGAATCACACCACACCAGTGGTTACTCACATCTGTTTCTTTACTCCTTGTCCCTCTCTCTCCCCCCTCCTTACAGGCTGTCCTAAAGACACTCAAAAACTCACCTAAAATCATCTGTTTCAAATAAGATAAACGGGAGCATAACCATTCATATTTGGTATCATTGTAAAGATCTCAGTGCGATTGATAAGAAGCTCTCATTCCTTTAAAGACAGGAAAATCCACAATTAAGATATAGAAAACTGGAGATAAACTCCACACAGGTCTCTCACACAAAATACCTCCCGTATGTAAATGAAATGCATTTTCCCACAGAAATCAAAGAAGAGTTCTCACCACAAACTTACAACCCTGAGAGTGAGGTGCCCAAATGTTAATAATAAACAAACAGACACCATTTGGTGGATCTTTAGGTATTTAAGGGAAAGTGGCATGAAAATCAGGGAATCTGCAAACAGATCTCCCGCACAATCGCTGTGTGTAATTTTTCATTATCAGGTAAACACTTTTTTCTCATCCTGACATTATTGAATGTTTGTTATTGATTGATCATTGTATTGTATTGTATTGAATTGAATTTGGACAATTACTTTTGTTTACCTGTTTAATTGTTATGTTTATATTAATTCTAAATACTCTGAATTATTGGCTTTAGTAGATTATGATGTATCGGTGTTACCGCAAATCTACGACCAGGGTTAAGTGTACTTAAATAATTAATTTGTTATGCAGTCGGATTCCCTATATGGGACTATCATGGTGGTAGTCATAACCTCTGATCATTGCCTGTACTTTAATTAAGTTGTTATGTAGTTATATTAATCACTATATGGGGTCAGATCAAATCCCTTACAGTGCTGGCCATAACCTCTGATTATTATCTGAGCCTTGAACTAAGTTGTTATATAGCCGATTGTATGGGGCTACATGGGTACCTTTTTAGTAAGTGGGAGCTACATTGTTAAATTGCTATAGCCATAACCTCTGGTTATACGGTCGAGTTTGTGATCGTGGGCCCGCATACCGGCCGGTGTGAGGACCCTGTGTGACAATGAGAATCTAATGTACCTAATTTAATAGTCATGAAGAAACCTTCAAAACCGTTTTATTAATTGGAGTCAGATAAAACAAAGAGGTATTAATTATATATATGAAAAACATTTGATTTAACCTTGTTATGTTATGCAAAGGAAAGACAGTAACAGTAAGACCCTTCTGCTGTGCCATTGGCTGCCGTCGTTGAACCACTGGCCTTACATTTACAATCACAAAACGTTTACAAAAAATATTTTTTCCGTCATGAAAACTGCATGCGTAGATTCCTTGATAATTTTAAGCACTTCTAGACTGAACAAGACAATTTTCCAGGTATTCCACTCCTTAAATTTCTAAAACCTAAATCCAAATAAAAGCATTTTAAGAACCTTGTACGAACCCTCTTAGACAATGAATTTTGAAGATGACAAATACACCACCTTTACAGTTAGCAGCTATTTTCAATAAATATGCGGTCAGAGTTCATGCCAATTTGATTGTTTCAGACAAACATGGAAAGTACCTCTATTTAAAAATAGTTAGCAAATATGATACATGTGTAGTAGGGCAGTCTAGGTACCGCCCTATTAAACGTGGTTGTTACCCGAATGACAGGTGCGACAGCCTATTGGCTGCCGTTCCAGGTGTATTTAAGGCGTAGTTTATGTCACCTGGGTGCGCATCGTACAATCATTGTTGTGTGTGGGCGTGTGGGCTCGTGCGCTCGTGCGCTCGCAGCTCTGCAGGAGGTATGTATCTAGCTGTTTGGCTAATGTTGCTGCGAGTGTTTATGCACTATTTAAGTGTGTATATTTGTTATAGCCAGGTTATGGTCAGGATTGGTACGACGTTGCTGTTGGATACAGGCTGTCTTTCACCCCAGATACGTTAATTCCAATGGATTAATGTTTGTTGTGGGGTGATTCGTTGTAACTTATGCTTCAATCGTATTGCAGTTTGTGTGTGCTCTGATAGAGCGCCTGCATATTTGCAGTTCGTCAATTACGGATAAAGCCGCGAATAACTGAACCCGTGTGTTTAGCGATCTACTTCTGGTGTGGAAATTTCTTGTGAGCACTTCGTTACTGTGGACTGCAGGGCAAATGCCCCTTAGACAACGTTAAGACTGCACTGTTTGTTCTGCTACTATTTTTATGACTCTGACTGTTGCATTTCTGCTGCTATTTTTTATGACTCTGTGACTGTTGCATTTCTGCTGCTATTTCTATGACTTTGTGACTAAGTGCAAGTTAAGCCCCACCGGTGGTTATATTGCCACCAGCAGCGTGTTTGTCTTATTTGTTTTTTTTTGTTTGCTTCTTTCGATCTGCGCTCTTCCTAGGGACGGCGTTTGATTTGAGCATTTATTGAAAGCCTTTCTAACTTTAAGTTTTTGTTCTTTATTAAATTGTTTTTTTGTATTTCATGTGATTTAATTTGAAGAATAATTATTTGCTGTTATTTACTTGTATTGTTTGCTCCTTGTTTTCCTTTTGGTTTTGTTCTTTTCTTCAACCTCTTGCTGCTTCATGGCATGTCCAGGTTCATGAGCCTTGGGTAAGAACCGACGAGTATCAATACCTTCCTGTCTGACCCCTGTGGCCAGTGAATCGTCCATTGTTCTCCTTCATGGTTTGAATTTATTCTAATGCAAGTTGTTGGATTGAATGTGGGTTGCATTAATTGTGCTGTTACTTTTTTTTGTTTGTTTATTTCAGAAGCTGAAGGCCCCCAGTGCGGGAAGCTAGCTGTCTTGGCCCTGTGGTGGTGGTGTTTCTCTCACAGAGTGTTTTTTTTTTTTGCCATTTGACAACTGCATCTCCCTCACTTAGAGTGTGTGTGGTGTGAGTGTTTGTGTGGAGCATGTTTGGGTGAGTGGTGTGTCTTGGGATACTCACTGTCCAGCTAGCCACCCTACTGGTAAGCCTCAGCCTAAAAGTTTCTTGTTTTCTATTTTTTTTTCTTTATATGGTCAATAGTTTTCTACATTTTAACTATTAATGTGAAATTAAAGCATTTTGTATTTATAGCACGTCTCCTGTGTTCAGTGGTAATGAACCTGTGTGCCCTATTGTGGGTATAAATTTCCCCGTTCACAGCAACGGGGTGGCGTAGTCTGCTTTATTTTGTTCTAGTTGTGCACTAGAGGCAATTCTTGCCCTTCATAGCCCACACATGTAAAGATCTTAAAGAAGTTTTAAACCAATTCAAAAAATTTCAATTCAAATTTCAATTCAATTAAAAAAAATCAATTAAATCCTTTAGAAAGTCCACTGGCCAACCACAGAAACATGAGCGAAACAAACTTATGGTATGCTATATACGCTATAATAAATCGATTATTATGCTTTTCAATCCAACACAACTTTGTTTGGAAGTTATTTACCGATCGCATGACACTGTATAAATATTATTAAAATACACATTACTTGCCTTAAGCAAATATTCCCTCACAACTCTGCAACCGCGGCCTCTCCCTTCTTTGGCGGTTGGCATACAAAGTACAGTAGCATTACCACCACCTACTGTGGTGGGTCAGGTTCTTTAAACTGTTTTGTCATCCCTACATTACTTCATATAACCCTGTGTCTTTTAAAAACTGTAATAATAACCTAAAACTTTTGTCACTTGGCTTTTCCCCTAAACCAATTCAAATATTCTTCAATTTCCTTAAGGTTATATATCAATTCTTTTTCACTATTGTACTTTGGGCATCATATTACAATATGTTCTATATTTTTCTCCTGATTACAGAAGTCACATTTTCCAGTTTTCCTATTTTCCTATTCTGTTTAGATTACTATTAAGAGCAGTATGACCAAATCTAAGTCTTGTGACTAAGTCAGTTTTACATGCGTAATTTGTCTGAAAAGAAACAAACATACTGCTCTCTTGGATGTTCGTTTGGTATCTTTGTCCGATTTATTTAGAAGAATCAAATTATGAAAGAAAAGTTTTTGATGTTTTTTTTCAATGTAAGATTCAATATGTTGCTTTATTTTCTGATTGAATTATTGTAATTCTATATTTCAACATACAGCTTCATGTATGAGGAATTCAGTCCTTTTGTCGCCCACTGAAGCAGAGGCGGAGAATGCGATAAAAGATTCCCTACGCTTGGCCCCAGGGAGAGTGTAATTGCTCTGTTATTTGTGTGTTGCATGTATATAAGTTACAAGTTCATGGCTTTATTAGTTTACTGTTAATTGTTGTTAATTTTGTGTTTTTTATAAAATAAAATGTTGTATTTGACTGTTATTAATGCTTTTTAACAAATTAACAAATGCGAGTAGTGTTGCTTATTACTTTTTATCATATTTTGTAACTGTAACATTCATAAGGGAAGATTATAGCAGTGTAGTGCTAGTGCTTTATATAAATAATTTTGTTAATGGGTTTATAACACGATGTCTGCGTTAAAGAAAATCAGACGTCTTGCAGGCCTATGTACATCTGATAGAAATCTTTGAAAGAGCGACATGCCATCATTCTAAATATTCTAACATCTGCTGGATGTCATTCTAACAGCTGACACAGATGTTTCGGCGACATGAAGCAGATGAGCAAACGCCCTAAATATTATATCCTCCAGATGAAAATGAAGACCTCTCACAGACAGCTTCGCGACGTGCGTGTGCTATCTGAGTATGTAATTCTAGGCCAAATGTGTATCGTGAATTACAGTCCACTATAGTGCCATTTTTGTCACTGACAGGCTTAGGGCCAATACATACAGAACGCGTCTTTGCGTCTAAACAGACGTATGGAATCAGATTTGTGCCAAATAAAACAAACGAAAATATACATTGATAAATGAGAAAAACACTTTAAAATAAAAACAATCAACTAAATTGCAAAAAAAGTTACATCGTTTTCAATAAACTGCATTTTTTGTTGACTTCACTTTTAGGTTCACTTTCACTAAACGCTGTTTTGAATACGCTGCCAGCGTTTTCGTTTTTGCTTTCCAAGTTTTTGTCTGCGCTTCGCAAATTTACGTTCACCATTCTGGCACAAACCTCTCGTGAGGGCGGGCTTAACAGCGGTTCACTCCTATTGGCTCGTGAGATTTTGATCGGCGGCTCATTGAACCGGAAGTAGTGTTTTAGTGGCGCGGGCACATGTCTGGACTGTGGAGCTGTAAGTAGTCTACACTAATGGTAATAACAGTATATTAAAGAACATATACAGTGTTGGTAGGGCACCGCTTCCCCCTCCTGAGGCGCCGGACAGTTTGCCAGAACCTCTTCGAGGCCGACCAATAATCCTTCTCCAAGTCCTCACCGAACTCTTCCCAGGCCCGAGTTTTTGCCTCCACAACCACCCGTGCCGCAGTCCGCTTGGCCTGCTGGTACCCATCAGCTGCCTCAGTAGTCCCACAAGCCAATCAGGCTCGATAATACTCCTTCTTTAGCTTGACAGCATCCCTTACTTCCAGTGTCCACCACGGGTTCGGGGTTGCCGCCTGACAGGCACCAGAGACCTTCACGCCACAACTCCGAATGGCGCTGACAATGGAGGCGGAGAACATGGTCCACTCGGACTCAATGTCCCCGCCTCCCTCAGGGATGATCATCGACCTCCGCCCCTAGAGATGCCTGTTACCACGCAGTGCTGATGGGCCCTTATGCTACTCGAACATGGTGTTCGTTATGGACAAGCCGTGACTAGCACAGAAGTCCAACAACAGAACACCACTCGGGTTCCAGGTCAGGGGAGTCGTTCCTCCCAATCACGCGCTCTCCAGGTGTCACTGTCGCTGCCCACGTGAGCGCTGAAATCCCCAGCAAAATGATCGTAGTCCCCAGTCTGAGCGCTTTCCAGCACCCCTCCCAGAGACTCCAAGAGGCCAGGTACTCTGTACTGCCATTCGGCCCGTAGGCACAAATGACAGTGAGACCTATCCCCACCCGGAGGTGCAGGGAAACGACCCTCTCATTCACCAGGGTAAACTCCAACACATGGCAGCTAAGCTGGGGGGCTATAAGCAAGCCCACTCCAGCCCGCCGCCTCTCACTGCAGCCAACTCAACTCCTGAGTAGTGGAGAGTCCAACCTCTTTCGAGGAGTTGGGTTCCAGAGCTCCAAACTGTCGCGTGGAGGTGAGCCCACCATCTCTAGTCGGTACCTCTCAGCCTCTCCGCGCTAACTCAGGCTCCTTTCCCCCCAGCGAGGTGACATTCCATGTCCCTAGAGTTAGGTTCTGTGTCCGAGGATTGGGTCGCCGAGGTCCCTGCCTTTGACCGCCACCCAAACCACAATGCACCGGCCCCTTACGGTCCCTCCCACAGGTGGTGAGCCCACAGGAGGTCGGCCCCACATCGCTCCTTCGGGCTGGGCCCGGCCGGGTCCCGTGGGGTAAGACTCGGCCACCAGGCGCTCGCATACGAGCCCCAACCCCAGGCCTGGCTCCAGGGTGGGGCCACGGCTGCGCCATACCAGGCGACGTCAAGGTATTTATTTTGGTCCTTCTCATAAGGGGGGGTGGACCGCTCTTTGTCTGGCTTGTCACCTAGGACCTGTTTGCCTTGGGAGACCCTACCAGGGGCATATAGCCCCTGACATCATAGCTCCTAGGATCATTCAGGCACTCAAACCCCTCCACCACGGTAAGGTGGCGGTCCCAGGAGAGGCATATGTCACAAAATACAAATGTGAATAACATCACATTTTAACAAAAATGTGAGGGAGAACCTTATAATTCCAATGTGATGATACATAATATAGGATGTTGCGTGTATTTTTAGCAAAGATCTCAGACGGATCTTTATTCTGCAGCAAGGCTCAAACCTTGGTGCTGATGCTGCATCAGCTATACATAACATTATAGAGGTGCTTAACCATTCGATGGGCAAAACCGGTACGAGTCAGGGGCAGCGCTCGGGACAGTGTCCAACTGTGGAACAAGACATGGCCAGGATTCAGTTTGCAGACATGACTAAAAACAATGATACTTCCTGTTTGCAATACAAATTTTTCACATTCATTCCCTTATCAGATGCTTTTATCCAAAGCGACTTACAGTAGAGTTGCATAAGCACTCTGTCCAGACCCGACGCCAGACACAAATTCACGGATGGGCTTTTCATTTTGTCAGGGGGGCACAAATGAGATCAAATGAGATCAAATGAGATGCATTCTCTGTAAAGCTGCTTTGAAACGATATGTATCGTGAAAAGCGCTATACAAATGAATGTGAATTGAATTGAATAAACTCAGTTAACATACTGCGGTAAAAATAAAAAAATGTGGAGTTTTTATAACATGATACGCAACATCACATGACCAAGAGTGCTAAATACCACCACGATTGAAAATGTGACACTCATTTCATATGACAGTTCAAACAAGTAATTAATATTAAGTCACCTACATTTTAGATGCAATATTGACTGTTTTTGTTGTTTCAGCAGCGAAAAATAGTTCAAAGCTCACAGCGGAATCATAACGTGTCAGTCTCACAGCAGCACTTTAGCAAACAACCAAATATTTCCACGCTCACTATCGACAAACCAATCAAATACGTTTAAAATTATTATTTTTTAAATCAGACCAAACACATTTTTATTTTTATTCATGTGTTATGTATATACAAAACGATAACCTTTGATAACAGCAGCCTATTGATAAAAAATAAATAAAAATATATTGTGCAAACAAGCAAGGACTGGTGGTTGGTTTGACGTGGAGCTGTGTGAACAGGTGAAGGGAGACAGCAGGCTCGTCCAGGGTGGGCACTAGTGACCCACAGGGTGAGACCAGGCCCCCCAATGCCCTATGTAGCGGGACTGACTCTGTCACAGTAATAGTCAGAGAAAATTATGAGGTCTACAGAGTTTCTGATGAACACAGTTCTTGGCCTATAAGTTTTCCTTAACTAATTGTTTTATTATTCATTTCTTTGAAGGTCTTTCCCAGGATTTGAAAAAGACGTGGGTCCAAAAGACGTCTACCCAGCTGTAATAAACCCACAAAGTTGTGTAAATTTTGGAAACCATTCATGTTTTCAGTGTTCCTGTTACATAAAAATTCCCCCTTCACCAGCTGAGGAACTTCAACTCGTGCATGCAGGATTGGGAAAACGAAATCTCTCAATGAATGATGATTTGACTCATTCAGAGGTGATGCATATTGATAAACATTTACCTAATTAAAAACTATGCTTCACTTTCTCAGCATATTAGAGAGTAACTTTATTTGTAATGATTTGTTGTCATTTGGATTTTTTAGGTGTCCAACTTATTTACAGATGCATACCTCAAAATGAAATCATCCAGAGGATGGCTTCTCTATAAGTCAACTGGTATGATTGTGACACCACTACCAATTCAGTGTAATAAAAGTAACTAGATTCAGAGTATTACACAAGGCAACTAGTTTAATGTAAATATGCACATGTCATTCCATTTATGTATGTACATTTAAATAGGTTGGTATAGTCAATATTCATGTTTTAGCAATTAAACATAATTCAAAGTTATTTAACAAACAGTGACCAGAAAAGTAATTAAAGATTTCAAAAAATGTTGATGTGTTTTCCAAAAGGTCTTAAGTGCAGTTCATGCAAAATTGTTATCATTTACTCAAATTTATGTTGTTCTAAATATGTATGGCTGGCTTAATTTATTTTGAAGAATGTCTGAGCTGTTTATGTCCATACAATGAAAGTCAGTATTGTTCAAAAATCCCTTTACTCCCCATACACTTTCATTATATGGAAAAAAAGACATTCTTCAGGATATCTTATTTTGCTTGTGACTATATTTTATTTTTTATTCAGGTGGACAGGGAAGGCGGCGGCTGAATCTTGTTCCTCCAGAGTTGGAAGGGTACTGTGGCAGTACCATCAGATGTGCAACTGGAGGGGGGAAGACCATGATTTATATTGTCCCTTTACAGGATGAATTTGATTTATCCCCCCTTCCATCTGATGGCCAGGAATTTTCTTTAATGCCAAAAGCAGAATGCAAGAAATGCTATAAAATAATGCCATTGCGAGCGATGGCTGCTTATTGTGAATGATCAAAGAAGCGATCTGACAGCAGATTTGAAGATTTGTCTTCAGACACTAATAATTCATGACCAACATGTAAAGATATTTTTACCTTGAAGGCCACCCATGTTTGTGAACACCCTCCAAAAAGAATGAGAAGGCAGTCGATGATTTGTTGTTTGCAGCAGCATCAAGATATAGGATCTATAGAAAAGGGGTTCATGAGAAAGTTTTACATAGAAAATTAAAATAATGTATAATAATAACCTTTCAAGTTTAAAAACAAACCACATTCAGACTTTGACAGTACCTTCCTAGAGAAACCATCAATCCCACCAAATATCACAATGATGAATCTAAGGAAAAGATATAAGACCATTCTGTCTATTGTTAGTAATTAATATGTTTAGTGTACATCTGAATGTATTAGTGTGTGAATAAAGTAAGTAAGATTTTCTTTGTGTGTGTGCATGCAAATGAGATTAAGAAAGCAAATACTCACGTGATTAGTTTATGGTTGGTATCCACATGAACAAGTGACAATGGTGCAGGAACAGAGTAAGATCTACGGGCTATAAATCCAAGCTGGACCATTCTGGCCAAAATTCCAGCTCCATCCACCCGCTGCATACTGGCCTTCACTCTGCACCATTGCATGCAGTGCCCTCTAGCCAGAAGTTCACCCTTTACAAGTGTGTATCCAGCATGGGGCATTCTTAATTTTATTTCCCTCACGAGCCGATCAAGTTCATTATCAGATATACTGGCAGCCTCTGACAGAGAGGGAATTCTGTTAAGTGTTCGTCTAGAAACACCACAGAGCTGTGCAAGAGTTTCCACAAGAAGAGCAGTAGAGAGAAGTTCTTCAAGGTCATCCCTCTGGATATCCAAACGTGGGCGTCATGCTGAACTTATTAGACTTTAAATATAATAAATTAACTGCTAAAAAACACATAAAAAGTGACCAAAGCCCCTTTAAATTGGTATTTTATATACACAGAACAACATGAATTGGTTCAGTGCCTACCTGGAGAAGTGACATGTCTCTTTGGTCCTGATAAGTAATATTAAAAGAAAAGAGGATTAGGCGAAAATCTTACATTTGTTTTTGTATGGACAATCATAAAGACAATTGTTTTCTTAACCAGATTAACGACACAGTGTTATCATTAACGTACATACAAAAGATGATTTACAGTTAAAGAAAGATCAATAATAAGTGTTGCGTTTCACATATCCATTGTAAGCCTAAAATATATCCCGAAGTATACTTTGACACCAATGGTCTCTAACATGATGATCTTAGCTCGCGATTCTTTTGAGAAATGCAGTCCAGTTTATATAAGTAAAGAACGATCTAAATAAAGACACAACTGTTGCATTCTGCACAGGAATAAAACGTATATCTTAATTTTCCTATTTATTATCTTAGTTATAAAAAACTTACCTCAGGCTGCCTCGAATGTCCTGCCGAGGAGGATGTTGACGACGCTCCGTGAGCCTCCCGATTACTCATCTCAAATAACCCTATTCTTCTTCTGATGTGGAAAATATCCGTGTTTTATAATTAATGTTCTTTAATATACTGTTATTACCATTGGTGTAGACTACTTACAGCTCCACAGTCCAGACATGCGCCCGCGCCACTAAAACACTACTTCCAGTTCAATGAGCCGCTGATCAAAATCTCACGAGACAATAGGAGCGAACCGCTGTTAAGCCCAAGTGGTGCTCGCTGCAGAGCCAAATGGGAGGAGCTAGAGCTCCAGCTCCCCCTCGCTGGATCTAGTGGGCGGGGCTTGATGCGCTGTTAAGCCCCATCAAGTGGCTGTTAATGTTATTGCAAGTTCAACCGTAATGGAAGTAAATGCTTGTTTTGATGATGTTGCATAGATAATATTGGCTTATTTTTCTGTAATATTTGTCATGATTATGATTGATTGTTTTCAGCATGGTCAGTATCGTTTCTGTGACAAATGGCATTATGTAAATTCCTTTTTTACATAATGCTTTATTGTCAACAAATAGCAGGTACAGTTCCGTAACCCACTGTATTATGTAAATACTTGATAAGAACATTCCTCACACTATATATGTGTTTCTAACACCTTTTTAAACTTTGTATCTATGTAAACGTATATTATTTTCTCCTTATTAGGATGAATAGTTTCCTTTGGATAAAGCTGCTATATGTAAATAACCAGACAATATGAAAGCTTCCTATCTGTGCACCCTCTTTCATTTTTGGCCACCCAGTATTAACATGTGGGTTATTTACAAACTAATCTAAATCATCTGATTAATTATAATAAAAAATAATAAAGTTAGACTAATTTATGTAATCTGCCCATTTTCTATGTAATTGTAAACGCATGAACAAAAGGCTAGTTGTAATTTTTTAAATTATATTGTAAATTTAAATGGAATATTGACTGTAATTTTAGACAGACTCAACCTTCAAGCTCTGAGATTAGTAAAACATCCTCTCCAATAACATTTGGGGTAAGATAGATGTAATTTAATAGTCACATATTCCACTGTCCAACAAGTGTTGCACTGGATTTATTTGTTTCTATTACCTAAATGAGCAAAATGTGCATCTAAACATAAAATAAATCTTAAATCTAGATAAAATGTCATAACTCATAAAATAATAAATACCATAAATATATTTCAAGAACACAACACTTCTTTCACACACAATTTTAATGGTATAACAAGATATAAAATAATAAATATATTTCAAGAACACAACACTTTCACACAATCTTAATGAAAATTTACAAAACAAAATCAATATTTACATTATCGTGCCCCACTGGTAGGTTCACAAGTAAGGGTTGTGTAAACAAGACACCACGGATATCTCTTTGTCTCATATTTCCTGCAAGAATAATTCCATGTCCTCTAGTCTCTGAAAAGTGAAAAGGAAGGGAGCCCGAATTTGTTCTTCATCCCTTTCACCTTCATAAAACATGGTGTACAAGTCTCAAGATTGTGATAGCCAACAAGGCATCCTCCTCCTTCATCCTTAATATCTTTGGCAGTTCAATCTTGCCAGCAAAGTGGTGTTGGTTCTCCTCCACCCCACTTACAGGCCAGCTGAATGTTTTTCATCACCGCTGAGTCCTGTGTGCAATATAAGAATACCAATAACAATGTAATTAATAAGTGCTGCTCATAAACACCTTTATGAAACAGGAAAGGTAAAGACATAAACAAGTCAAGCAATACATACACATTCCATCTACATACATAGATTCCTGGTGTTGGGGTGATCTCCATGATATCTGACTCAGGTAGAGTGACTTCCATGTCTTCTGGATTTGGTAGTTCTTGTTCCTGGGCGAGTAGTTGTTGGACTTGACTGTGGGAAGTGACAAACAATGTTTTAGACATGCATTGCTTTATTTTTTTATATATTGCCTGCATACTGGAAATGCACAGTATGGAGGTTTAATCTAAAGTATATTTATCAATATCATACCTTGCCAGAGGAAATCTCTGAAATAACTGATAGCACTACCACTTCCTGATTATAGGCATGTCAGTCTGATAAAAGATAGCAATTGAAAATCTTAGTCAATTTTATTTTATTTTGTTGAAAGTATTCTCACAGTCCTTTTTGCTGTACAAATAACCATAAACTGATGCAAAACTCACCGCAGCAAAATCAAATGGCTTTGAGGCGTAACATGGAGTGCATGCTAAAAACAAAACAAAACTATATTAAGAAATGTGGTGTTTAGCACACAGACACAGCTGTAAAGCAATTATAAGACCACTGACCATCAACATGAATACCCCACAATCAATTCCTCCTAGCTGAAGAGTGGCACCCTGTTAATTATAGACCATATACAATAAATACATTACCATTATGTCCAGTGATTGTTTTCTGTTTAAGTCTTTATGTGCACTTGGTTTTACTCTATTCACCCATAGCCCGGGTTATTTGTGACAACTGTTTGCTGCATTCTTTCTTAACACTCCACTACAGATATGAAAAGTTCACAAGCAAAGAAGTTAAAACCTCAAAATCTGTCAGTACAGACATGTTCCAATGGCCAGTTTTCTAAAGTAAAACAACAATACATACACATACATTTATATAATATATACACACACATACATTTATATAATATATACACACACATACATTTATATAATATATACACACACATACATTTATATAATATATACACACACATACATTTATATAATATATACACACACATACATTTATATAATATATACACACACATACATTTATATAATATATACACACACATACATTTATATAATATACACACACACATACATTTATATAATATACTGTGGAAATGTAAATTTTAGGATCACTTTAAAATCAGCTGATTCTCTTTATTTCCCCCATCCTTACACAAACTACTAAAACGATATATATTGCATTGGAAGAACATAGGAACATGGGGTGGCTCCTAGGACGTTTACCCATCATATCCCACTGAGTTGGTGACCATTTGCTCATGATTCAATCAAAGGTCAAAACTCAGAAAGGGACAACAGGCCCAAGGTGTGAACATTTCTTTATCTCTATGATAATGAAGTGGTCTCAGTAAGGGTGAGTGAGACTCCAGGATCTGAAGAGAGTCTACTACTTCCTCTCTGTCCATTGTTTCTATTGTCACCTAAATGCTTTGTTACCATTTCAAGGGGACTGCCCCTTGAAATGGCTATATATGCAATGTGTTTAGACTTCATATCAGACTTGATGACTGCAGCGCCCGTGCAGTATGCTCTGATTTGAAGACTCGCTATCTACAATAAAGACTACTGCTCAAGGAAATCCAAGTCTCCTGGTCTTCGCTGAAAAAAGTTTCCAACAGATGGTGCCGTGACCCGGATAGAGCTCCTCATCTCTCCAAACATTCCAGACAGAATTTTTCAACCCAACTTTGATTTGGTGAGTGTCACTCTATCTAAAGAACCTTTACAGACCAGTACATGTGGTTATCCTCTGCTATGCCAGGGAAGTGTTAACAACAGCTGCAGGGTTCTGTTAACAAATTTTGCTTATCCTCTGTTTAGGCAGAGAAGTTTGGTTATCCTCTGTTTATCAGGGAAGAATTTGTGTATCCTCTGTTCAGGCAGAGAAGAGTTTTGGTTATCCTCTGTTCAGGCAGAGAAGAGTTTTGGTTATCCTCTGTTTAGGCAGAGAAGAAGTTTAGTTATCCTCTGTTTTACCAGGGAAGAATTTAGGGTTATCCTCTGTTTAGGCAGAGAAGAAGTTTTGGTTATCCTCTATTTATCAGGAAAGTATTTGGAGTTATCCTCTGTTTAGGCAGAGAAGACTTTGGTTTAGGAGTTTTGCTTTATCCTTTGCTTTGTCAGGGACGGTCAAGAACTAATGCATATTAGCAAATAGGTTTTCCTCTGTTTTGCCAGAGAAGAATTGGGTATATCCTCTACTTTGTAGGGAAGTTAACAACAGTGATTAGGAATTATCTGTCTGTGAAGAGAAATCCAAAATGGTTAAAAGGCATGCTAGACTAATTCCCACAACAGAGAAAGGTGGACTAGCTACCCCTTTATGGTCAGACAGTGAGTTTAACACAATGCTAGTCAATCACATGGACACAATAGTGACAGACTTGGTTAGACAGAACTTAACACAAAAGTTTGGCATTGATTCAGATAGGACTTGGTCTCTTGAAGAATGCAAGAAAGTGCTTGGTGCCTGTGTTAGAAAGAAAAACATTAAGGGCATTATCTGCTGTTACAAAGAATACAATTTGGCTTTAGCTGCAGAGCATACTCAGCTTAATTGCGGATTTAGAGAAGAAAAATCAAAATTTGCATGATCATGTGACCTCTCTTAAAGAGAAGGTAGGCCATTACAAGGCTTCACTAACCGGTAACTCGAAACAACAGTCAGATATTCATCCTGCCTCACAGTCAGAACTTAGGCATGAAGGTCATATGTATGTTAATAATGACATATGGGTTTGAGAAACAAAGCAGTTAATGCAGTTGAGGTTTGTGGAACAAAGAGAAAAGCTCAAAGTAAATCAAATGTTGAGACTGTACATTCTGTGATACCTGTGGTCGAGCTACCAAAAGACCTAGATCCTGAAGCAATAGAGAGACTTGCACAAAGTTTGCCTTCAGCACATGTTCATTTTTCTGAATTTAGGGGAACATTAGCAAAGAAAATGCATCTCTATGACATGTCTTTGGTGGAAATCATCCAGCTTATGTCTCAGGTTTTAACAGAATCAGAGTTCAAATGTTTTGAGAGTGGTGTTGATACTCCTGAGTTTAAACATGCCAGCAAAGAAGACTTGCGAGAGGGAGTTCTTAGAATATTAAGGGACATTGTTGGACCAAAGGTTGATTGGTCTAAAGTCACTAACTGTATTCAAAGAAAGGATGAATCTGTAAGTGAATACACTGAAAGGTTTTGTCAGTCAGCTGCAGCTTACAGTGGAATAGTCAATAGTCCTGAGGATGTATTGGATGACAAGGGACCACTAGTCCGTGCATGGTTTGATGGCCTTTCATCAGAATACAGGAATGCTCTTCCTTTCTTAGATCTCACATGGTCTAATGAAACCTTGAGAAGAAATTTAGGCAGGTTAGCTACCTGGGAAAGGGACTCTGATGTCAAAATAAAGGTGAAAGTTGCAGCAGCATCGCTGAATAAAACTAATGTAGGTGATCAAAAAAAGAATAAATGTCTTAGGAGGGACAGCAAATGTCACTACTGTGGTAAACATGGGCATTACTTGAAAGAGTGTAGGAAAAGCAAAAAGATTTTAGGGGAAATGAACAGTGTTTCTCAGCTCCTACAGACCCTGCTCACAATCCTAAAGCAGCCCCTCCCTCTACACTTAACCTGTGGGACAACTTGATGAGACAATGATCATTAAGGTTGTGAGAGCTTATTGTTGCATTGAGATTGACAACCAAGATGAAAGACTCTTTGTGTAAGCACTCATGCAACAAAAGGTGGCTGATTTTTCTTTTGGTACATGTGTAAATCTAGTGTCAAACTGTTTCACAATTCAGCTGAAAATCACCACTTTAACACATCTCACAACCCTGAATGATCTATTGCAACATATCATAGTAACTGATGTATCCTCTTCTATGATGTCTGCTATGACTGATAGTTCATTAGAGGATTTAAATACAGTTTTTGGGTTTACCAATTTTTAAGCATTATTTGGGTTAGCTAGTAACACTCACATCTCATATGTGAAGTAGTTTAATATTACAGGGGCAGATTAGGACACACAGACCAGTGAGGAGCCCAGGGAAGAACCGAAAAGCAATAGGCTTCGGGGGCCAACCCTGCGGTGAAGACTCCCTTATAGGTTTTCCCCTTCAAGTAGTTTATCCCCACCTCACTTGGTCCTTAGGTGTCAATCCTACCAAGGCTAGGGAAAGAAAAAAAACTATACGATCAACAACATTTTATTACAAGGTATACTGAAAGAGGTATATTGAAAAGTCTATACTATCACAAATATGTTTAACTTAAAATAAATAAAAAAACGTAAAAAGTATTAGAGTACTGCTTTTTTGTGTTTTTCTGTTTGTGTTACAGATACCAGTACAGGACAGTGAATGTGAATCGTCACTACAGACATCTACGGAAGCTAATCCTGGACAATGAAGTCACTTCCTGAGGCATCCTGGGTGTTGAAAATTAACATAACTGGAATGACTAACAACAGAACACATCTACATTTAAGGACTTCAGAACATCTACCTAAATGACACATTACTGTTTCAACATGCAGTGCATATGTGTTACTTTCATTGTACATTGGTGTCAGTAGAAGTTTCAGAGAAACAGAATCCAGACATTCTGTGAAAATTCACCCACCAAGTCAAATGTGCCTTGTTGGACTTGGCAATTAATCCTTCAAGTCCGCGTGTTCGTTTATCCAGGAATGAAGACTCAAAAAGTATCTTTAAAATGATTTATTTTAACAATCAAAATATATATTGAAGAAAATCACACTTGAAGAAAATATGCAGAATTCTGTCCCTAGTTATATAATTCTAGGAGTTCACCAATCGAGCAATACGACCAAGTGACCTCTCTTTCCCTAAAACTTTCAGTATTTAAAGTCTTCTTCTTGATGGTCGTGGACAGCTGCCAAGGCCAGCAACCCAGACCTGTTGGCACCTTTTTCCCGAATTTGGGCATGGTTATCTCCAGCTTTCCTGCTAGGTCTGCAAAGATAATCGCTTAGTCTGCACAAACAACATTTTGTAAAGGGCAAAGACATATTCGGAGTGCTTAGGGCACTTCGACCTAAGATAGCACATTTCATATATGGTTATACCGGTTCTTCTCTCTCCTTGGTAAATTTCCACTGCCAAGCACATAAGACTCTGAATATATATATATATAGCAAATAGTGATTAATATTGTTTTATTGATTAATGTTATTATAATGATTAATATCAACACCAAAATATATGAGAGTAAATAATGGTTAACACAAGAATATATCAGAGTTAAATAATGATTAATGTTGAACTCTGTAAAGACAAATGATTAATGTCAAACTCTGTAAAGGAAAGTTAAAACATGATGAATACAATTTCCCTTTAATCCCCCTTTCGATCTCCTGAAACAGGAGATCGACTCAAATCTCTTCTTCTACAACATCACTCTCGCTGTGGAGCCCCAACAGCGGCATCTGGTAAGGAGGTGGTTGCTTCTCCTCAATAGCTGTAACTATAATAATGATTGCATAGAGATCGAATGCAAGGAATACAACAACAACCACAAGTAACTAAAATACCCAGAAAAGTAGCCATAGATAAAAGTAATGACACTATTATTGATTTCCATTTTCCAAACATTTTGTTCATCCATTCCTCCATAGGGTTATGTACACCAGAGTGTGTCTGCATGGTTGCTGACAGAACCCTTAAACCTTTTAGTGCTCTTTTGTCACTGATCCATCTGGAGCTGTATTATTTGGTATGTAGGTACAACATGAATCCCCAAACATCGAGCACACGCCCCTTTTTCAGCTTAGAAGCATGTCCAGCGCCATTCTGTTCTGCGTCGCCATTAACGAGGTCGGGGCTAATTGCTCAGCAAGTCCCTCTACTGCATCTCTGGTCAAATTGGCCAACTGCATTATGTTATAGTGCACATAATTTATTCTATCAACGTTTTTGTTTGGAGTCACTGGAAAAAGGGCCGCTACGATGGGTATGTTTTCAAATCCTGATGCTATTTGATCAACTAATTTATGCTCGCTTTGGTACCCCTCTCTCGGAATCCCAATTGCATCTATGTAAGTAGGGCTATTTGTAGTTAGATCAAATGAACTAGCATCTATTTTGGACAAAATGTGTCGTCTCCTTCGCCTAGTTAATTCAGCTATTCCTGTCTCCCCTTTTAATCTCTTACTTTTTGCCAAATCCCCTATTAAAACCAATGGAGCTCCCAATCTCACCATAGCACAAGTCCCTTTTGACCCTTTGGGCACTCTTATCAACAATCTTCTTCCTCCACAGTAATAATACAATCCTGCCCTTGCCCATGATCCTAATATATCACCATTATCTGTTAACGTAACCTTACACCAGTTGCTATCAATTTCTCCCAGGTTAATGTTTGCATCTACCCTAGTGATATTAAAACAAGTGTAGTTCCCTTCTCTTGGAGTGAAAGGCCCAGTTCTTGAACTATTGTTTATAGGTGGGAATATTGAGGGCTAATACAGTGCAATTTGGTGGTGTAGCCATTTTGTTAGGCTTAACATACATTGATACCCCCAAGTATCCTCCGGATGTAAAGGAGCAGGTTCAGTAAACAGACCGGGGCGTGCTTTGGCACATCCCACACAATTTCCCATCCCTTGTTCTTTAGCCGTGGCAATTAACCAATCTAACCACAAGTTACTTTCCCCATATCCTGTAGCTCTTTCAATAACGTC
The DNA here is from genome assembly GCA_019155185.1 of Beaufortia kweichowensis. Taxonomy (NCBI): domain Eukaryota; kingdom Metazoa; phylum Chordata; class Actinopteri; order Cypriniformes; family Gastromyzontidae; genus Beaufortia; species Beaufortia kweichowensis. The sequence goes on along the minus strand of CM032803.1, from coordinate 17,273,760 downwards.
CTCAGGGCTGAGTTTAGTATAGTCTACAGTTAATATTACATCCTTAGATGGTTTTAACTCTATTTTAGTTCCGTTTACCTCATCTGGTTACCTGTAGGAATTGGCTGCTTTCGCCTTTTAAAGTTGATTTTTACTATAGCCTTTGGGTCTGTTCCTGTCACGTCTACCCCTAATACTAAATATAGCTGTCTACTTTTTATCCCACTTGGTTCCTCCCATGGTCCTATAGACAAAGTTATTGGGTTCTGTCCGCACTATAATCTCTCTGTATTTTAGTCTCCCCATAACTCCTTACTGGTAGATCTCCAATTCCCTCAGATGTCCTACTACCTGGTTCCAGCTCTTACACCATCCTTCTACAAAATGTTTTCTGTCGACAATGCCTATCTACCCCATGATCCATGCATAGATATACATCTAACCCTTCCATGAGACATTGTCACCTTTACAATCAATTACCAGACATAAATCAAATGTGTACGATGTTGTGGCCCCACTCTCATAATTCAGCTCAATGCCCCCATATTTTCTTACGCACTCATCAGTGCCAACCGATCTTCCCTTCCTCAGCAATAAAGGATCCCCTCTATTCTGGAAATGTTCTATTAAGTAAATAATTCCCACAATTGTACATGATATGGCTGCTAATACTCCCAACAATCTCCAGTTTTCCCAAAGCTTCATTTTTATAGTATGGTTTTTTGCTATTTTGTATTGTTTTTGGTTTAAAAAAAAATAATAACAATAAAATAAGCTAAACGAGACCCTATTTATACTGAGTCAAAGCAAATATGTTAAATTCAAAACACCCTGTAAAAGATCTAAACTCCACTTTAAAATCTTAAACCATAAGATGAAACACTTTAAAAGAAATAACACTTCTGTAAAATATAAAACCTTAAAATCTTAAACATATAATACTGATTGAATACACACTCAAAATCTTAAACCATTGAAATAAATGAATACTGATTGAATACACACTCAAAATCTTAAACCATTAACATAAACTTTTTGTAAGACAATTTGTTAAATGTATAACCTCTGTACCTGTAAAGAAAAATAGTAAAAAGAACAATAAAAAGAAAACAGTAAATATGTTAGCATTGATTGGTTCACCATCAGTTCAATGTCTCTTGATGTTGTCTCGTCTGTCCTTTTCCCAGTGAACAGATTAACATTTATGGCAGTTCATATACAGTTATTGTTATTCCAGAGCCCTGGAATTCTCTTAGTAAAATCTCCTCCACTTCTCCCCAGTTCAGCTTGTCTCTGCCACAACCTATTTTTGGGATTGAGATTTTCTGGATACCTCCTTCTTCACAACACTTTCTCATACACTGAATACTTTTTGTAAAGTTATCATATGTTGGCAGGTCTGTAACACACTCTTTTGTAATCAAATGGAAAATTTTTCTGCTGCCCTCAGTAGTTAATGCACATTCTCCCACCCCCTTTTGCTGTTGTCTCACTTTTTCAACCCCAAATCTTCTTTTGAATTCTTTGGCAATACCTGCTCCAAGTGCACAGTCTTTGCTTACACAGTGTGCCAATGTCTCTGTGGGTGGGCTGGTGAATAAATCTCCTTGTGTGTATATCAGTGAAAAGTCAGAGTCTCCAGTGTGTATCACTTCTGTTTGTGTGCTTTGTGTGTCAATTATGTTTTCAGTGCTTGTGTTTTGTTCTGTGTTTTGCCCAGGATGTGTAATATCTGTGATGTCTGTGTTTGTGTCGTGCTGGTTGTCTGTCTCTGTGTCGTGCTGGTGTGTGTTCACCTTCCCCTCTTGGCTCTGGAAGTTCCTTCAGGGCCAACCTAATATCCTCTAGTCTCCGACTTGAGTCGCCTGCTTGAACGCAACAGGACCAATGGTACCAGGTGTCACCTTTCCTTCCACACGCACACCATGTGAGGTGCGCCAACAACCCTTAGCGGCTCTGTCCACCTCGGCTCGCTCCCACTTTCTCTTGAACACCTTCAGACAACCCACTCAGCAGTCGGCACTTTGGCATCATATGGAGCAAGATCAGTTGTGTTTGCTACCTGGTTGGAAAAAACCTGTAACTAGAGCATGTAATTGATCATAGTATGGTTTATACATTAGTGAGGGACAATCATTTCTATCTAGCCATGCTTGGGCCAGGAACTGGCTCTGTCAGAAGTTCAAATGGTGTGAAACCCGTGGTCTTGTTTACAGAACAGCGAACTGCCATAAGGGCAATGGGCAATGCTTGTACCCAATTCATTTTTGTCTGCGCGCAGATTTTTGCCAATTTGGTTTTGAGGTTTCTGTTCATTCGTTCAACTTTCCCCTGAGACTGGGGGTGGTACACTGTTCCAAAAGAATGTTTTAGGCCTAAAGCCTCTTCAACCCACCTCAAATGTTCACTCTTGAAATGAGACCCATTGTCTGACCTGATTTTCCTAGGAAACCTGTATCTGGGAATGTAGTAGTTTACCAAACACTTAATCACAGACTTACTGTCTTCAGATTTTGTGGGCCATGCCTCTGGCCATCCAGTGAAACTATCCACCAAAACCAACAAGTATCTCTTTCCTTGTACTCGTTCTCCCATGTCTGTGTAATCAATTACCACTTCCTCTCCAGGGCCAGTCCGCATAGGAAAGGCTCCCTGATCTGGTCTCAGTGTGCCTCGCACATTATAACCCTGACACAAATGGCATTCACGGAGAAACGTTTGTACCATAGCTGCTAGGTATGGATGCCACCAGTGAGTTAAATTTCTCTTCATCTGTGCTTCCCCCACGTGGGCCAGCCCATGAGCTTCAGTTAACAATGATTTTACCAATGGTGGTGGTAGCACAGGTCTGCCATCAGGTGCTCTCCATACACCATTACACAAAATTGCTCCTTTACTCAACCACAGACTTCTCTTGCGGAGATGCTTCACTCTGTGCTAATCCGATTACATCGAAATCCAGAGTTGGCAAGATATCTAAAACAGATTTGTCTGCGGTTACTAATTGCTTGTCAACACCATACCCTGCTGCCTGTTTAGCTGCTGCATCTGCTGCCTGATTCCCTGCTGATGTGCTGGACCGTAGTTTCTCATGACCCTTGCATTTAATGACAGCTACTGCTGCTGGTAACATGATCGCTTCTGACAGATCTTGCATTTCAACCTCATGCTTAATGGTACTGCCATCGCTGGTTACAAACCCTGCTCTTTGCCATTTTGACAGCTCCACGTGCAGTGCTCCCACTGCGTATGCTGAGTCACTGTAAATGTTAACTCTTTTACCTGCAGCCCATCTCAATGCGTCAATCAACCCCAAAACTTCTGCTCTTTGCGCTGACTGTTTTCCCTGTAAAACAGTAGATACAACAGTTTCAAAACAATCCCCTTTCTCTCTCACCACCGCATAACCGGCTTTCAGATCTCCCCTATCATCTCTATAGCAACAACCATCACAATACAAGTTTTCTACTTCTCCCTCCAACGGGGTTGCCTGAAGATCTGATCTTATCTTTGATTCTGCTTCAACAATTGTTTGACACTCATGAGGTTCTCCAGCTAACATACCATCTGCCATATTGATGCCTTCGTGAGTGAATGTGACATTTGGTGAGCTCAAAACTTTTTGAATGCGGCATTGTCTGAGTGAGGACATTGTGAAAGAAACAGAATTAATGTAAGCCACAACTTTGTGAGATGTGAGAACAAGCAGCTGATGGCCCATAACTACATGAGCTGTTTTCTGCAAAATTTTGCCAAACCTGTTGCATACCGTGTGCGGCGGCTGTTTCTGTTCAGTGCTGTCGAGCAAAATGCTCAAATACATCAATACTTTTCTTTCTCCAGATGCTTTCTGGAAAAGCACACCATTTACCGCTTTCTCAGACTCTGAAACGCCCAAGTAAAGGGCATGGAGTAATCGGGTGCAGCCAATTCAGCTGCACTTGACAGTGCTTGTTTCAATGCAATGAATTTTTGTTCTGCTTCAGTTGTCCAGTCAAGATTTGCTCTTAACTGATCGTGAACCCTTTTCCTTCACCAATGTCCTCAACAGTACAGTTTGTTCAGTGAATTATGGAATGAAGTGTCTGCTAAAACCAGCTAGGCCTAGAAATGACAACATGTCTTTAACAGTTACCGGTTTAGGGTGATGCAAAATAGCTGATCTGTGTTGTGGTGACATTCCAGACCCCTGTCCTGGAAACTATTCTTCCCAAAATGTCACTTGTGGTCTACAGAGCTGCAACTTAGCTTTACTCACTTTAAAGCCTACCTCATGTAACTGCAACAACACTGCTCTGGTAGCCTCCAAACATGTTTCTGTGGTCTCTGCAGCTATCAAAAGATCATCAACATACTGTATTAACACTACATGTTCTGGAAGTGTGCAAGGTTTCAGTAGTTCTCTTAGTGCATGATTGAAAATACCTGGTGACAAAATAAACCCTTGTGGTAGTCTAGTGTACCTGTATTGCTGACCCTGAAAGGTAAATGAAAACACATCACGCAACTCTTTCTGCCAAGGGCAGACAGAAAAAGCATTAGCCAAATCTATGCATGTGAACCATGTGTGTTGTGGTGTCAGGTTGATCAGAGCTGTGTATGGATTCGGCACTGGCAAAGTTGGTGTTTTTACAATTTGGTTAATTTTCCTCAGGACATGTACCATTCGATATTTACCTGTGTTTTGCTTCTCAACGGGAAGTATGGGTGTGTTCCAGTACGAAACTGAGGGTTCCAGCACACCTGCCTCTAGGAGGCCTTGAATGGTGTCTGTGATTCCCTCTTCAGCTTTTGGTTTATGCCGGTACTGAGATTGCCAAATGGGCCCATATGACTCCAACTCAAAACGAACTTCTGGAGTAGAATAACAGAACCCTACATCTGTTGGTCCTTGTGACCAAAATTGTGATGGTAATGTCTGTAACATAGCTACTGCTAACTCATGATCGGTTTGCTCCCTACCATGCCATCTTGTTACCCATTGTTGTGTCAATAACACTAAATCACTAGTGTCTGCAGCTATTTTGTATGCCTGTTCTGTGTTTGAGTATTTTACCCCAGGAATTTGTGTATTTTCCCAATCAGTAAGTGTTGTGAGTCGTGCAGTCATTGGACCTAGATCTTTTGCCTGATGTTCTGGATGTACAGCTAAAGTGATGTGTGGATGTGCCCCGGGACCCATCATGTACCATTTCTCCTGGTCACCTGTAAGTTTTACCTGTCCTACAACTCCCTCTTTTCCCACAAAGATGTTACAACACTGTATTTCCCATTCTAACCCTCTAACTCAGCAGCAAAAGCTTCTTGATACCATTCTGTCTGGTCCCTGTCATAAAACAATGTGATGTGTGTGGGATCTTTGGGAGGCATATACGGGTTAATGAGGAGAATCCATCGCCTTCCATATGTGAAACAGCGACAGCAACCCACACCTCCCCGCTGGTTGTGACTTTAGTTCTCCCAAAAATGTCAGCTCCTCTCTTTTCTCTGCAGGAAGCTAACAACCACTGCGTGTTTGCAGTGCAGGTGGACAATGAACAGTTCACGGGTTTGCCCTTGTGGAAGGGTCAGCAGTACCCTCTCGAGGTGCACAGGATGGATGCCCCAGCTTAATCAATAGATCTCGGCCCAGCAGGTTCACTGGTACCCTACGGGAGAGTAAAAAGCATGTAAAGTTTTGATTGCCAGCAGCCACTGGCAATGGTTTAGAAAATGGCAGTCTTTCACAAGCCCCAGAGAAACCCATAACCTCCACTGTTTTGGATGAAATGTCTTTTTTGTCAATGTCAGTGATCAAAGTGGAATGAGTGGCCCCAGTATCCACTAAAAAATCCAGACGGTCTTTGTTGACCTCTAGCATCAGTCTAGGCTCCGCCAGTGCCCGACTTTGGTCTCTCTGTGGGTCTCGTCAGTAAGTCTCGGATCCTCCTCACCGTATCCGCCCCTAGACCGGGTACTGTGTTGGTTGAGGAGGGCCCTCTTGGAACAGCTGAAGCCCCAGGTGCCATGTGGATGCCTCTGCCTCTGAAAGGTCTGCCTCGGCCGAATCCCCCTCTCTGTGGATGGCCTTGTTGCCCTGTTCGACAGTTTCGTGCAAAGTGGCCTGGTTTACCGCAGATATAGCACAGGTCACTACCTTTCCTACCTGTAACTTCAACAGCTGTACTTTAAGCTCTTCTAACTCTGAATTCTTTCCTTCAGCCTCCTCCTGAGCCAAAGTCATATGATGAACCAAATGTCTCTCCCAGGTTTGGGCGGTACTACCTGGAATATCTGGGTTAGCTTTCATGCTTACTTGTACATTTTTTGGTGTGCCTAACAATACAGCAGCTCTGAACATACCTTCATGTGTTGCATTAGAGTGAGGATGTTGACCTGTGTGTGACTCCCATTCTTCCTTACATCTTAACAAAAAAACTGCAGGCGTTTCACCCTGTTTGACAGAAAATTTAATGTTATGTATATCTCCAGGTGGCGCAGGGAATTCCCTTCTAACTGCCTCTCCAAATGCTGTTGCTAGGTGTGAGTACAGTACTTCATCAGCCTGCCTTTCAGTGCCCGCCTCTCTCTCTATATTCAACAATGTATTAACCCCTGCTATCTCACTCACCAGAGCTCTCATATCTCCCAAAGCTAAATTCTGACCTTGTGTCAGTGACAGCACTCTGTTCAGCCATTTTCCACCTCCCTCTGTAATATGTGGCAATTTAGCAATTAGGGCGCCCTTATCAGTAAATGTGAAAGGTTGATAATGTAATCCGCCGTTCTTTACAATCAAGGGAAGCTGGCGACGAGGAGGGAGATTTAAAAAAGCAAGATCAGAATCAGTTTCCCCCTCCCTTCCATAACCATCTGCATTAGGAGTTGACTGCGTATTTAAATTAGGATTTGACTGTGATCTCAATCGCATGGCATGAGCTTTCCCATGCATCTGCATTTTCCCTTCAATTGTCACATTCACTGCTTTAACATCTGTTTCTGCATTCAATTTTCTCTGCTCTTCTCTAATTCTTGCTGCATTTTCTTCAATCTCTCTGATTGCTTCCAGCCTGCGTTTCTCCAAATTAAAAAGATGCTCATCTATTACATTGTGTGATGGGTCTGCCACATATACTTTCTGGCCCTGGGGTAGATTTTGCATTTGTCTGTCATAAAGCACTTGTTCAACACTAGTAGTTTTACCACATCTCTCATTTGCATTTACATGTTCACTTGCTACACTACTTGTTACAAGGCTTTCATCGTCATCATCTTGTGATTCTTCCATTTCAAGCTGTCCTCCTCACAGTAAAACAACGGGCCTGTACAGTTTTTCGCTGCTGCGCTCCCCTCCCATCTCATAAGGAGGTGGGGCAGAGGGCACAACACTATACACCTCCCTTTTTTCTCAGAGGCTAGCCTCCTGCGCTTTTCTCACGGTGCTTCCTGCTCTTGTTCATTTAACTTCCGCTGTCTGACACGCTCAAGTGCTGCTGAAGCCAACGCAACCATATGCCACAATCTGAATAACATTTGCCTCTGTTACCTCTTTTTTAACTCCTCTTCTGGTTTTCCAATTACTCTCAACTCCTTTTTTCTCAGCCTCGCTTAATTTCCCTGACCATTTTTTCTCAAATTTATCTGCCCATTTTGAGAGAACAACCAGACTACTGTCAACAAATTTTCCTTCCTCCTTAAGCTCCGCATATATTTCTCTCATCTTTTTCTCTGTTTCTTTTCTCTCCTTACCAATTACTCCACTCAATGTTTGTTCTACGGCTTCATTCCATTGATTTTTTAGTTCTAATGGACCACATGTCCCATACTCCTCACACTCTTTATCATATTGTCCCTCCATTCTGACTCTTTATGGTATTTTACTATTAACAATCTTTGAATTGAAAATCTTGATTTTACTGGTATTACTTTAAACCCCTGTTTTGAATTATCCCTTCAATACAAATACAGCCCTGTACATGAAATAACAAATCACTTTACTTCTTTCAAACACAACACTGCACATGTAACAACGCAATAGCTGATTTGCTCTTGACTTTTGCAACAAAAAATATTCTCTTAGAAATGTATTTAATTCCCAACACTTTAGCAACGGACACAAATGTTTTCTTTATATGTTCATAGATCTGATTCACTGTTCAAAACTCTTTCTGCATTATTTTTTCCTCCTTACAGTACACACTCTGTATTCTCTTATCTGACTCCAAGAAAAAAAAAAAAAAAAAATGCACCGCTCTCCTATCCTCCACATTCAAAAAACAAAGCAATTTTTCAGCAAAACGCACAGCAAGTTAAACGCCCATAAAACACAGCAATTTCACAACAATACTGCAACAGCATAAAAACAGATCGCACATAAACATGTATTAATCACTTAATATTCATCAAATTTTACACAATATACACTTGCAAGGATTTTCATATGCGCTTCATATCAAATTCTCATAACCATCTGTATCTTTTTATACAGGTATCTCAATCATCTGTATCTCTCTATACAGGTATTCTTCACCATCTGTATCTATCTATACAGGTATTCTTAATCATCCGGGTATCTCTACTCATCCGTTTTTTATAATGGGTATCTTAGGTCTCTTGTGTGACTTAACTTTTCAACATCATCCGTACCTCTTTATACGGGTATCTTAACAACTATTATTAGACATCTGCATACACTAATCGCAGAGCTATTCTTAGTCTTCTGCATTCACTAATTGCAGGTTTTTCTTCAGGGAATCAAGCCAAATTCCCAGGGCCTTCCACCCAGAAATTTCGATCACTCGTCAGCAATACGGGGTCCCAACCCTCAGGCTCTAGTTCATCACAACTCAGTCGTGGTATCCTTTAAATTATCTAGCCGCTTAAAAACCAATTATTTTTCTCTCATGACTAGCTCATAGAGATATCTTTATTATCGTTTTGCCTACCGCTTTATTCGTCACACTCAACCTTTTTCCTAACAGTTTCAACAACAACTCACTCCTGACTAATTCGTGGGAATACAGTATCCTCTTAAAATTTTACCGTATTTATTTACAAAGATATTTTCTTCAACTGTTTATACAATTTTACTATACAACTTACGTTCTCCTTTCTGACATCAATAATTTAGTCATAGCCAATGGCAGAAATTTGATTATAACAGGTTTCTGCTTACCTTGTATTTTTATGAGCCGGCTCTTGATGTCAGAAAGAGTCCGTCCGTTGTCCGGTCTCCTCCTCTTCCCGAATCACGTCGGGGTCACCAAATTGTTGGACTTGGCAATTAATCCTTCAAGTCCAGCGTGTTCGTTATCCAGGAATGAAGACTCAAAAAGTATCTTTAAAATGATTTATTTTAACAATCAAAATATATATTGAAGAAAATCACACTTGAAGAAAAATATGCAGAATTCTGTCCCTAGTTATATAATTCTAGGAGTTCACCAATCGAGCAATAATGCGACCAAGTGACCTCTCTTTCCCTAAAACTTTCAGTATTTAAAGTCTTCTTCTTGATGGTCGTGGACAGCTGCTAAGGGCCAGCAACCCAGACCTGTTGGCACCTTTTTCCCGAATTTGGGCATGGTTATCTCCAGCTTTCCTGCTAGGTCTGCAAAGATAATCGCTTAGTCTGCACAAACAACATTTTGTAAAGGGCAAAAGACATATTCGAGTGCTTAGGGCACTTTGACCTAAGATAGCACATTTCATATATGGTTATACCGGTTCTTCTCTCTCCTTGGTAAATTTCCACTGCCAAGCACATAAGACTATGAATATATATATATAGCAAATAGTGATTAATATTGTTTTATTGATTAATGTTATTATAATGATTAATATCAACACCAAAATATATGAGAGTAAATAATGGTTAACACAAGAATATATCAGAGTTAAATAATGATTAATGTTGAACTCTGTAAAGACAAATGATTAATGTCAAACTCTGTAAAGGAAAGTTAAAACATGATGAATACAATTTCCCTTTAGCCTGTAACTATCAATGTTACAAGATTAGATGATGGGGCATCATGTTAACCAACATATGCCATAGAATGGATTTTGGAAGATTTAAATTTTTTTATTATTATGTGAGAGTTATTAGAACTCTCAAAGGGGGAATTGTGGAAATGTAAATTTTAGGATCACTTTAAAATCAGCTGATTCTCTTTATTTCCCCCATCCTTACACAAACTACTAAAACGATATATATTGCATTGGAAGAACATAGGAACATGGGGTGGCTCCTAGGACGTTTACCCATCATATCCCACTGAGTTGGTGACCATTTGCTCATGATTCAATCAAAGGTCAAAACTCAGAAAGGGACAACAGGCCCAAGGTGTGAACATTTCTTTATCTCTATGATAATGAAGTGGTCTCAGTAAGGGTGAGTGAGACTCCAGGATCTGAAGAGAGTCTACTACTTCCTCTCTGTCCATTGTTTCTATTGTCACCTAAATGCTTTGTTACCATTTCAAGGGACTGCCCCTTGAAATGGCTATATATGCAATGTGTTTAGACTTCATATCAGACTTGATGACTGCAGCGCCCGTGCAGTATGCTCTGATTTGAAGACTCGCTATCTACAATAAAGACTACTGTTCAAGGAAATCCAAGTCTCCTGGTCTTCGCTGAAAAAAGTTTCCAACAATACACACACACATACATTTATATAATAAATACACACACATACATTTATATAATATACACACACACATACATTTATATAATATACACACACACACACATTTATATAATATATACACACACACATACATTTATATAATAAATACACACACATACATTTATATAATATATACACACACATACCTTCTTCTTGAACTGCATTTCGCATGTGATTAGCTACAGGATTTCGGAGCTCATGTAAATGGTTATACACAGATTTACAGTAGGCACAGTGGTATTTTTGGCATCTCTGGATTCTGTCCTCGCAAAACTATTGTCTGATGCATCTGTGCAAGTTAAACAAATACTGAAATGAAATAAAACAAATGAGTATAAAAACGCTACACATGCTAGCATGGGAGAATGCTAACACTTATTAGCTATCATAGACAGGCGAAAAACCTAAGGTTATCGATTAATGTTTCAGGGGGTCAGAACATAACAATAACATTAATAGTCATGTCGAGACCGTGATAAATGTAAGATGGAGATTTTATATCTACACATCTCAAAGTTCAGTTTATCTTTACAGTTTTCTTACCGTGCGATACAGGTTGTACATCAGTTCGAATGGACCTATGATGTCTCAAGCCCCGCCCACTACATCCAGCGAGGGGGAGCTGGAGCTCTAGCTCCTCCCATTTGGCTCTGCAGCGAGCACCCTCTCGTTAAGCCCGCCCTCACGAGAGGTTTGTGCCAGAATGTAAATTTGCGAAGTGCAAACAAAAACTTGGAAAGCAAAAACGAATACGCTGGCAGTGCATTCAAAACAGCGTTTAGCGAAAGTGAACCTGAAAGTGAAGTCAACAAAAAATGCAATTTATTGAAAACGATGTAACTTTTTTTGCAATTTAGTCGTTTTCGCAAAAGTTTCGTTCGTTTTATTTGGCACAAATCTGATTCCATACAGACGCAGCTCTCAGCAATGGTCTAAAAAACGCAGCTCTGAACGCGAATGTCTCAAAACGTGCAGTATAGAGAGCTACAGTTGTCATGACAACTTGCTACTGTAAACAAGAGCTTGCAACGTTTGCCCCACCACCGGGGTTTCCTGACTGGTCCTCTGTTCTGGAACTATAGATGAGCTGCGCTGCTTGTAAAAGTTGAAATTCTTTTAACTTGACACAGCGTCTTAAAAATGTGGCGCTCATGCGAGAGACGCTGCAAAAGACGAGAGTGCAACGGTCAAACACGTCCGTCTGAAGCGTGTTTACATAGAAAAACAATGGAAAAGTAGAGCGTGTGAATGGCCCATTGATTGTTATTCCAAGCATCTGACAACATGATGGCAAAGATATCTACAGAGAACTTTTTGATTAAAAAGTAATTTTTTTGGTTAATCACAGCTCCAAAAGTTTTCATTTGGCTTTGTGGCTTGCCAATCAACCCCACTCTCAGCCTACTTTATACAAATAATTCACCCAGAAGTCTTTTTAGAAAACATTTGGACCTTATGTGAATTATTTTTTTAAAAATATGAAAAATATTTATATATTAAAATATTGGTTTGCAGAATTGAATAGCTCCTGGCGCGACACGTGCATCAGCTACAATTAGCATCCAGCTAAATAACACAAATAAATAAATAACATAAAAAAACAAAAAATATTAATATTAACATTTTACTCAAAACTCACTTTAAACCACAATCGAGTGTTTGTATCAACTTCCGATTGCGATCTGATGTGGATTCCTAACAAAGTTGCAGTTGGAGTAAAATCTTTGCGTGGCAGGGGCAGCTGCCACACGACCTGCCACAGAATTTTTGCGCCTGCCACACTACCCGTCACTATTTTATGTACCTGCCTCACTATTTTATGTACCTGCCTCACTATTTTATGTACCTGCCTCACTATTTTATGTACCTGCCTCACTATTTTATGTACCTGCCTCGCGTCCCGTCACTGTTTTATGTACCTGCCTCACTATTTTATGTAGGGGAGAGTGGGGTAAGATGAGCCAGTTTTTACATGTGTTGCCTTCTCTGCATATAAAAATGAGGCAGAGGTCAAACAAAAACATCCACCTTTATTTAAGGGTGTCTCCTGTTAAATGAAATGATAAAAATGCTTTAATAACAAAGGGCTTTGAAAACATACATGGCTTCTCAAAAAAAAGTGGTCCTGTGGCTCAACTTACCCCAGCTGAGGGGTAAGTTGATCCGTGTGAATGGGTAAACTGAGCCACTGACTTTTTTTTGTTTAAACTTGAACATAGTTTAAAAACTCACACTTTTCTTAAACGTAATTAAACACAACTTACAACATAACTTAACATAGCTTGTAAACAACCAATTTTTTTCTGCATTTCAAGAACTATTCAACATTCCACCCATCAACATTGCAGGGAAATATGAAGTGTTGCTCCTTCTTGCAGTTCCCCAGCCTTTTGAGGTTGAGGTAGCTTCTTCAGCACATCACTTCGTGGGAAAAACGCCACATCATTTTCCTTGAAGACGAAAGTGGGTTTCTCATTGACAGTGCTCCCCCGGATTCTTCTGAGAAATCTTGCACTCACTTCATCATCCTCTAGTTTCTCAACCATGCCAATGTAATGATAGCTCCTTCTTTTGGCAGAGAACTTCACAATAATGAAGTCACCAACAAACAGATCAGAGATGTCGCTATCATCATCCTCAGAGCTCTCGTACTCGGAAATGTCATCAAGTGGGATGGGAACATCACTCTCATCAGAGCTGCTGTACACTATGGTTTTCTTCTTGGTTTGTTTTTTCTTGAGCTTTCCTTTATCTTTGATGTTGCTTTGCTTTTTTCCCCGCTGCTTATTTTTTCTTTCTTCATGAGCCATTTCAATTGCTTGCTTTTCAGGTGTATCAGTTAGGATTCTTGACTTCACACGCTTTCTCTTTGTTTGTATCCTGGGCATACTTTTGGGTAGGGGTAGAATTTCTTCTGCAGACACGTATGAACTGTGGCTGGGATCCAAATCTGTGTCACTTTGTGAAGCACATCCACGTGTGAGGCATGGTGAAGGCAGCTCAGCAGTGATGGTGACTGAAGCAATTGGTGGATCATCTGCAGACTGTAGCTCAGGGGCTGGCCTGTCTGTTACCATGGATGGCTCAAACTCCTGATCAGAGAAAATATCTCTGTTGTAAGGGGAAATCCCTGTGAACCTGAATCCAGAAGTTATATTCCGTGGTGTCATCGCTGACATGAAAGCCTCATTCACACATCCAGGGATATGGTATATGGTGGCAGTTTTGCCTGGGTTAGATCTCATCCAACCATCAAGAGCTTTGTTGTAATAGGGTCTTAAATGGACCATAAATGCTCTTGTCCAGAGGCTGTGTAGTTTATGGGATGTGTGGGGTGGAATGGTGAGCAGAACAATACCCTTTCTCTTTGCTATATCCACTGCCCTCAGTGAAATGTGGGCCTCATGGTTATCAAGGATTAGCAATATGGGATTGTCAGAGGAGCAGTTGGTGTGCTGAACTAGATGTTCAAGGAACTCAGCAAAGGTGTCTTCATTTATCCAGCCAGATCTGGTGGATGTGCCAATTGATCCTTGAGGTGCTCCTGTGATGAAATGTTCTTTATATCTAACCCGTGGGAAGATAAACATAGGTGGGGTAAGTTGAACCGGTTGAGTTTACCCCACAGCATGTGGTTCACTTTGCCCCACAGCCACCATTTTGGGAAAAACTGCCTAGCTTAGTAATTCAGGCTAATCTTTAGCTAAATCCTTCACATGGTTTTATACATTAGCCTATCACCAATATGTATGATATAAATATTTAGGCCTGGATAAATCTGCTTTGACATAACAGCCATTTTACTTGACATGTATATAATTTACTTTGATATGATTAAAACAGTTTTTTGGGAACAAATCATACTTACCTCTTTAACATGTGCTTCTCTCCACCACAGCCAAATATAAATGATGGTTGGTTCCTGGATTTGTGGTCACATGGCTAAAAATCTGTGTGGTTGCCTAGATACAGGGGGTGGGTCAACTTACCCACTGGCTCACTTTGCCCCACTCTCCCCTACCTGCCTCGCGTCCCGTCACTGTTTTATTCACCTGCCGTACTGTTTTATTCACCTGCCTCGCGTCCCGTCACTGTTTTATTCACCTGCCTCACTATTTTATGTACCTGCCTCGCGTCCCGTCACTGTTTTATTCACCTGCCGTACTGTTTTATTCACCTGCCTCGCGTCCCGTCACTGTTTTATTCACCTGCCTCGCATCCCGTCACTGTTTTATTCACCTGCCTCACTATTTTATGTACCTGCCTCAAGGTCTCCGCCACTGTTTTATTCACCTGCCTCACTGTTTTATTCACCTGCCTCACCGTCCCCGGCCACTGTTTTATTCACCTGCCTCAAGGCCCCGTCCACTGTTTTATTCACCTGCCTCACTGTTTTATTCACCTGCCTCACTATTTTATGTACCTGCCTCGCGTCCCGTCACTGTTTTATTCACCTGCCTCGCGTCCCGTCACTGCTTTATTCACCTGCCTCGTGTCCCGTCACTGTTTTATTCACCTGCCTCACTATTTTATGTACCTGCCTCGCGTCCCGTCACTGTTTTATTCACCTGCCTCGCGTCCCGTCACTGTTTTATTCACCTGCCTCGCGTCCCGTCACTGTTTTATTCACCTGCCTCACTGTTTTATTCACCTGCCTCGCGTCCCGTCACTGTTTTATTCACCTGTATATGCCCCGCCACCTGTCACGTTCATATGTGTAAAGCTCCTGGATTTATTGCCATTGTCAATAAGGGTGTTTTTTGATCTATACACTTTTGTGTGTATTTACTGTTTTGTCCAAATGTATACAAATTTCAGTAAAAGAATTTGACTATAAACGTGTTTTATTATGATTGCATTTTTGCTTGAAATTGTTTGCATGTTGTGAACTGTTTTACCACACTGTTGAAATCTCACCTAACATTATTATATATATTATAGAATAATCACATACAGCAGTTCATGGGTATTAACAATGTAAGAAAGTCAGTAAGCAGCACCTAAAGTGCAAGTGTGAATTAGCACAAAGCTTCGTGGTCCAGTGTGGAAGGACCGGCTCTGTAGTAATCATCGTCAGCCAATGTGAAAAACACTTTTTAATGTCATCAGGAGGAGAGGTGGTATGGCGGGTGTCTGCTGGAGGTGTTTGATGCCTTTGTTCTAAGAAGTTGTGTGGATTCGTGGGAGTGGGGTGTGAGACGTTCAGTCACTTTAGTTTAATCAGGCATGCATTTTGTACTCGTTTCCACAGCTTCATCTCATTAAATCGCTTGCAATTTTTGTTTATATTGTGTTGATGTTGTAATTCAATTTGTTTAGCAGTTATTACAAATCAATGCTGCAAATGTCATGAATGTAAATAAATGAATGTATATTTATGTACTGTATGTGTATAGGAAATATTTCTTATGTCAATAAAGTTACATTAAACCGTTAAACATTTGAAACACTTTTCACTCTAAAAGTTAGCACTGAAAAGAATATTACACATAATTACATAATTATTATTTCTGTTTTTTACCTGATGATAAAATGTGTAAAGTCTACAACCAAACTTGATTGACTTTGTTTTAGAAGAGCGTTGATAAATATGTGTAAAGTATTTCTTAAATTTTCTCCTTACATTTTGTTCCCTATATTTGTAATGTATAAATAATTCTTTAAAAGCATACATTTTTATACAAACTAGAATTTTTTTTTTAAATATATGCACACTGTTGTGCAAAACTTTCACAAGAGGCTCACCCACAGGTCGCAGACATCAGGTGAAGTCAACCCCCCCCCAAGTGACCCTTTAGTAACCTTTGTGACACTTCAGTAACCTTTAGTTACCCCCAGTATAGGCTACTTTTAAAATTAGGTTTTTGATTGGTGTATGTAAGTTACACCTATGCATTTGATTGGTCTAATTCAAAGACACAGACGTTTAACAAAGACAGTGGTAAAGGATTCTAGGAGCTAGAAGGACCATACTGCATCATTTGCAACGTAAGTATATGCCTACACATTATAAAAATAGTAATTTTAATTTTATTTATTTAATTTAATTTAATAAAATGTTGTGTGTTGTATCAAAAGTGTTGTATCATATAGTTTTATTATTTATAGCAATAGCTCGTTGTACATGATGTTTGATGAACTTAAAAGCGGATTTTGTTAACGGATCTGTTCTCCTCATGTATCGCAATGTAACAGTGTTTTTTATTTAAAATAGGTATTGACAGTTTTTTGAAGATCCGATAATGGAAGGTAAGCAAATAAGTAAAATTTTCTTATTTACCGTTTCATTTTGAAACTTGTTGTTGTAGTTATGTTGAAAGTTGGTGTACTAAATTACCTTAACCTACGTCAAGTGAATTGTATTGTACACGCAATTCTTTTGCATTATGTTTTATTAATTGTTGGTAACAAACAAAAAATGTTTGAGTACTGGTAGGTGATGTGCTGAAAGAATTAATTCATTGTGATAGTGAAAAAAGTTTTTAAGTGATTTTAAGGCCTACATCCACCCCGTTTTCTGTAGGCGCCTGCGCATCATCTTTCTTTTACCTTCAACTTTACTATTAATAGAAACGTGCTTTTTAATAAAGAAACTATCACCAAAACAATAAAATATACAGAAGATTTGATTAAGAAAGACTTAGAAGCTAAGTTTATTCTTCATGGTGATATACTGTAGGCCCGAAGTAATATTCATTCATTTTTAATGCAGATAATTCATTTTGGTGAATACATTACAGGTAAAATGACAGTTACAAATCCCCGAATAAAGTATTTGTTTTCAGGTTTTTGTTTCTCACTAAGACACATGCACGCGCTCCCTTCTCCATTATGGGCTCTGAAATGACAGTTGCACGTCGTGAACACATTACCACCTTGGTTGTGCATTATATTTCTAGTAACCGAACGGCCCGTCGTCAATTCTTCCATACGCATTTTTTGGCTCTTTAAAAGCTGCGTTTTTTGGATCAAAGTAATAAAGTTAAGATTAACAACACAATAAAATTAAGATATTCTTACAACAAAGTCACTTGACTGTATGATGTATTGCCTGTTTAATGTATTATGTATTCTTTTACTTATACTGAATGCTGCCAATATAATGATTTTGTTGACTGGACAGTGTCAATTAATGTATTGGTTATCAAAATGTATTGTTTTACTGTTGTGTTTTTACTGCTGTTGTTATTTTTGCTGTTATCACATTCTAAGTTTTTCAAGTACTTTAAGTGTAATTTAAGTTGATTAGACTGTTTTTTGTTTCGGGTGAAGTTGAAAGACTTGTGACAATAGTAATGTGAGTTATATTGGCACAAAAGATGAACTTAAGCATGTAATGCCATAAACTTTTGGACTCTTTTGTTGTGTTTGTAAGACTGGATGGGAAAAGCCACCCAAAAACCACCCACTGGCCCAACGTAGGAGTCCAGTGGTAATGCATGAAGGTTTCAGCTACTCGGTCTTTTCCTGCTTTATTCTTTACTTTATTCCTCAATTTTATCTGACTCCAAAGATAAAACCTTGTAAAGGTCAAGTTAAGATTCTTAAATTTAGATAAATGTTTTATCATTCTATTCAACTCACTATTATTATTGGACTTGTACACCAAGGTTCTCACGTCGCACAGGGTCCTCACGCGACTGGCCGTATGGGACCACGATCACAACTTCCTAACCATTATAGCCAGAGGTTATGGCTAAAGCAATTTAACAATGTAGCTCCCGCTTACTATTGTTAAAAGGTACCCATGTAGCCCCATACAATCGCCTATATAATGCAATTGCTTAACAACTTAGTTAAAGTTAAGTAATTTAGATAATCAGAGGTTATGGCTAAAGCAATTTAACAATGTAGCTTACTATTATTAAAAGGTACCTATGTAGCCCCATAATCGAACTCTTCTCTGACTAAACAGAGGATACACAAACTCTTCTCTGACTAAACAGAGGATACACAAAACTCTTCTCTGACTAAACAGAGGATACACAAAACTCTTCTCTGACTAAACAGAGGATACACAAAACTCTTCTCTGACTAAACAGAGGATACACAAAACTCTTCTCTGACTAAACAGAGGGATACACAAAACTGACTGCATAACAACTTAATTATTTCAATATACTTAACCCTGGTCGTAGTATTGCGGTAACACGGATGCATCATAGTCTACTAAGCCAATAATTCAGAGTATTTAGAATAGATACAAACATAACAATTTATTAAACAGGTAAACGACAGCAATGATTCAATATCTAATTCAAACAATTTAGTAGGTGATCAATTCATGTGAAACAGTCAATAATGCAGAAATGAGAGAATTTAGAAATGTTTACCTGACAATCAAAACTACGCACAGCGAATGTGCGGGAGATCCGTTTACAGACTCCAACTATAAGAACTACACACAGTGATTGTGCGGGAGATCCGCTTTACAGATTCCAACTATAAGAACTACACACAGTGATTGTGCGGGAGATCCGTTTACAGACTCCAACTATAAGAACTACACACAGTGATTGTGCGGGAGATCCGTTTACAGACTCCCAGAACCTTTTGCTTGCTTCCCTTAAATACCCAAATCAAAGTATACTTCCTCCAAATGGAGATGTAATTTACATAGAAAAAGACTCTGAACCTGATCAGGCCCAAATGGCCATTTCCATGAAAGAGCCCAGGAAGGACACACCCACAACAGTGAGCAGAATATCTCCAAACTCCTTAAACCTTTGTTATGATCTGCTCTACTGTTGTGGGGATAGGACCATTGTGTAAGTCGCACTGAGACATTTCAAATGATATGAGACATGAATATTTAGATACTTTGATCACACAGAATGTGGTATATCTTAAATACAGTTCATTGATGAGTTTTGGGGATCTCTGAGCTAAGGGGAAGTAGATGAAGAGAGGGGGAGAAAGAGACAGATGTGAAGGTGTGAGTTCGCAATCAGCATCCTTTGAGGTGTGCTATTTGAGATGGGGATGCAAACTCTGTGGGGAACTCAATATGTTGGAAAGAGTCCTTTGTTCCCCAGGATGTGATGTCCTGTTGGTTTGGACATCTTGGCACCAGTCTTACATGTTCTAACAATATAGAACTATGGTTGTTAAAATAGTTTGTACACAAAAAATCCGGAATTTTCACACACTGTCTCTATTTTATTTACAGGAAGAAAATTTGACTTTCAAAGCAAAGAGGAGTTTTTTGAAATTTCAGGTGGTCATGATTGTTGTTACTGCTCTGCATCAGTTACAGCATCAAAAGATCATTTGTCTATTCGGCATCTAAGATTTGCTGTATACTTCAAGGATGGAGGCAAAAGTAAGAAGTCTCATTATATAATGTTTTTTAATGTTTAATTTAAAAAAAAAACATACATGATATTGTCATGATTCTGCCCGTTTGGACTTTTGTTTTCACCTTGCACTCCATCTGGACTTCATATCCCATGTTACTTTGCACCAGCACACCTGTTTTGTATTTGTTATCCCGTTTGCACTTATCAGTTTATTATCACCCGCACCTGTTTCATGTCATTATTAGTTCATTGTCTGTATTATTTAAAGCCTGTTTTCTGTTCAGTTCATTGTCCGGGATTGTTGTAGTAATGTCGTTGCGTGGGTCTGTATCATCTGTATTATATCCGTGTCTGAACCTGTTTGATCTGGAAGTGTTACCTGTACCTGTTTGATCTGGAAGTGTTACCTGTACCTGTTTGATCTGGAAGTGTTACCTGTACCTGTTTTGATCTGGATTACTCTGTTCTTTGAAAAGCTCCAGTAAAAGTCTGTCGTTTGAAAGTACTCTCTGTCGTTCTGGTCTCTCTCTACCCCAGCACCATTAAACAGATATGTATTGTTACTACTACATCCTAAACTTTTTTTGACGTTTCAGCCAAGTTTACTATACCTTGCACCTGTCAAGAGCGAAAATGTGGTAATAGGAGCCATTGGCATTGTCCTAAGTGTGCCAAAATAGTTAATAGAGCTCTAGATCTTAAACCCCACCTTCAAAACCATGGTAAGGTATTGAAAGTCATTAAAATTGTTTATTTTAGCTTCTATCATTTAGTTTGCTGCTTCTGCATTTCTAAATGCATTGTTCTCTACTTTGCAATAACAGGTCTGATGGTGACAGCAAAACCTTCCGGTAAGTACACATGTGTAACTCAACCGCTTTTGAAACTGAGTTTGTTAAACAGTACTTTTTATCTGGAATGATAATAACCACATAGGAATCTATCATTTATTAGATGTGGAGGACTCTGGTGAGCAGCCTAAAGAAATTGAACACGATGAACATGGAAAGAGATGCCATAAATGTGGGATTCATTTCAGCAGCATCTCAAACTTGAAAAAACATCAAAGAGAGCAGCACGCTACTGAAGAACCCATGATATGTATTGACCCGAAAAATGGACTTTACATCACAACCAAGCATTCTCATGGTGTGAGGCTTCCTATACATGTAAAGAAGTGTTTACCAGCACAGCAGTATGACTGTGAAATGGAGGAATGTAGGGACTTCATGTGCATAGCTGCTCAAAGTGGGAACCCTGGTAAAGAATGCCACCACCTTGAGAGGACCAAGAAAGCACTTGCATATGTACAACCAACACCACTGTGCACTACATCAATAAATGACATGGTGGAAAAAGGACTCATATCAAAATCTCGGCGGGAGGAATGCATTGCTCTGCATCAACATGCTCAGTCAGAGGAAGTAGACTGTGTGTTTCCGATTTTCTGGGGGGAACACGGTCTCTCTGACAGATACATCTTCTTTCAGTGTACACTGGACAGAAAGACAATTGGTGCAAGTTTGGAAGAACACTTTCAACATTTGATTCTAACTTAGGTAAATGGTACTGTCAGTGCTTGGGTGCCAAAAACAGAAACAGTTGTGTCCATAGATACATATCTATGTGGTGGTTGTACCAAGAGCATCCCCATTTGGCCACAAATGCAGTGGAAGATGACATTGAGGATATAGAGGAGACTGTTGTTGAAAATGTTGTTATGCAAAAGGAATATACACAAAGTTCTGTAGTCACTATGACCAATTACTTGTGGAATTCCAAAAGAATTCCAGGGGAACTTCTGCTGGAATTAACAAAGACAGAGATGGCAATTCCAGATCATTTTGAGCCAACGGAACTTTGTTGTCCTTACTGTCCAGGACCTTGTCCTCCTGACCTTACAACATTTATCATCACAACACAAGCAACAGTGTACGGGATCTTTTCAAAGAATAAAGGTAGTATAAACACTGTTCAGACTTTACATAAGTCACTTGGTTTTAAAGTAATTTAAATTAAATATATATATTTTGTTGATGTGTTTTCATCTAGGTGTTTCTGTAAAAGGAAAAGAGTGTCCAGTGTGCAGAAATGTAGTTCGTTTTCAAGACTACAGTTCTGGATTTCATAATTACAACAACCGTATCTTTCTGACCATTCCTCTATGTTCATTTTTGACAACTGGTCTTTCAGTGAGTATACTCAACTGGATTGTACACGTGCTTTCGAAAACAATAAAATGTGTTATTTATGTCTTCAACTAGACACCTAACTGTATCTACATATACCTCATTTTGTGTTCTTATGGGAAAAATTAGTTTTTTCTTACTTTAAATTTAAATTTTGTTGTCCCATTTTTATTTTTTAAACACAGAAACAACTGAAAATAACACAAAATGTGTTACACAGTTTAGCATAACATAGTATAGCATAACAACAACAAATGTTTTTTTAATCAACTCGACCTTTTTGAGAGTGTAACAACATGAAATTAAAAGCATATTCTTTCTTTGCTTCCAGAACCACATTGCTCCTGGTCGAATGCTGCGCACCGTTGCATCACATTCAGGATGTTCGTTTCCGTACAACTCACTAAGAAAGGATTTTTACCACTTTTCTGCTCTAAGGCAGTACACCTACAGTTATTTCTGCTACCGATGTGGACACCACCCATCAGTAGTGATTGCAGACACAAACTGGAAAATCGCCTTTGATTTGCCTGGTTAGTGTTAAAACATTTACTAGAAAGGTTTTCCATCAGTTATGCCATATTTACAAAATTATGTTTCTTTTTAATGTTTACCTTTTATATACAATTACTAGTACATCTGTTGAGACGTCCAGAGAGACATAACATTACCCCTCAAGAGACAGAGGTTAATGTGGTAATGATGTGGGAGAACTTAGAAAAAGAAATGATTGCCACTGGCTTCTCTGATGGTAAGCATCTTATACTAAATAAGACAAAAGTTCTCTAAGAGTTTGAGTTAATCTGCATAATGAATTCTTAATATCTTAACATTGTTCTTGCACTACCTAAATTATAAATAATCTTTAAATGTTGCTATACTTCAGATGCATCTAGCAACCCATTTAGGAGCAATCTTTCATATTCTGGATTTGCTCCATGGATTGGTCAGCATACACGCACAAGTGAGTGCCTTCCAAAAACAGAAGTGTTGAAAGGGTTGTCTCACAGTGACATGTCTTGCACCTCAAGCCTTGCTGGGAAAAACTTGGATGAGGACCACATTTTGCAAATACTAGATGCAAAAAAGGTACTGTATAAAATATTTCATATTTAAAAAAAAACATGAAATACATTTATGTATGATATGAACTTAAGAAGTTTTATTTTTTTAATAGCCTAAAAAAGATGAATTGATGAAAGCATGCCATTACCTTGGTGTGTCAGCAAGTGGATCAACTACTGACATGATAAACAGGCTTGAGGAGCTTCTCTTATATAAAGAAGTGTACCCCAAAATGTTCGTGAAACTTAAAAAAGCTGGAGGTAAGATGACTTTGTTATTTAATGACATTCATATTATTTTCAGCCAAAATTATAAATTAACCATATGTTTGTAGAGTGTTTTCTTATAAACATTTTGATAATCATTACTTGTTGTTCTCACTTGCCCCCATTTATAAATAATTTGTAATATTTCTGTTGAAATAGGTGGTGTGCTTCACATGGGATGTACTCATGGAGTAGTTTATTACGCTTCACCTTTATGGTGGCAAGAGTCTGCTCGGGATCATGGAGATGCTCTGCTGAGTTTTAAACACCCTCCCACAGTGTACATATGTGACATCGCTGGACGTGTTGCCAGACATGTCAACAACCGCACACAACAAAAAATTTTCCAACCTCATGATGGAAGGGTATGTGAACGCACAGAGGAAAACATCTCCTTAGCAACAGCAGGGAAGTTGAGTTTCAATCCTGGCTGGGTCAACAATATCAAGATGAAGAAAAGACTCATGCAAAAGCATTCTGCAGTGGACCAACTTTCATGTTTACATCCTGAAAGTGGAACATCAGAGCGCTTTGCACTGTATGACAGATTTCATCAAAAAAATCAGAAGCGCCCTGAGGAGAGACTGCGAAGCCTGAAACTTATTCCAGAACTGGCCTCTCTTGTGAACTCATCGGAAGCAGAACAAGTGAACAGAGAACTTTCCTCAAGCCGGTATTCACTGTGTCAAATGAAAGACACACACTACATGTTTTCACTTCGCCTATACTTTCATTTGCACAATGAAAGGAAAAATTCAACGTTTTTACATGAAATGCAGAAGCGTGCAGCAGAAAACCTACACATTGGAATAGATGGAAAATTGCTATATGGTCATAAAGGTAAGATTATGAATGTTAACTGCTTTTTTTTAGCATTGCTAAACAAATATAGCTGTGGAGGAATATTATGATTGAAGTAATTTAAATAAAGCTGATATACATAAATCTAAAAACAAATATTCATAAATGATTACAGACATACACACAACGACAGTGGAAACAACACAGGGCACAGCACAAGGCCAAGCTGAGCAAAAAACATCTGCGGAAGGGATGAAATTTTCAGTGTCAATGTTCCCTATTCATCTCTCAAACAAGGTAACGTCACGCCACATACAACTACCATCAACTGCAACTGTACTGTAAATAGCAATTAACAATTCTTTTCTAACATTAGGAAACAATCTCCAAGCTCTATGCAATGCACAGGAGAGAAGATGATATTATTGCCAGGATGTCTCCCTATGCCATTTTGTCTCTGCGGGATCTGAAAACTCTTCTTCCCCCACATCTCTTAACTGAAACCAATAGTCCTGCAATGCCATGGCTAACTGATAGTGTAATCTTTTTTTTCTATGGGCTTTGAGTGATAGTTTTATATAGAAATACAATTATAGATACAAATATTTTGTTGACTTAAGTTGTATAAAGTATTTAATATTCCATCTTTAATAATGTATGACTCCATGTAGATAATACAATATCCTTACCACATATCAAAATATTTTGCTTTACAGGTTGTTAATTGCCGCCTTGCACAAGTTGCAGAAGAGGCCAAGGATGTAAGTTATTTAAAATTTCTGTCATCTGTAATCTTTAGAGTATAAAATTTGAAAACAATAACATGTATGAATATTGTAATGTTGAGTAATATTTTGTGGTTTTCCAGGTTGTGGCTTTGGACACAGACACATACATTTTGTGGTACAGAAACCGGAAGCATGATGGAAGAGTGTCTGATGAGCATTTGAAACGACTAGAGGTATTTATGAACAGTTTTATTTTTCATAAGTGAGTGGTATTGAGTGGTATAACTGATTGATTTTTTTTAATTATTATTTTAGAATGCTTCACAGCAGAAAATCCTTTTACCTAGGGTGGTTGGATGTAAAGATAACCCAGAGAGGGGTTGCCACTTCATTCTGTGGGTTGGTACCACATATTTGATTATATAGTATAATATTACGCATATTCAATCATTCCTTTGCATTACTTTGTGATGCGGTACCAATCATAATGAAAGACATTTTGCTCGGTAAAGTGCATCACTAAAAATGTTTTTATACAGGTTTTGACATTACTTAAAAAGAAATTAGAGTGTATGACAACACCAGTCGATATGTGGCAATTTCAAAGGACGACATGGAAACTCTCAAGTATTACTTTAATTCTTAATTTTACATATTACTTTGTAGACATTGTGGTAATTAAATTATTTTACATTAATTAAAACATCTATTGCTTTGTTTGCTTTCAATTAACTATTTTCTTTTGTAGAGATGCATTTAGAAATGTTGACTGCTTGGATGGCTGGACTGTTTCAAATCCGAAACAATGGCGGAGAGATGATGGAAGGAACTGTGGTGTTTTTGTATGCACAGTGAGTTAGCAATGTTTATTGTATGTCAATATATTTTGTTAATGTATTTAGCAACAAATAGGTTTGATATTTGCTTAATAATATAATATGGCTTTACCTTTTTTAAATCATTATTATAGATGGCTGAGATGGAGGCTAAAAATATAAGAATGGAAAATGAACTGCTGCAAAATGAACAGTTGGGCTACCTTCGGGTTTACCACGCGTCATGTATGATCAAAAAACTGCAACCGCAGGTAATGATGGAGTTAAAGTTAGGTTAGGTGTGTGAGATTTTCTTCAAGAGACGTTGGTTTTAATGCACAAAATAACTTTTTTGTACTTTCCACCTGAGGCTGATGAAACCACACAGAAAAAGAGTTCAACACAAAACAGTTGTTTGGCACAGGAAGCAGAAGTTTGCTTATACCAAAAAATTAATTACAAGTAAGTGATGACTATGGCATTTGAAATATTACATATGGCATTTTCCTCTGCTGCTCATAGAGCTACACTCATATTTACTTTACTATCTATAGAAAAATGCATCCACATGTCAACACACTGAACTGGATTCAGTGTGACCATTGTCAAAATTGGCTGCATACAGACTGTGCTGGCATCAAACTTGAGATGATCACAGAGGAAACACCATTCACTTGTGGGTGTGAAACAAATCATGTGTATACCTTTGAGAAGTATGCATCAAACCTTTTTATATATTTATGTATTTTCATATTGCAAATAAAAAAGAAAAAGAAAAACTTGCTTTTTAATATTACATTTATTTTTACAGAACACTGGCACTCTTGAAAGAGGGATGTTTGGCTGACCTAGTATTAGAGGATGATGAGATCTTGGTAAATATTTATCATTACAAAATACACTATTGAAATGAATATACATTCATTTTTTAGTATACTATTATCTGTAAAATGTGGTATCTATAGTGAGTTTTCATGTGTTTGCTATTGTTTACAATATAACAATTCTATACAATTGCATTCTTCTTTTAATAATTATTATACAGGTTTTTCTTAACAATTTAAATGTATAATCTGTAATTTGCAATGCATCACAATCCAGGGATTACATGAAGGCTTGAGGAATGGCAGTATTCTTTCCAACAGAATGTTTTTATTTTCAAATCCCACTTTTGCTCCTAAGCTTAAGATGAAGCTTAATCAAAAGTTGTGTTTTTTTGATGAACAACAGGTAATGCTTACTTTTAAATTATTCATCTTAATAATACTTGATAAACGTTTTACAGTAATGTGTGGTTCCTTGCTTTAATTTATTGCATTCCAACTATAAAATATATGTTAGCATATTATTATATGTACAATTATTAAAATGATTGCTTTTCAACAGACTGAAGCAATAATTGAAAGAATATATAAAGTTACACAACTGGCTAGAGATTCTGTGAATAACACGTCCTACATTCTGGACGTTTTGACCCCTGAGGTAAATACTGTGACATTGTAAACACTTTCACACAAGAAATGGGACAAAGGCTTTAAATGCACTTTACATAATTTAAACTACCCTATTTTTTAAAAGGTAACCCTCATTATGCTACAAAAGATAGAAGGATTTTACAGGTACCAGGGAGAAATGGCATTACAGTCAAATATTGCTTTGGGGTAAGTCAACTTTTGCCTGTTGTTATATTTTCAGAATAATACATTTATGAAATGTATATTAAACTGTGCAATTTCCCTTTAACAGGTTGCAGTGTTCTGATCCAGAATGGTTCTGATTCTGAGTGAACTCTGATTCTGATCATTATATGTTACCATTATATGTTATCTATGTTATCTATTATATGTTATCTATGTTATATGTTATATGTTATCATTAACAGTCATAACTAAATAGGTAAATAAATAAATCCTGTGGTGGAAAATTATGTGTGACCATTGCAACTATGTTTACCTATAAACATAGTATAA
>CM032803.1:17100421-17245879 GCA_019155185.1 Beaufortia kweichowensis | reverse complement strand
TTTACAGGATATAGAGACATACATTGTAGGATACAGAAATTCTACTTTAGAGAGGAATAAAATGTTATATGTGAAGTGTGATGTAGTAGATTTGATTGTAATTTAACAGGTGCAGGAGGTTGTCCTGGGTGGTCGTCATTTAGCAGCACCATGATGGACATCAGGTGGGGGCAGTGTTGTGCCAGTTGAACTCATTCCTCAGGATACCTCGGAGAAAGGGAGAGGGGGATAGAGAGAGAGAGGGAGAGAGAGAGAGAGAGAGAGAGGGGGACAGAACAGAGTAGCATTAGCGTGGCAGCCGCTTCCTATGTAGATGTAGGCAGTTATATGTGATAACACATGCAGTATGTAGTATGTGTGTGTGCCCGGTTCCAGTTGAGTTAACTATTGTATAGAGAGTTGGATCTGAGATTATGTGAATGCTGAGGCTAAAGAGATAAGTCTTTAATATAATTTTAAACAGTTCGAGTGTGTCTGAGTCCCGGACTTTACTGGGAAGGTCATTCCATAGTTTTGGTGCTAAGTAGGAGAAGGATCTTCCACCTTTAGATTTTTGATATTCTTGGAACTATTAACAGCCCGCCATTTTGTGAAATCGCAATGTCCGTGGATGGATTGTATGCTGATAGTAGTTCATGGAGGTATAACGGTGCTAAGCCATTTAGGGCTTTGTATGTAATTAACAGAATTTTAAAATGTATGCGATACTTTACAGGTAGCCAGTGCAGTGTTGCTAGGAGTGGACTTATGTGGTCATACTTTTTTGATCTAGTGAGAACTCTAGCAGCTGCATTTTGAACCAGCTGAAGCTTATTTATTTGCTTTGCATGACACCCCCCCAGTAATGAATTACAGTAGTCAATTCTGGAGGTCATAAATGCGTGGTGAAAAAATGCAGTTCGGCATACATTGGAAATGTGACCATCGAAAGACAGGTTCTTATCTAGAATCACACCTAGGTTCTTGACTGCGGAAGAAGGGACAATGGTGCAGCCTTCTATAGAGATGTTGTGGACTATCGTGTCGTGATTGGAGCTATTGGGTTCAATAATCAGAACCTCTGTCTTGTTGGAGTTAAGTAGAAGGAAGTTGTTTGCCATCCATATTCTAATATCGTTGATACAGTCTATTAGCTTTGAAAAACAGTGGGTTTTGTCAGGTTCTGAGGAAATATAAAGCTGGGTATCGTCAGCGTAACAGTGGAAGTTGATGTCATGTTTCTTAATAATATCTCCGAGGGGAAGCATATATAGTACGAAGACAATGGGACCAAGAATTGATCCCTGTGGTAATGTGTGTTTTACCTGAGAGTAATAAGATTTTTCCTCGTTAGCATAGACAAAGTGGTAGCGACCAGTTAAATAAGATTTGAACCAGGCTAAGGCTTGACCATTTATGCCAACAAGGTTTTCCAATCTATCGAGTAAGATTGTATGATCTATTGTATCAAAGCTGCACTGAGGTCGAGTAATATAAGAATAGATGTTTCAATCAGCATCTGATGCTAGAAGGAGGTCATTTGTCACTCTGAGCATGGCTGTTTCTGTGCTGTGATGGGGCCTGAATCCTGATTGAAATTTTTCATAGATGCTATTTTACGCTAGGAATGTCTGTAATTGTTTAGACACAACCTTTTCCAGTGTTTTTGATAAGAAAGGAGATTAGAGATTGGTCTAAAAGTTGGATAGGTCTCCTGGTCGAGATTAGGTTTTTAATGAGAGGCCTAATAACTGCCATTTTAAAGGCTGCTGGAACATAGCCTAATTCTAAGGATGAATTAATAATATTGAGCACTGGTTCGAAACTGCAGGAAAAACTTCTTTTAGTAGTTTTGTGGAATGGGATCTAATATACAGGATGATGATT
Source organism: Beaufortia kweichowensis (assembly GCA_019155185.1). Classification (NCBI taxonomy): domain Eukaryota; kingdom Metazoa; phylum Chordata; class Actinopteri; order Cypriniformes; family Gastromyzontidae; genus Beaufortia; species Beaufortia kweichowensis. Next base: position 17,244,013 of record CM032803.1, on the reverse strand, counting down.
TTGATGAGTTTATTATTTTTTGAGTTCATCCATTTTAATAGCATTGAATGATTCTAGTTGTACTATTGGCATGATGCGGGGACGGGATACTATGAGATATAGAGGGTGGCTGGCTGTGTAGATGCAATGTTGTCCCTAATCTGCTTTCGATTTTATTATCAAAAATTTCATAAAGGTGTTACTATCATTAGTAGTTTAGCATCTTTTTCTGTAAATGATTTGTTTTTAGTCAGTTTTCGATTGTATTAAAAAGAAATCATGGTTATTTTATTTTCTGTGATCAGCTTGCTGAAATAGGACGATTTGGTGGTTTTTAGAGCCTTTTTGTACTTGTTGGTACTCTCTTTCCATGCATCGCGACATACTTTTAGGTTCGTAGTCCTCCATCTACGTTCCATTTTTCTAGTTGCTTTTTAGGGCTGCGGTGTGGTTATTATACCCACGGTGCTGGCGTTCTTTCTTTATTCTTTTAATCTAATAGGTGCAACAACTTCTAAAGTACCTGAAAAGGCTTTGTTTAATGTTTCTGTTACAGTGTCAAGATCTTCATTTTTGTTGATTACATTAAGGGTTTGATATAGATTTGGAAGATTGTTAATAAAACTATCTTTAGTGGTAGAGATGATTGATCTGCTTGATCTGAACCGAGGTGTGGGACGAGCGGGTTTATCTAAAAGTACAGTATAGGTTATGAGGCAGTGATCTGAAATAGCGTCGCTCTGAGGTAATATTTCTATGTTGTTTATGTTTAGTCCAAAAGATAGAATTAGGTCTAGAGTGTGCTTACATTTATGTGTGGGACCTGACACCTTTTGGCTAACACGGTTTAATCCAGGATATCCATAAAAGCTATCATGTAATGATCTTTTGGATTATCAATGTAGTATGTTAAAGTCACCAACGATTAGAGCTTTATCTACGGTGACTACTAATTCTGACAGAAAATCAGCAAAATTCGTTGAGGAAGTATATATGATGACCTGGTGGTCTGTAAAATGGTAGCCATTATGAAGGACAAATGTTTGTTGCGCACCGCTTGGGAGTGACATATTTAGCACCATTATTTCAAAGGAGTTAAATTTTCTAGATTTAAGATTAACACAGAATAGGTTGCTATAGATTGTAGCAATACCGCCACCTCTACCTTTCTGACGAGGTTCGTGCTTATAGTAAAAGTCTTGTGGAGTAGATTCATTCAGACTGGTAAAATCATCTGTTTTAACCCAAGTTTCTGTCAGGCACAGTGCATCCAAGTTGTGGTCTGTAATAATTTCGTTGATAATGTGTTCTTTGTTAGAAAGTGACCTGATGTTAAGCAGGCCGAATTTTAGCCATTTAGTTGCATCTATTTGTAGATTGTTTTCTAGTTTAATATTAATTAGGTTTGTGTATTTTGGTTTAGAGTATGCTATATTTTTGTTTTTGTTTGTTCGGGAAACGGTCTCTATGTGTTGATATGTGGGTTGTAAAAACTCTATATGCTGTGATTTATGTGGCCTAAGTGACATGTCGAGGCAGCTTGCAGACGGATGGTTAAGCCGATTGGTCTGCTTCCTGACCTGGGCCCCGGATAGTCAGATTTTACTCCTAAGACTATTGTTCAAATTTCTAGAGAGGACAGCAGCTCCTCCCCGGGAGGGGTGGAGGCCGTCTCTCTTTAACAGGTCAGGTCTCCTCCAGAAATATTTCCATTTTCAAATAGTAGATTCTGTCATCAGGGCTATAACACCAGGACTTCAGCTGCGGAGCTATCTTGAGGGAAAGGCAGGGCTGACACTCCCAATGCTGAGACGGATACTTCGCTCTCATTATCAGGAGAAAAATGCTACTGAATTATATAAGCAGCTCACCACAGAAGCTCAGCGCACTAGAGAAATGCCACAAAGCTTCCTAATTCGAGTCCTTGACCTGAGACAGAAAATTTTGTTTGCTTCTCAGGAGGATGACTTAGGGTTGAAATATGATCCCGCCCTAGTTCAGTCTTGACTGGTTTGCAAAACGACCATATTCAAAGTGACCTTCACCCATACCTCTCAGATCCTGCTGTTCCAGATGAGGTGTTGCTGGAGAAACTCAATGTAGTTTGTTCCAATGAATCTGAAAGACAAAATAAGCGAAAATATGAAAAAAGTGGTACTGTTCATGCTGTACAGCTAAACGAGCCTTCCCCTGAACAAAAACTCCAGTCCAAACAGTCTAAGTTCAATTTAATGTCACAACTGAAAAGCCTGAGTGATGATATCAATCAGATTAAAGCGACAATCCAACAACCCTTATCTGTTCCTCAGCAGTGTTTTGCAGTTTATGACAAAGAACCAGCAGCAGCAGCAGTGTCTCCACAGCATCAAATCACATCTCAGGGTTCCCGACAGACATCAGAATGGACCCAAGTCCCAGAGCATCAAACCTGGAAACCCGATACAGCTACATATCAATGGCAGGTGGGTCCATACATGTCTCCACACCTGTTCTCACAAAGCCAACAACAGGGGAGGGAACAGAAAATGCCTCCTCTACCTGCAAACCCAGTTCAGTTGTCCAATGTTCCACAAGAACATTCTCTCCAGTCGCGTCAGCATTATTCCATACCAGAAATTCACCATGGACAGCCGTATGTGTATCCTTCCCCTCAGCAGCATCCCATGTCCATCAATTATGCAACTCAGCCATCAAGCAATAAGGTTTAAGCCGAAAGTGACTGGTGCGCGTTGACTTGGCGTCTTCTTTAAAACAGGGGGATGGCGATGATTGGCAGAGGAAGAATGACGTCACCTTTTGAAGGGATCTGATGATTGACATCTCGGTGGACCAACAGGACAACAGAATGGATCTAAGGAGGGACAGTGGAGAGAAAGAGAGGAGGAACAAAACAACACCAACACACCCCCCCCCCATAGACGTAACACTCCCCCCCTTAAGAACAAACACCTGTTTGTTCACACACAAAACAACAGTTTTCTTTCTTTTTGTTTAAACCCTGGAAAGCGCATCAGCTAGGACATTGTCGATACCCTTTTTATGTTTGATAACCAAATTAAAGTTTTGTAAGGACAGAGACCAGCGCATTAAACGTTGGTTATGGTTACACATTCGATACAAGAAAACCAGGGGATTATGGTCAGTGAAGACAGTAACTGGTAAGGTGCTGGAACCCACGTAAACTTCAAAGTGCTGTAATGCTAGAATGAGAACTAGTGCCTCCTTCTCAATAGTGGAATAATTTAGTTGGTGTTTGTTAAATTTCCGGGAAAAATAACTAATGGGGTGATCTATATAATCGTTATCCTCCTGTAGGAGAACAGCACCAACACCAACACCACTAGCATCAACTTCGAGCTTAAAAGGTAAGGTGCAGTTTGGAGCTGCAAGCACAGGTGCATTACAAAGAAGGGTTTTAACACTGTCAAAAGCATATTGGCATTCTTTAGACCACTCGAACGGCTTTGAAGGGCTGAGCAATGAGGTGAGGGGATGGACAACTGAAGAAAAGTTTTTACAAAAACTTCGGTAGTAACCGGCCATGCCCAGGAATCTCGCGCGAGTTCACGTAGCGTGTGGTGGGAACAGGAAATTCCACAATGGCCGTGACCTTGGCCTCAACCGGGCGAACCTGACCCTGACCGACCTCTTTACCGAGGTAGGTGACGGTTGCCTGACCAAACTCACATTTAGCCAGGTTAAGTGTTAGAGATGCCGTGTCTAGGCGATCAAACACAGTTTTTAAAGTGGCAACATGCTCAGGCCAGTCTAGTGAATAAATAACAAGGTCATCTAGATAAGCGCTGCAATTTGGTACATCGGCTAGCACAATGTTAATAAGTCGCTGGAATGTTGCAGGCGCGTTTCGTAACCCGAATGGCATAGCTGTGTGTTGGAGGAAACTATCAGGGGTAACGAAGGCTGAGATATCCGAAGCTTGTGTGGTAAGTGGAACCTGCCAATAACCTTTTAGCATATCTAATTTGCTAACAAAACGAGCTGATCCCACATTATCTATACAGTCTTCCATGCGGGGCAGTGGGAAACTGTCGGGCACCGTTACTGCATTTACCTTACGGTAATCGGTGCAGAACCTAAAAGTCCCGTCGGGCTTGGGAACAAGCAGACATGGAGAGCTCCAGGTGTATGAATTACATAATCCGTTTCACTCACTTTCTTCTCTACCGCATAGGGACCAGAGAAACGGGCAGACAGCGCTGACCATGCCACAGGTAATAACACGAGCACTTTATCACCCGGCACAAAAGATCGAGCAACCGCCTTTTGATCGAAGTGACGTTTCATGCCTTTTTGTGCGGTGAACAGAGACTCCTTAGCGAAAGGTGAGGGAACAACAATTTGGTACACAACATTCCAGTCTAATCTTTCATCCGGGGCAGAACACCACTTACGCAATAGTAAATCATCGTCAACAAAATAGGCAACCTTTTTATCTGCAGCAGAATCTGGAGAGACAACAGATGCAAAACAGGGGACAAGTGAATTATCCTTTTCTGAGCAGTTATAATTTCGCGACCGAGAGATGGACAGTTCAACGCGGTTCGAAACCGTCGCAACTAAACTTGAACTTCCTGAATGGGGTTCATGATGCTTTTTAGGGGAACTATCAGTTTCAATCGGCGTCTCGCCACACAAAAGGGGTGCCAACAACGAGTCCGACAACTCTACCTTTTCGCCGCTGCGGATCAGCGACGCAGTAACAGCGACGCTGTGGGAAAATCTCAGGGTAAGAGTCAGATACATCTTCCGACTGACAGTACAAATCTGATTTATCAAACACTTCTAGTAATGGCGTTACCTTTCCACCAGCAAGATCGTTGCCAAGGATAAAATCAACGCCTTTTGCGGGAAGTGAGGGACGTACAGCAACTCGCACAAACCCGGTAAGTAAATCGCTATGTAAATGTATACGATGTAACGGTGCTTTAACTAAACCCATTTCAATGCCTTGAACAATCACACTCGAACCACAGAAAGTTTGTTCAGACAAGGGCAGTACGTCAGAAAGAACAAATGATTGTAGTGCGCCAGTATCTCTGAGCATCTTAATCTCCCTTTGATCACCAGGATTTCCAGTTAGAGAAATTAACCCTTTCAAGATAAAGGGTTGATAATTAACATCGACGACTTCATCCGTCTGTGCAACATTTTCCGCATCAAAGGTATTTACAAAACCTACACTTTTAGGGTGGGTTTGCTGCTTGCGTTTTAGCGTTAAACAATCGGCTATGACATGTCCTTGTTTATGACAATAGAAACATTCTCGCACCTCTTTAGGCAGAAAAGGACTGGGCTGGTGAGATTTTCTCCGGGCGGGCAGAAGAAAAGACATTTCTGTGCGTAAGCACAAATTCATCTGCCAACACGGCTGCACGGGACAACAAAGTTACCTTCTGTTCGTTAAGGTACACAACCACACACTCGGGAAGACACCCTTTAAATTCTTCTAGCAACATAAGTTCTCTTAGTGAGTCGAAATCATTTACTTTGCTAGCGGAACACCACTTATCAAACAAAATCCCTTTCTCCCTGGCGAATTCAACAAAAGTCTGAGCCGCAGCCTTTTATGATTTCTGAACCTTTGTCTATAGGCTTCGGGAACAAGCTCATAAGCTTGGAGAATAGCGGACTTCACCGAATCATATTTCAAACTCTCCTCTAAGGAGAGGGTAGAACATATCTCTTGAGCCTTACCAACTAACTTACATTGTAATAGCAAAGGCCAGACTTCTTTGGGCCAACAAAGGGAGGAGGCGATACGCTCAAAGGCGCTAAAATAAGAATCTACCTCCGATTCTCTAAATTGTGGAACTAATGCAATTTGTTTGCTTATGTCAAAGGCAACTGTGGGTGGATGGACTGGTGGGGAGACATTTGGGACCTGTACAGGGTTTGTCTGGGCTGCCGAGCTGGCTGCAACCTTCATCGCCTCCAGCTCAAGCTGCCGCAGCTTCACCTGCTTTTCAGCCTCAATTTCGAGCTTGCGCACTTCCAGACGCAAATCTAGCTCAGCCTGACGTGCTCTGGCTTTTTCTTGTGCCTCGAAACGTAAGCAGGCAATGCGGACCTTTATCCGCGGACTCAGTTCTGAGCCAGTGGACACGGGAGAAAACGGATCAAAGGGCGACAAGCCGGGCTTGCCATCGGCCTCCGCCTCCGCCTCCGCCTCACCACCAGTTTGAGCACCCTATTCGTCCCCTCCGCCCACGGTACTGAAAAGCCCGATACTAGAGTCAGCAACATCATTTTTTTCTACATAATTCAATCTGTTCGATTGTCGGATTATGAACAAAATCCTTTAAGTTAAATAAAGCCATAATGTCTGTTTACAATACCAAAATTGTCACCTCACAAGGCCTCGTAAATAAACTGGAGGCCAGCCCAGGCCTAAGCAGCGCGCGTGTAAAGCAGGCCTCCACAACACACGTACACCCAAGGGAGTAAATTCAAAAAAAATATAGCCAGGAACTTGTTAATTTGTATCCCGGACGAGCCCCCATTAAATGTTACGACCCCAGATGGTTTAGGGGTATTAAGAGGTGTAACACTTAAAATAGAAATAAATGAATAAATTCCCAGGGTGTTTGTGTATTTTCAAGGACAAGGAAGCCAACGTATCAGTCAAGTGATTTATTAAAATGAAAAATTTAGTGAATGGAAGTGGTAAACAAACTGATAATAATAATAAAGAAAGGATAATGTTGGGCTATTTACAATATTTACATAAAACGAACAAAATTCTTAACCAAGGGAAAAGGGACGTGAGTGGGGCTAAAGGAAAGAACAGAGCAAAAGAAAACACGGCTAACTACCGTTTAAACCCTCTACGCTATCTAATAAAATAAAAGAATAAACAGAAAGTATCTAAACTACTCTAACTAATCCAAACACAAAACGTACAAAGTGGCACCCACTCCTAAACTAGTGTGTCTAATACAGAGTAGTTATTTACTACGTGAGCACAATGTATGTCGCGCGACAATCTTACCTGTCCACTTCTCCCCGGTATCCAGAGAGAGAACAGAACACCACCACATAACGAACATAAGGTAATACAACAATAATCAAACAAGAAAAGAGTGGTGACAGACTGGTAGCGCACATATAACAAATAGAACACACAATACTCGAAGGATAAACAGATGTGATTAAGGTTCACTACAGAATAAGGTTTAAGCCGAAAGTGACTGGTGCGCGTTGACTTGGCGTCTTCTTTAAAACAGGGGGATGGCGATGATTGGCAGAGGAAGAATGACGTCACCTTTTGAAGGACGGATGATTGACATCTCGGTGGACCAACAGGACAACAGAATGGATCTAAGGAGGGACAGTGGAGAGAAAGAGAGGAGGAACAAAACAACACCAACACACCCCCCCCCATAGACGTAACAATAGGCAATACATTAAAGACTTTTCACGAATTGCCAGTCCCCTCTATGACCTGCTAAAAAGTAACACTGAAGGTGCTGGGCCACAGAGGAAGGGGAAACACAAAATAAGAAACAACAAACAAAGTCATGTGGTGCCATCAAGTAAATCAATTGAGTGGGCAGAAAAACATCAGGAGATACTAGAAAAGCTAATTAACTGCTTGATTCAGCCTCAACCATTCATCCTTCATACAGATGCGTCCAAACAAGGGTTGGGAGCTGTTCTTTACCAGCAGCAGAATGGCAAGCTGAGAGTAATTGCCTATGGTTCGCAGACTTTGACAGCAGCGGAGAAAAATTACCATCTGCACAGCGGGAAGCTGGAATTCTTAGCTCTGAAATGGGCCATCACTGAAAAATTCAGAGACTACCTGTACTATGCACCAACCTTTACAGTTTTCAGTGACAATAATCCATTGACCTATGTCCTGACCTCTGCGAAGTTGAACACCACTGGGTGTAGATGGGTGTCAGAGCTCGCAGACTTCCACTTTACCATCCGTTACCGCCCAGGTAAAGAAAACATAGATGCTGACTCACTCTCCAGGATGCCGGCGGACCTGGAAACAACAATGAGAGAATGTACTGAGCAGCTTTCACCTGACTGTGTGGGGCTGTGATCCAAGCAGTGGAGTTCCAAGGAAATCCAGATATGACTCTTGCAGTAGCCTGTCAGAGTGTACTGGCAAGTGTGGAGGAAAATGAGGGACTCTTCAAACCCCTGTCAAAAGAGGAAATCAGACAAGCGCAAAAGGATGATAAGGACATTAGAGTAATAAGTGAACACTTACAGGCAGGATCCAGGCCTTCTCAGCAGTGGCGTTCAGTCAACTCGCCAGCCAAAGTTGTTCTGAGAGAGTGGGAGAAGCTGAAGTTAGACGAACATGGCATCCTGTTCTGCCAAACGAATCAAAGAAAACAGCTGGTGTTACCAACGCAATTTAAAAGAACTGTTCTGAGAGAGATGCATGATGAGATGGGTCATCAGGGACTCGATCGCACCACAAGCCTAATTAGGGATCTGGCCTTACATGCAGAAAGACATTGAAAATTATGTCCTGAGATCCTGCTGCTGTATCAAACAGAAAAAAACCCTGTCGTGAGACAAGAGCGCCCCTTAAAAATATCAAAACGACCCACCCATTTGAATACAGAAAAATACAGCGGCGTTGCTGGCGCAAGGACCACCCCCTACCACCCCCAGGGGAATGGCCAGGTGGAACGATTTAACCGGACATTATTGCAGATGCTGAAAACCCTGACTGAAAGACAAAAAGCTAATTGGAAAGATGCACTGAACAAATTAATCTTTGCTTATAACTGTACTAGATGTGACGTGACTGGCTTCTCACCTTTCCAGTTGCTGTTCGGACACTCACCAAAGTTACACATCGATGCTCTCTTCGGACTCAACTCCGACAATAACTCCCAAAGTTACAGTGAGTACAAGGAACGATGGACAAAAGGAATGCAGGAAGCTTGTGAGATAGCGAGAGAACAGGCAAACAAGTGTGCAGAAATAAACAAAAGGAATTACGACCACCGAGTGAGGTGTACTGACCTGTTTCCAGGAAGCAGGGTCCTCGTAAAAAACCTGACCCCAAGAGGTGTGACCGGGAAACTGCGAAATTACTGGGAGGATGAAGTTCATGTTGTTACACGCCAGGTGGCAGATGATGCACCAGTCAAAAAGTAAAACCTGAACAGAGTAAAGGTAGATCACGAGTTTTACATTGCAGTCTTCTCCTTCCATGTGACCATCTACCTCTTGAAATCACACCAGCTCAAAGTACTAAACCAAAACGAGGACATCAATTAAGAAACAGCAGAGCCCAGCCCACCCGGGGAAGAGAATGTGAGTCAGAGTACGATAATGACAGTGAAGAGGATGAGTACTACTTTCAAGTGGAGCCCTTTCAGATAAAACCACAAGAAAGCAGTGATTGCCTAGAAAAAAGAAATGTGTTATCACAACAGTCAGTACCTTCTGAGCCTCGATCTAACTCTCCAGTGGTGGAACCAAGGCCACAGTCACTTCCATCTGAGTCAGGGATAGATCTTCCAGAGCCTGCACCTGAAATAAGAAAAGAACTTAATGAAAATGAACCAACTGTTGACCTAATGCAACAAGACTTACCTGTTAGGGGTGCAGCTGTGGTGCCTTGGTCCAAAGACAGGACCCCCGAGGAGGAAAACGGGTACCAGTTTACCAGGAGAAAACGACGGCCACCTAAAAAGTTTACCTATGACAATCTTGGGTCCCCATCATGCTACAGTGTGCAGATAGTGGGCAACAACCACTACCCACACTTTGCATCTAGTGGGATGACAGCTGTGACACCCTGGTCAACACCCCTTTGTTACCCCCAGCCCTCATATGTGTGCTATTAACTTTGGATTGCACTACCACATGCATTTGTTCCCCATAACTAGTCACTGTATGGTCTGTGTTGAAGACATGAAATGTCACTATACAGAACATTACCCAGAGACTGTTTATTGCCCATAGTGAGAAACTATTGCAAAACAAAATGGTGGAATGTTGTGTGGTTTTGAAACTCTGGACACTTTTTTTGACACTTTTTGAATCTTTTTCTTTCTTGAAGGACTCTTTGCCATTTTATTCTTGTTAGAGCAAGTGAATGGACTGTTTTTCCTTCCTAACAGAGACTTGGTGGTTTGCAAATTCATCCTTTTTCTTAGAACTACGTCATGGGACTATTTACAACCAAGTGCCTCTTGTCTATTGACAAATAAGGACTCTTGTAAGGTGAAATGAGCAATATCACAGTTGTGAATGTATGCTTGAAAAAAAAAGAAAAGAAAAAGAAAGGAGAATGTACAAGTAACCTGTGATAACCATGCTGTAATATCTGATGCTGTAGATACCTGCTGGGTAAAGTTAAAAGAGGTTAAATACTGTAAATTGAGCATATCTGTGACTAATTTGATGTCGAGACGACATCTTTATTTTGAGGGGGAGAGTGTAATATTTACATTTACATTTACATTTATTCATTTAGCCGACGCTTTTATCCAAAGCGACTTACAACTTTACCAGTGGCACACCGGGGTAAGGTCACACCTCAGTTGTTTCCTGCTGGTACTGGGAATCGAACCAGCAACTTTCTGGTTGCAAGTCCAACTCTCTAACCACTAGACTACTAACTGCCATCTTTAATATGGTGATTCAGTTCCCAAAGTTAATATAAAATTGGTTAATGTTATTTTTCTAATATTGTAAAATAGTATTTAATTTGTTATTTGTGTTTATAAAATGGAAGATATGTTTTGTGCATTTAGTAAATTAATTATTTTCATTCAGCATACTTACAATGACGTCATCGCTTCAGTAGACGGCATGCCCGTGATGCGCTTCATTCTCAGTAAATAGACCATCAAGGAAGCCATCACTCCAGCGCTGTCTTCTTTATTGCTCTTTTAATCATCTTTACTGTACTGTTTCAGGAGTACTACACCGGCACTAGTGAGCACCAGGAAAACAGTGTGTTTGCGATTTACCATTCACCGAGATTGCGCCCACAGCTGGGCCTGCTTCTCCAGTTCCAGCGGCACTGACTTCAGCTCAAACGTGTCCTCACCAGCACTAAAAGGTACTACATCAGACAAATTCGCTATTCAGGTAATAAATGAAGGTAAAGTGTTGTGTGTTAGAAAGTTAGAAAGGCTAGCAGTCGCCGGATTAGGCTGGTGATGCTGAACGGGCTATATGCTAGTAGCAGATTGTCTGGATATCCTAACTAAACTGACAATACTGAGTCGCTCTGGTTGTTTTTGTAAAATACTATATGTAACAATATGGGACTGAAGATCGATACCACAAAGAGAGGTAAGTGAAATGAGTTTAATAAAGTGATCCGGTAAACAGCTAAACATCCACAGGTGAGAATACATACAACTGAAAACATCCACAGGTGAGTAAATCCAAACAACAGGTAACATCCACAGGTAAGTATATCCAAAAACAGGTAACATCTACAGGTAAGTATATCCAAAAACAGGTAACATCTACGGGTAAACAAGAGAGATCCAAGTGCACACAACAACATACACCTAGACTACACAGTGAAAGAAACAAAAGACATAGCATTTAAAAAGTCTAGGGAATTGATGGCAGGTGCGGTGATAATCAAAGATGGCAGGTGAGTGAGGTGCAAGGGATTGTAAGGTAATGTAGTCCATGGGGAGGTGCTGAAGAGTCCGTGAAGTGATTGCATCCCTCACTAGCTCTACTACTGTAGATTCTCTCTCTTTCCAGGACATAGGCTAAAATGTCAGCATCACTGCTTGCGACACTACCCTGCACTGATTTGATACCCTGATTTGATTTGAAAGTTTTGCCCTTTGATCAGATTGTGGACAATGCACTTTGAGAGTAAGCACTGTTACTAGAAACTTAAAGAATTTAAAAAACCTGTGCTTTACTGTTCCGGAAAGGCATCAAATATTCATGGCTTATCTGTCAGAGGGGTCAGTGTGCCATCTAACTTTACAAATAAAAATGTGTAGCAGAGTTAATTTTTCTTATACATTTTGTTTATGTAAATGATTGTTATTTGGTTGTTTTTTAAAAATTGGTGAATCAGAGCTAAACATTTTAAACATCAGCAGTTTCATTTTCGCTTATTACCTGATCTTTCATTCACAACAATCTCTTAAGGACAACTTAAAATCACTTGGAGTGGCGACCCCAGAAGATTCAAGATTTCTTGAGGAATCATTCAAGCCAGGAAAAGGAGACCAGTAAGTCCATGTATTTGTTTCAGTTACAAAATCCTTAATTGCCAGACAAATCAAATAAGATATTTGTTACTTTTGTAATTAAATTTTGTATTTGTATTAAATACAATTTATTTGTTATTTATTTATTTTTTATTTTAACAGGCAAAAAGAAACCTGTAATAAAAGCAATAAATGGTCTTGATCATTTTCATCTTGGTTAAACTTTAACCCTTCAAACTAAGTACATACACATTACATTTTTACAGCACAAAGTTCTGAAACCCTGAAAAAAACAGAATGTTCATCTCCAGTATCGTTTCTGTCCCAAAGTTCTTCATGCTCATCTCCTAGCACCTCCTCCCCTCCAACTGTGAACTGGGTGGACAGCTTTGAGATCCCATGGAATAGGTTTTCTGATTAATTAATGCAGGCACTTGGAAGACAGAAAAGGCCAAGTCCTTGCTTGCGCAGGGAAATGGTGAGGATTGTTGTTGCGGCAATAAAAGTGATCATGAGTGGCGAGAGACTTTGTAAAGGTGGCCTTCACACTATTGATTGATAAGTTTATCCTTTATTAACATAGAAATGTTCATATTAATTTGAGTTGTAACCACAAGTTTAGTGGTAATGATATCCTATAATCTGTAAGCACATATGTTGTGCTCCGTTCTGATTTAGTAGTTCTTACTGTAAATGTTTATCTAAACCTTTGCCTAGCTCAGTTTAAAGTGACAATTAGGTAGCACAACTGTTTTAAATTCTGGAGTCTGAATAGTCTGAACTGGTCCTAATTGAACCACTGCACACTTCTGTTAAGAAATGTCTATGTCTATGGGCTGACTGTCTGTGTGTATGTGGTCCTTGTGTCGCTGCACATGGCATTGTTTTGACAGCTCGGCATGTGCTCGCTGTCCGCGTGATTGTTTCTCCGCCCCTCTTATTATCCCATCGCTCTTCTTATTATTTGCACATCTGTTACCTATCTTCTCCTAATAAATTCCCTTTATATTCCTCCTGTTTTCGCTGTCTCGTGTCAGATAGTTTTTTTTCATTGTGCGTTAAGTGGATGCTATCTTGTCTAGTTCTATTTATTCTTGTGAGCTTAACCTCGGTCCAGTGTCGTCTGGTCTCAAGTGCCCTTGCTGTCCTGCGGTCTCTCCTCCTTCCCTGTCGCAGCGGGTCCTCAGCTGAATCCCAGGCCTCTCTTTTCCGGCCAGTCTCGCCTCGCACTTAGCGAGCGCTGTCTGTGGTGCCCGGATGCTCTGGTCCAGGGATAAAGACTTGATAAAGACTAGTCTCCTTTCTTGCCTTTGCCTTTTATTAATAAAAGACCGCTCGGCTATCTCGCTTCACAGATTGAAGCGGCTGGTCTGTCCAGGGTCCCGTTGGAGTACAGCGGCCTTTATTCTGTGTTCTCCAAGTCCCGAGCCACCGCTCTGCCTCCGCATTGCCCCACGACTGTGCCACTGATCTCCTCCCAGGCACTTCTCCACCTAAGGGTCGACTTTATTCCCTTTCCGGTCCTGAGAGAGAGGCCATGGATAAATACATTTGCGAATCTCTGCTGGTCTCATCCACCCCTCCTCTTCCCTCGCCATGTGCGGGTTTATTCTTAATTTAGAACAAGGACGGCACCCGGGGGAAAGCCTGGCTCGCACCTCTGGACGGTCCAAAGCGGCAACTGCCTGCCACCGGGCCTCTCCTCCGACCTCTATGTGTTGTCAGCGGGTATGGCTCTCTACCAAGGACATGCATCTCAGGGCACCGTCTCGCAAACTGGCGCCCAGGTGCATTGGTCCATACCGCATCACCAAGGTGGTTAATCCGGTTGCCCCCTCTCTTGGTCAGGTTCACCCTGTGTTTCATGTTTCCAGGGTTAAACCTTTGTTTTCGTCTCTGCTCTGATCTTGCCGGGAATCGTCACCGATTGTGTTTGTCTGAAAGATGATGAACATATGTGCCTTGGGTGGCGTGAGGGTGAGTAAATCATGGACTAATTTTCATTTTTTGTTGAATTATCCCTTTAAGATATTTATCTATGAGTATAACAGGTAGCATTAATTTTTTTGCCATTAAATGTACAGTTTATTTTTTACAGTGTGCCTATTTTCATGGTTCAGTAATGGCTCATCAGTTCAGTTGGTGAAGTTGATATTTCACTCCACATCAGAATCAGAAAGAGCCAAGTGTGATTTTCACACACAAGGAATTTGTCTTGGAGTCAGGAGCTTCCAGTACAGAAAGAACTGGCATCATTCCAGATATTCCAGAGAGGGGGGGCCACCGGATTAACCACCTTGGTGATGCGGTATGGACCATTCCAGTATTGAGTTTCCTCTAAAGGGAATGTCTATGGTTACGCATGCAAACTCATTTCCCTCATAAAGGGGACAAGTTGATGATGAGGTGCCCTGCTCTTATGTACACTTTTGGCATGATTAGACATAAGATTCAGACATCTTTTACACAGAATGCATTTCCTTATAGCAGGGTAGGCAACCTTATTGACATGATGTGCCATCAATTGTTTTTCTTGGTAATCACAGTGCCATATCAACATCAATGTTTAATATCACGCTAAACTATATTACAATATAATTGTCCAGTAGATGTAATCGGTTTATATACATAACAGTAAAAAAATTTTAGAATTTTTTTTAGAAATAGAATTTTTTTTCAAAACAACATTTTTTTTCCAATATGTTAACAAGATTAATCGATGTTATAGAAGTATTTTTAGAATAACTAATGTAGTTAATTAATGCTAACAAATAAAAACTTGTGGTCCCGCATCACGTCTCTGCCTTATCTTCCTGACCATACTCTTCTTGTGTTCAGTTTTTAAAGTAACGCTCATAAATGGCTCACAACATTTTCAAACAGTGAGTGCATAGGAAATAGTAATGTGTGGGTTGGAGTTATCTTTTGTCTTTTGTTGTAGCCTGAAGTTCAGAGCAAATGAAGTGTGAGGGCCTTTTATCTCATTCATGTATTTAAAATAACGTAATGCTGAATTCAATGCGGACAACTATAACTAAACAAGCAACTTGATTATAATTAAGGATTAATAGGTAATTTGTTGTGCGAATTTGAACTGGACTTGAACATAAACTTAAATAATAAATTTGAAATTAATATAGCATGTGGTTGGCGATGTCTAAGCCCAACTCTAAGCTAAATGGTGTGAGCTGGACTGCAGTTCACCCCAGGGACTCATTAAGAGTCAGAACATTTTACTGACATATACCAGAGATGCTATATGGTTGGGACCAAATTATTGCATTTAATTGTCTTATGGGAGCATGCCCCATCCCACATTTTGTTTCACGAAAATGGAAAACACTGTATGTGTATATAGAGAGAATACAGTCTGTCAATAGCATTTCTTTGCTATTACAGGCGTGATGTGAATGTAAGTAGTACATAAGTGTAGACAATTACCTAATTTAGTGATGGTACATGCCCATTTTATAGAGCTGGTTTTACACATTGCAAATTCATTACATACAGTGCTTTAATATTGTGTAATATACTGACCAGAGTTCGCCTTTAATTCAATCGTATCCCACCAACGCTATCTCATCAACCCGATCTCATTACTAGCTGGACCTATTATTATTTTTTCACTGCATAATATTCTAGAATGTGTTATTCTGAGCTTTTGCTTCTGGTGTGTTAGGTATGTATTATTGGTAACAATTTAACCTAACACAGTTGACCATAAAATGAGAGTTGGACCTTACTCCAGTCTGCTAAATGAATAAATGTGGACTTAATCGCAGTAACATGTTTACATGACATAAGCAAACATTTTTACATTAAACATTAGTTTTATTACTCTGATTATTTGCTGTAAAACACAGCACAAACGCTGAGTAGGTGTGTTACTGGTTATTCTGCACTGTGATGAATACAGAAATATGATGGAAAAATGTGCAATGGTTATGGACGCTGTCATCGTGTTTGCACTGTCTCGTTACGCACTGTACTGAAGCCACATATTTTACTCCGATTATGCCTTCTGTGATTATGAGCTTAATCACATTCATTACATCAAATTATTGAGGTAAAATATATTCACAATATTGCAAAAATTTTATGAGGGTGCATGCAAACGTAGTCATTGACTTTTATAATGTACAAGCTGCAAATTGTATACCATCACTCTACACCTACACTAAACCCTCACATAAACCTTTTTGCATCTTTACGTTTTCAATTAAACATAATTTAGTATGATTTATAGGCTGTCTTCCTCGAGAGGACCAAAAATGCCTCACAAGGTTAAACAATTACTGGTATTACCATCTTTGTTCTGAATGTTTGGTCTGTAGGGTTTACAAGGGCACACACTAAGCTTGTTGCAATAGTCTGTGTCACTGGTGATACACAGTGTTCAGCTGCGGCACCGCACTGTCATTTTGAATTTAATAGTAATAAATCACAATCTACGCGTCTGCTCAATTCTGCATAAGCATATTGTTATGGGGTGAGATGCAAAGAGAGACGATGATGATAATGGTAAACTTAAATGACACTTTATTAAAACAAAACACAGGATAATACAACAAAGTGATGATAAACAACAATTGTTATTCTTTCTATTGCTGTTAATTTTATGAATTATTGATCTTATCAGTTACTGAATCAATTACTAAGAAAGTGGTTATACTAACAAAGTATCACCAAACCCTTTGCAAATAACTTTAATAACTAAATAATATGGCTTATTAAGAATCTCAGGTTTCACAACTGTAACCAGTTTGTTTATACTGTATTTTAAGGCAAAATAATGCTGTTTTTTATAAATATGGCAATTTAACCACTTGGTTTTCTCATATTATAAAACAATGAAATTTATGTAGAGGACAGTCATTTTAACAGTAAAATTGCATTTAGCTATAAAGAGCATGGTGGACGACATAGTGATTGATGCTAAGATGCTAAGATATTTACGGTGCTATATATACGGTAGATATTAGGGTGCTATATGAAGAACCTAAAGCTTTTGTTCTTACAAACTGTTCCAGGTCAGCAAGCTTCTCTCAGAGGGACTAGGCAAGTGTGTCCTTTATCACCCTTGCTTTTTGCGCTCGCTATTGATCCCCAGATCAGACCTTTCAATTTAGGGTTTGCAGACTGATGAAAAACATCATAAAATATCCCTCTATGCAGATGATGTGCTCATTTTCTTTTACAATCCTCAGTTCCATCTCTTCTTAACATTATTAATACTTTTAGTATCTTCTCAGGATACAAAATCAATTTAGTTAAGTCGGAAGCTATGCCTGTGGGTACTATGTAAATAATTCCAAATATTAATTAATTAATCCCCCAGAGGACTCACATAGGTATTGTAAGCCCTACATTTAAAAATTTATTCAAAGGCAAATTTGCCCTGTTGTTTAGTAAAATTAAAGAGAATTTAAACCAATGGGATACCCATTTCTTGGCTAGGTAGAGTGGCTCTTATAAAAATGACATCCTTCCCAAGCTTCTGTACCCAATTCTAATGATCCCTATCCTGTTTTCTTAAAGTGGCTGGCTTAGCATCTTTTTTTGAAGCAAGCGCAAACCAAGGTTAAAGTTTTCTGTACTACAGCTACCAGGCTCAATGGGGGAGGTCTGGATTTGCCTAATATTAAGCTATATCAATGTCATTTTGAGGAAAGAAAGAAATTAATGTCCACTCTTACACCACTTGTGAATAACCCAGACTTCCTGCCAGGCAGATTTGATGGGAGATTTAAATTTTGGAAAAATAAAGGTAATATTAGCTTATAGATCTGTTTGATGAAGATGGCCTAATGTCCTTTGAGGATTTGAGGCAGAAGTATCAGTTATTAAAACAGGACTTTTTACAGATTAGAAACTATATTCTGAAGGATACCTCATTATGAACAAACAGAAGTATATCCCCTATAGAAAAACTGCTATTTCAAACACTGGGAAAGAAATCAATGAGTCTGCTATACAGGGTTCTCAATGCTATAACTGAGGGAAATGTAGTTCTACATACTAGACTTGTTTGGGAAAGGGAACTTTCTCATGAGGAAGAATGGGATAATATTTGGAATTATGCCAAATCCATTTTGGTATGTAATCGTGCCAAGGCTATACAATTCAAAATTGTACATGGAATGCATATTTCACCTAACCGTAGGCATGCATTTATCAATACCTTGTCAACTCTAGTGTCTACTTTGAGAATTGTACATTGCCTTATTTTGTATTCTTTAATTATTTGTATTATTTCCTTTTTAACTATAATGTATGTAAAGTTGATGAAAATTGTGAAAAGCGCTATATAAATATAAGTTAATTGAACTGAAGTGTAAAACCCAAATTGGTACTCTCACCCACTGTCTTTGGTCATGCATTAGGTTACAGAAATACTGGTCCAAAATTTATCTGAAATGAGTAATATTTTTGATAAAGCGTTGGCAATGGACTATTTTATTTTTGATCCTTGGTCTGACAGATAATGTTTTGTTATTAGCAGAGGAAAAGAGTCCTTAAATTTGCAGCCAGGAAAAACATTAATATGTAAGTAGAGATAGATAAGTGATAAAACTCCCATTAGATTCCAACTAGATAGCACAAGATTCTTATAGATCTAATTGCACTTGAATAATTAACTTGTTTAGTCAATGATCAACCAGGTCAGTTTTATAATGTCTGGAAATCTTACATTAGTAGCCTAAAGATTGATGTGTCAAGCATCCTGTGGAAGAGTTTTCCTACTCACATACTCCAATTGAGTGCATAAGATATTGAACTTATATTGTACTAATATATGCATCAAGTGTGGCTATCCACCTAATTTATGGCTACTGTGATTCAATGTTTCTTTTTTTCTTCTAGTGACCTACCACTTGCCTCTTGTTTTGTGTTGTTTGATTTTGGTTAGTCTTGAAAAATTTTCAATAAACATATTGAAAAGAAATTGGTTTTGTAGCATAGGGGCAATATTGGAAATAGTAACACCCCTTGCTAGAATTACTTTCTTGGTAAAAAAATACTTCTACCTTAGTGTCACTAAATTACATTTCAGATTAATACTGACAGAAAGTTTAATTTTAAAGCTTTTGAAACAATGGTAACACTTAAACTTATTTAATATGTTGAAACAGCTCCTTTAAATATTTGATACAAAAGTTTTTCTAGCAAACAAGTGTCCGTTTTTTGTTTTGTTTTCCTCCCTTTATGGGAGTGTATGTTTGTAAATGTTTTATGTTATATACAGTACTGTGCCAAAAGTTTTTTGAATTGTAATAAAAGTAACACGTAACACACAGAAAAATTAAAGCTGTTAAAGTCTCCAATTTTACACAGATCTGAAACATCTTAACATTTAACTCAAACATTAAAAAACAGTTTGACTCTTGTTGAAGTTTTGTTGCCAATGTTTCAGTTTATTTGCTCTGTATAGATCTTTTATGTCCTTTAGTGGCAATAATCCTATTTATTGGTAAAATCTAGCAATTATGTGTTCATGAAATAAAATAATTAAAAAAAAACATAATCAGGATAACATGTCTGGACCAAAGATGGTTCATACTTTGAGTAATTTCTGCCCAGAAACATTTAATTTTATCCCGAAATTAAACAATCCATGAAGAAAATTACAACATTTATATATATAGTGACATAAAGCCTTAAAGACACTTGCGTAGATTTACAAAACAGAAAGTGCTTCTGGACCATTTGCTATTATACGTACTGCATCTAGAAAACAACAACGTAACAATAAAAACTTCAGTAGCATTACATCTTCTGCTAGATATCTGTGTTTGAACATGAACATACACAGTGTTTATGCTACAACAGCCATCTATAACCATAGTCCTACAGGGAGATATATATTTGTAATGCCTACTCCTGGTTTTATAGTCATCGTATGGCAACTTAAAACCTTCTTTAGGACACAGTAATAATACCCAGGAGCTTATCCATGCGAGCATTTTTCCATTGTATTTCTATGTAAACACACGTCAGATGGACGTGTTTGACCGTTAAGGCCCTTTTACACTGAACGCGATATAATAAAGCGGTGCAAATTGCCAAAGAGCCCACATTTCACATTTGCACTCTAGATGGCACAACTCACCATTAATAATAAACTTTGATGAGGAACATCTGCCAAAAGAAAAAAGTTGTTAAATAGATGATGTAAAAGCCTCAATTCAATCTGCTAATCATTTAAAGTGTTGGTATTTAAATTTTGCTGCTACTTCCCCAATGCTCCTAACACTCTTCTTTCTCTATGATGTTTACACTGGTTTTCAAAACAGCTTTATTTGTACTGTAGCTTGCATTCAATGTGAAAGGGCCTTTACACTTGCGTCTTTTGCAGCGCCTTGTGCATTAGCGCCGTGTTTTCAAGACGCTTTGTCAAGTTATACGAATTTATCAACTTCTACAAGCTGCGCAGCTTATCAATGTCAGTTCCAGAACAGCGGACCAATCAGAAAACCTTGGAGGCGGGGCAAACGTTGCGAGCCCGTTTACAATAGCAATTTGGCATGCCAACGGTTTCATTTCACGGCAACATGGCAGAGGAGGCAGTCATAGTGGCTGTATCAAGGTCTAATCCCATTATGATTATTTTCTGTTTGTCCATGTCAACAATAGTATCTATATATACAGCCGTTCGGCTATTTCTGTTATTTCCGTTATTCCATCATGTCTCAAAAGCACATCTCAAGACATTCACATTCTAAGCTGCCCTTTTTTTAAACCATTGCTGAGTGCTGAGTCTCACGTTTTTAGATGCAAAGACGTGTTCTGTGTAAATCACCTCTAAGCTTTTATTCTTGCTTTTATTCTATAGGATTCCGGCCAGAAGACTGGCAAGCATATACACATGAGTTCTCTCACCCCATGTAAGCGGAGCAAGTGTCGCAGCAAAGATCAGCGGCAGGAGTCAGACTTTATTTATCATGTGAGATGAGTTGTAGGCGATTCACACAAAAACATATCTCTCGGTCTGCAGCTCAGAACGTGAATGTATCCAGATGCACTTTTAAAACGGGATGCAATAACAGAAATAGAGTAACAGAAATAGCCAAGCTAACTGAACAAGACAATGGCAGAAGATTTGGTTTCAAAGCGAAATGCAAAAGCGCCTATTTTGCAATATTTTGAATTTAACCCCAATGCAATTTTAAACCATTTGTTTTGTAATAAAGGCAACTTATCTAACGTGAATGGGTTTATATTTGTTTCTTATTTATTATTTGCATGGTGTGTGCAGTGATTATCCATTTTGTAATAAAGTTCTGTTTAATATAAACAAATGTCATTGTACTGTTTTGTAGCTGCTTTTTTTATTAAAAAAAGCAATTGGCGCACCAGAATTGCATTACTTCAAAAGTGAAAGTGCGACGTGTGCACGGATCTCCGACCAACTCACAGCAAGCCACGCCCATCCCTGGTGTTATCTGTAGTACCGGTGTTTTTACACGCCTAATAAGCAGTGGGAAAATTTTTAGCACAGTCACATTCCTAGCACACACACACACACACACACATTAGTTCTATAATAAACTAAATTAAATATAAAATATTAGATGAATAAAAAATGATTATTCAAACAGGGTGAAAATACAGTGTATGAAACCTGTTAAGTGTATTTAATGTTAACCATTTTAGATTTAATAGTTTACCAGAAAGTCACACCATTTTGCATTTTCCCATGTTATAAGTGCATTAAATGTTAAATCCGTTTTGTGAGGAAGTTTCACGATTGTAGTGAGATTTTTGTGCTTCCTGTAGCAGGTACAGAAGATACCTTCTTGCTTTTTTGTTCACTGTCACAGATGAAATGCCAAAAAAAGATGACAACACCTTTGGCTTTTGATGCTGCTTTCATCAAACAAAATGTGTATTTTTTTTCTCTCTTCATCTCTTTGCACTTCAAAATTCAGTCCAATACTGTAGTGTCTGCCAAAGTACTTAGTTCATTAGGGAACCAGCTTTATACAGCCACTTCCATAGAAGCTTCAGTGACCTCCATCTTAACCGACAACAGGGGGTGGAAGAGGAAATTGAATGCAAATGCAATGGTGTTTCTAGCGTTAACCCTCCAGTCGTGTTCTATCTTGACTTGCCTTTGTATTGGTACAAGTGGTGAAGCACAGGTTTTGCAGTGAAGTGCTTTGAGCTCAAACACTGGCCACTTGCTGCCCAGTTTGCCTTCAAGTACTGTACTGAACTCCACTACGCTGCCTGAGCCGAGTGCCAGCAAAACACGCCTGAATTCATGACTAGCCCTCAGCACAATGTCTTTGGTTGCATCATCAATTTCATTTTGCCCATTACGGCCCTTCTTTTCCTGCAGCATCCCTAAAGTAACTTCAAACTTGTAGTGGTCGAAACGTTTGACATGGCATTTGTGCTTTGCAAGTGTCTTGAGCTGACATAGTGGTTCAGCGGGACCTGGCTGGGTTGTGTCACAGATGGGGTACTCCTCCCCATATAGACAGCGGACCCAGTCTGCTATAAAGACTGGCAGTAGATTAATTACAGCCTGTACACCGTTCTCAATCTCAGTGACACGGACATACTTAAACCGACCTTCCCACGTAACACGGTGGCCCTCCAGATGGCTGCACAGGATCTGCGTGTGTGCCATGTTGCGCTCCTTCCAGGCCCGTGGGCCACACATGTCGCTGTACTGCTGCCAAGTCAGAGTGGAGTTGTAAACTTTCATTCCATCTGAACGGTACATGTAGAACCAGCTAAAGAGCACCAGAGCTGAGATCCATACAAGTATCAACTTGACAACACTGCTACCCCGCAAGGAGCGCAACACTGCCAAAGGCGACACACTAAAACGCGTCCACCAGCACAGTGTGATAGACAGCACACAAACACACGTGGTTGCGGCCATTTTAGTCAGTTCCAGGGCGAGGAACCATTGCAAAAGCCGGAACAACAGTACAGCTGCTAGAGCCAATGACAACACTGGCAATGCAAACAAGAAAAGGAGGTAACCCACAGCTGTGCGCATCAGTCCCAATGCCGTGGACTCTTGCAACAGTGTGACTGACAGCTCACACCAGATGAAGCATACAAGGTAGGGCAGCAGCACACAGTAGGAGCCACGTACCCCACCTGCTGTGGCCATACGAGTACAGACGTACAGGAGATAGAGATACAAAATACACGGCACTCCTAAGTGCAGTACCAAGAAGTCACAGAGGTATATACTTAACCAAGAACCACCAACTATATGGCCCACCCAGCCTCCCACCAGGAGATTGGTAAAGGTGAAAATGGCAGAGGTGACCTGGGAGAACAAAGCAAGTTTGGCATGCTGCTGTGCTGATGGTCGCAGACATAAGTAGCTGCTTACAGTGAAGAAGACAGCAACTGTGGCCAGTTCAGAACATGGCAGCCAGGACTTGTCGGCTAGAGGAAAGGACACAATGAGGAATAGTGCAGACAGAAGGAAGTAGAGGTACGGCTCCAAGTGGTTCCAAGTGAAGTTAGACTCGGCCTGCTGGAGGTCTATCCCTGGCTCGAAATAAGCCAACATGGCAGTTAACGCTCGAAAGTTCTCCCACGCCTTGCTGTTCTGGAAGACTCTGAGCGTACAGATTACCATCGAGATGAAGGAGAGGTAGAATATTATGAGAGGAATGACAAGGATGAAGAACTCCAGGGTAAGGTTGGAGATGATGAAAAAGAAGATCAGGGTATTGATGTGATGAGTGGGTATGAGGGCACTTATCCACTGCATTCCTGCACGTGACGCCCAGTCGATCAAGACTTCTTTTACTTCCAGCACTGCATGAAGGGGAAACTTCAACACCTGCAGACGTGGAGAAAGTTGTTTAGTTAGACAGAAATTAATTAATAAACCATTATAGGTTGTGTCCCAAACTTTAGTATGCTTTTTAACTACAAAACATTATTGCTGTAAGTCTCATCTTAGGTTTTGAGACACACCTAAGCATACAGTAAGTAGAATGGTCAGAATCTCACTTAATAATTTATTTATAGTACCTTTACAAATAATATAGGAAAACTATGTAGGACAATATTTACTGACTGAACTTTTTTTTTAATGAATAATACCTTTTGATGCAAAGGCAGCTCATTTGGGTTTTTTATTGGCTCTTCATCATCATCATCATCACCTGCTACCCCTTCCATGGCAGGTGTTGGTGAGACACCCTGAGCATACTGCTTAGTATTCTCAACAAACTCTTCTAGGTCTACATAATCAGCCCCTGACAAAGCACAAAAACATAGAATCAGAGTATTATATTTTACAGTTTTGCGAAAATACACATTAAATCATTACATTTTTCAACTTTAGTTAGTGTGTAATGTTGCTGTTTGAGTATTAAAAATATCTGCAATGTTACAACTGTAAAGTTACCCGCAAAGGAGGATACTGTTAAAAATTCACTTAAAATTCACTTTTTAAGGACTACAGAAAACGCCTCTACGACAGAAAACTCCAGCTCTCTTCTTCCAAAAGTTGTGATGTCATTACTTCTAAGTAGGGTTCGTAAGAAATTGTTCCGTTCCGATTCCGGTTCCAGTTCTAACTGTTTCTTTTCGAGTTTTGCCGATGCGCATTCACTTGTACAAAACAAGTTCAGTTACAAAAGACAGTTCTGCAGCTGATGCACATTAACTTATACAAAACAAGTTCAGTTACGAAAGATGCGACGCATCTGTACGGTGCGCATTTACTCAACTTGTTCAGAGAACCTTCTGCTGGAAACAGCAGCGAAATGTAATTAATATTGTGAGGAAATACGCTGTTATTAAAGGATCCGCTCTCGTGACGCACCCCAACCGTTTTCGGAACCGAAACTTTATTATTGTGTGCGGTTCCGGTTCTTTTATTAAAACACACCCAGTGTGTTTCTTACCCGTTTCTCGGTTCCCAACCCGACTTCTAAGCATTTGAATAAACCACCCCTGGCAATACCCAAAAAAGGCAGTGTTGGAATGCTTTTGAAAATGCGAAGAAGAGCGTAGCAGTTTGTTGTTGCCATGATAATAAACACTTGACTAAGCAGTGCTCACTTTTGTCGGCCTATGGTTACTGCTGTTCTCATGATAAAGTGATAATGTGACTGCTGGCCCCTTGGCTAACTTTCTGTTATGATCTATGGAAACTGTCAACTGCTCTTTATTCAAAAACTGGCCTGACTTTGTCTTGTGCTATAGCAAATATTAATTGTTGGTTTTATGAACAGCTAATAATAATAAAAGTTTTCTAGGCCCACTAAATCCACTGGAGTCTTTTCTGAAAAATAAATGCTGGAGAAACTATCTTTGTTATTGTAGTCCTTCTGTTTATTATTATTTGCATCATACTCACTAAATTTGTTTATTTGAATTGATTAGTCTAAAATGCATATTTTCCGCAAAAGAAACTCAAAGTCAAAAGTCAAAGTGGAGTTTATTGTCCTTTCAGCCATATACAAGTACATAGTGAAACAAAACAACGTTTCTCCAGGACCAAGGTGCTACAGTACAAAAAAACCTATATATATATATATATATATATATATATATATATATATATATATATATATATATATATATATATATAAAGTGCACAAAGTGCAAACAGACAGCACAAGACAGTAAGGCAGACACAATACACAGTTAAGCACAAAAAACCCTATATACAGTCCCTCCAGAAAAACGCGATTATGCGATCGCCTGATTTAATGCATCAGGCGCTGCATGTCTCTGCTGGTCGTGAAGTGGCTGTGGATTCTCTGAGCGTGTGCGCACTTTGCTTCTCTGATGGCCCGGGACAGCCCTTGCTGTTCTTAGGGCCGCTTTGTCGCCTGCCCTGAAGGCGGAGTCTCGGGTTCTCAGTAGCGCATGCACCTCTGCAGTCATCCATGGCTTCTGGTTTGAGCGTGTGGTGATGGTCTTGGAGGTGGTGACGTCATCAATGAACTTATAGCAGCTAATATAGCTGGTCACTGATGTCGCATATTCCTCCAAGTTGGTGGAGTCACAATCAGTTGCCGCTCTCCTAAACATGTGCCAGTCAGTGTGTTCAAAACAGTCCTGAAGAGCAGAGATGGCTCCTGCCGGCCAGGTTTTCACCTGCTTCAAAACCGGTTTCAATCGTCTGACAAGCGGTCTGTATGCCGGAATTAGCATAACAGAGATGTGGTCTGAGTAGCCGAGGTGGGGACGGGGCTCCGCCCTGTACACGCCGGGGATGTTTGTGTAAACAAGATCCAGCGTGTTTTTCCCCCTCGTTGCAAAGTCCACATGATGATGGAATTTAGGCAGCACTGACTTGAGATTTGCATGATTGAAATCTCCAGCAACAATAAACAGTCCATCGGGGTTAAAGTTCTGCAGTTCGCTTATAGCCCCATACAGTTCAGTGAAGCATCACCAGCATTAGCGCTGGGTGGAATGTAAACACCGATAATGAGCACGGTAGTGAATTCCCGTGGTAAATAAAAAGGTCTGCATCTAACAGTCACAAACTCCAACTGCGATGAGCAGTAACTAGAAACTAGCACTGAGTTCTTGCACCATTCCGTGTTGATGTAAACACACAAGCCACCACCGCGAGCCTTACCGCACAGAGCTGTGTTTCTGTCGGCACGAAACGAGGTTAGCCCGTCTAGCTGAATGACGGCGTCCGGAACTCTTTCGCTGAGCCATGTCTCCGTGAAAACAAAGACGCAGCAGTCTCTAAACTCACGCCGTGTAGTTTGCTGGAGTCGGATGTAGTCCAATTTATTGTCCAGGGAGCAGACATTGGAGAGCAGGATGGACGGGAGAGCCGGCCAGCTAGGGTTTGTTTTTAGCCTAGCACGGACCCCTGCCCTCTTGCCGCGCTTCTGCTTTCTCGCACACCGCTTGCAACGCCCCCTCCCCCATCCACCGGCATCCAGCGATGCCGAGAGCAGAAGGCCTGGTCTCCGCTGCACGCCGAGATCGTGTAGCTTCTCCAACAGATCATGTTGTAGAGCGGCTGTGGTGTTGTTGTTTAGTTGTAGAAGTGTCCGGTGGTGAAATACATGAACACCGGTTGCACCGATGTCCATATGCCGTGTAAAGTCGGTTTAAAAAACAAAATAGAACCATTTTGTGTCAGGAGTGGCCGCTGCATGCTACTGCCGCGCCGCCTTCTTTAAAGATGGGAAGAAAAAAACTGTGATAAGCACCCACTTTCGCCCATTTTGTTTAAGTCTGTTCAGTGTTTTACTTTTCTCAATGCAAATTAGAATGTCTTACGAAAAACAACCATCAGCTTGATAATGGCTATGTTTATGCAACTGGCCCCTACTTGCAAACTCTGGCAGGTTTTTAAATGCGAATGAACGTTCATGAATCCTGACGAAGAAAGCTCTCTGCTTTATTCCAGTTAGCAAAACAGAGAGCTCATCACTGGTTTATGGTAGAATCTGATTTATGGTAGAATCAGGAAAAGAAACTACAGTTTTCGACACGTATAGAACATGTCACATCCTGGTGTCGCGCATCTGTACGCAATCTTTACGGAATGAGTGTGAATGCAAGTACAGATGCCGTAAAATGACTGGCAGTGTGAATCACCGGAATCGAAAGATCCCAGGACAATTCAAGTCCCAGGACATAGTTATCTGTGTATTTTACGTGAATCTCTGTGTGAAAACAGCTTCTGCCTGCAGAAACTTGTGGTTTCTAAGGGGTGGAACTTTTCTGGAACACCCTCAAAGCACATAACTAATCACAAGAGACCGAGAAGCGGAATCCACTGTTAAAAATAAATGACATACTGCATGAAAGAACAGCACATGAGCGTCACGCACCTAGCAGCACACACTGTATAGGCAGAGCGTCTGCAGTGTGTGTCCTCTTTCAGAGAGGTTACACTAGCAGCATTCTAGTCTGCATACCACAATGATCGCAAGTTTACATTGCCTTAATTTAAACACATTATTAAGCAAAACCTCAAGAAGCTTATTTTACTTTTGATTATATAACTCTGTTTAATCCGCATTGTTTTTGGGTTCCTAAAATGTTTTTATGCTTAAAAGTTAGACAAAACTAATGTGAAGTTTTAGTTTTTGAAATTTAAATTTGTAACATGCAATGTGTACATTTAATTTGAATTAAACAAAAAAGTATATCATTTTTTATCCAAATAATTGATCAATTAAATAAATATTTGTCAGATTAATCTATAAAGAAAATAATCGTTAGTTGCATCCCTACAGTAACAACAAACTGTGCCAGCTTGACCAATCACATCATTTTGTAGAAAGGGTGTTTAATAGAGACAGGAAGAATTTGAGCATTTAAAAGAGAGATTGAGAGACTTTTGGAGAGATTAGTGCGTTTTCAAACCTATTCTAGTACACCCCAAAAACAATATAAAGACTTCATAAAAGGGCAAAATACCACCTCTTTAAATATATATTCAGTCAAAAAGAAAGATAATACTGCTTCTTTACACTGCACTGACCATCTCTTGAGACCAGACTCTCCAAAACTTTCCTTTGTTTTTGTAATGGGCTTGAGAGAGGGCTGCTGGGAGTGCCATCTACAGGAGAAAAACATAACTGAATATAAAATGTTCTGCAGATATCTAAGACAGTTGTGCTGTAAATGGTTTTTGTATAACAAACATCAAAGTTTGATTTTACCAATTAGTTTCACTATGATTTAAATATTAGACATAATCTTAGTCTGTCAATACTAAAGATATCACGGTCAATAAATATCACAAAATGTTCTTTGCATTATGTAGGATAATAACATTACTGAACGTGTATGAAAACAACAACAACTTATGCTGTTTTACCTGTCTCATCGTTGAGCTGGCTCATGTTTTCCAGAAGTTCAGAAGCAGTGATATTTTTCTTCCTCTCTGGATTAAGTTTCCAGTACATGAGCAGAGCTGCTTTCCTGACGTTGCGCTCAAAGCGGGATTCACAGGCCAGGGAACGCACTTCCTCTCTGTTTTCAGCTGTGATGCCTGTTGCACACACAAACAATCTGTAGGCTTAGCATTATTGCAAGTATAAAAAAGGTATGGCATAAGGTTTATAACATATGATTTATGATATGATTTGTATCTGTATTACCCCTCTTTTCATGCAGGCAGCGCTGTAGAAGCTTTACTGCATCTCTTCGGCCGTTTTTCGCCGCTTGAAGCAGCCATGTTACTGCAGTAACACAGTTAATCTCCTCATCTTCTTGTTCCGCTAGTCTTAGGTAATGCCTACCAATCTGAACAACAACAGAGTGTTAGTTTTCTCGTTAGTATAAAGAGTTAAGCACTCACACATTTTTCTGTTGGTGTCATTCTAACCTCTGTCTGTGCTTTGGCATCTCCATTTTTAGCCCTCTCTTGGAGCTCATCAATGCTCAGCTCCTCTGGGATTTTCCATGACAAAATCCAAACAGACCAAACAGACACACACACACACACATTAATTCAGCACAACAAATTTGAATAGTAAAACAAACCAGCCCTTACGTACTTGGGTTGCATTTAAATTGCAGAACACAAATTTGTTTTTCAAATCAGATCTTTAAAACCCCCTTATTTGCAACAGATTCAATGTTCTCATCTTCAGTCATATATTCTTTAACAACTGGAAGCAGCAAACTGACCTACTATGTACAAATCAAATTCACGAACACAGAATTTAATGTAACTGATGTTCAGATGACATATAAATAGCTAGTTTTAACATTTAACAAGTAGTAGCCAAGAGATTGGTATGAATGTTTTTGCAGTTGTAGGGATATTCTGGAGTTGGTAAGTGCTTGCTTACTGGCCCAAATCTAAACAGCCCCTCCCCAAAGCCCTATGAATTTGGTCTTTGGATATGTACATCATCTTGCATGAATGGTCCAATCACATAAGAAAAGCAACAGCACACCACTTCTCAGCCAGTGATTTAAAGTGTCAAAGTAACATTTATATCTGTAGTAACAGCAGTGCAGGACAAGAAAGACACCAAAGTTTAATCCTTAAGATTAGGGGTCATTTAAATCCCTAAAGATAAGTATGGACAACTGTAACAGTGAAACTGTTTAGCAAGCACTAATCTTCACTAGATTTATAGAAAAAATATTTTGGCTGCCAGTTCAATTATAGCAGTCCTTATATATTTTTAAATAATTTCTAAACAATCTAAACAATTGAAAACATACAAATACTGGTCATAGATCTAGTTTTTTTGTATTGTTGTGTGTCTGTGTGTAATAGGAGATGTGAACTAAAGCTAAACAATGACTCACCAATCGTGAACTTGGGAAATACCAGTGTGGGGTGTCTGTGAGACATGTGAATTCCCATGACTGGCTGAAGAAAACACTGACACTACATTCATGTGAGTTTTGTGGCTTATATGTTCAGGTCATGGATCAGCATAGACATGTGCACTGTGATTGTATATTTACCATGAGGAGAAAAAGATGACTGCCCTGAGAAGCCACTGTGGAAATTGCTGGCTGCATTTAGCTGGGACCGACCAGTCTGACTAGCAAGAAGTGAAGGCGGTGTTACAGAATGGGAGGGGCTAGTGGTTAAAGTAGTAGAGGGCATAGGATGAACCAGGTGTCCAGATGCAGAGAAAGCTGCAGAGTCAGAAGATGCCTGGGACGACAGTGGAGATTCAGGAAGAGTTTCCATTTCTAAGCCATGTAGAAAGAACAAAAGACAAAAATAATGTAAGAAATTTGTGTAACATAAATTGGACATTTTAGGCTAGCTGTATTTCACATTTCAGAATAAAAATAAATAGCTGTTTTAATTTCTTTTTGTTTAAATATCCTACCGTACTTCGCTTGCCCCAATAAAACATGCTTTTAGGAATAAATAAATGAATCAAAAAATGTGTGTTATGAAAAACGTCTATATAATATAGGCTAATATAATGTAATAATCTGAAAGTATGTATGCTGTCATGTTAGTTACTTATATAGACCACAAATTCCAGCAAATTCAAACAATCCTTCAAAAACATTGGGTTGTTACAATAGTTTCCTCTAAACTGACAGTTATTGTATTATTGTAACATGTTATAATTGTGACCATTAAACAGTCTGAAAGCATTTTACAGTGTTTTAATGAGATCCACTATAATGTTACTATGATTATACAGCTGTTAAAATAAGGGTAGTAGCTATTGTATTGCATGAAAAGTAAAAAAACTGTATTGTGGAAACTATTAGAATTAAGGATTCTATAGTACTAATAAAATGCTATGGTAATTTGTGTAAGGATTGTATTTGTTACAACAGTCGGGGCCGCAAATGAAGCTGAGCTGTCATGCTCGTGTCACCTTCACTTATGACCAGCAGAACAAAAAGTAAAGTTAAACACATACACACCAAAGATAATTTTGTATACGGTGTCAAACACTAAGATCGAAAACAAATACTCATAAATACACAGTCACCTCCAAGCGCTCAAATATAAACAGATAAGGAAAAACCAGCTGTGAGCTTTTAAGTCACCGCTGGTATGCGCATTGTTGTATTTCTCTTACCTGAGTAAGTCATCCATCATTTAACCATGAGTGAGTTTAATAAAGCTGTGAGCGGACACTGTGATACTAAAGTCTGTATTGACACCAGACATGATATGAATTGACAGACAGACAGAGGCCCGTCCAGATGCTGCCACTCACTCACCGGATAGAAATGTTAACGTTGTCCTACTAAACTTCCGGTTTCATTCTCCCAACATTTCAAAATAAAAGACGTTTAATGAAATCAAACAAATAACATTCGAGTCATTTAATATGTCTAGAAAAAGTAACTAATTTGTTAACTTACGAGGAGCCTCGAGCTCCCGACGGTTCCACCAGTGTGGCATTGCGAACGTCAAAATGGTTCCACAAGAATCTTTTAATTTTTACAGTGTATTCAAGAGGGGTAAAACATCAGCCAGGGATGTACCAGGAATTTTCAACATTTTTAGTGTTTAATTTTTTGCATGTGGTTTCTGTAGGTTCTGTAATTTTAGCATTAATTTTTTGCATGTGGTTTCTGTAGGTTTTATACTAAATAAATAAATATTAAAGGTTTGCCAATATCCATTACTGCATTTAGATTTGCCAACAGAGAGAGAGAACAGGAAAATAATTGATAACCTGATTTTTGACACACTTGCCTTGAACTTTGGAACAGGGATCAACTGAATAGAGGGTTTATGCACACACACGCTTCATTCTGTAATAGAGATTACAGCATGTTTAGGATAATGAGCTTGTTCCAATCTCATAAACACAGAAGGAGTGTCCACCCAATTCCATTCAATTCAGAATACCTTTTAAATGAAAAAAGTTGTTTAATAAATAACATGGTTATGAACTTTTAAATTAACATCAAAATATAAAGATAAAGTGTATTTTTTTATGATTTTCAATAGTTTTTTTGAAAAACACACATAAACCTGTAATGTTGAGGGAAGAGAGCGCAGACAGAGAGCGGATCCAGATGCAGTGTTTAATATAATATCCCACTGAGCAATGGTCTTTGTCAGACGTTGAAAAGACGTGCCCTGAGGAGCTGGAATGAAAGTTTTTATGATGTCTTTTGGACGTCCAATATTGACGTAAGTCAAACAATTCAGAGCTGACACAAACTTAACAGTGGGTCTTAAATTACCTTTAAAAACATTTTTTTTAAATAATGTAAATCAAATCCACATTTTCAGAACTTTTTTAAATGTCCTCCTCCTCCCTTTCTTGATGGTGCATGCTTAAGATGCTCTGAAGCATTTTTTTAATCTTCTCTGTGGCCTCTTTTTTCCCCATTTCATTACTGCAGCTATAAGAGTAACCCAGATACCAGTAAGTTCTGGGCCGATTCTGGCTTTCTTCCACCAGTGTTGGCTGACAGCCTGCAAGATTTTCCATGTATGCAGCAGAACTGGCCCAGACGAGGAATCTGGATACCAATAGTAAACACTATTTAAAGCTGTTGGCCCAAGGGTTGGCACTATCGTCTGAAGTCTGGGTTGGGTCAGAAGTAGTGTCTCACAATAATTGAGCCAAATCTGGCATTGTGTAGTAGGACTGATATTGCATTGTATCTGAACCAATTGTTTGATGTGATAATGCAAAGATCTGCAAACTGTCAGATATAACACAAAAGAGCAGTGATGCAGTAATAATAACACGTTTTTATTAATGCACATTAATTGCACCGAATACACTACAAATCCACACACATCATGATAAAGTTAATATAAAATTAATTAATTTCTACTGCAGCAGCCTACGGACAGTAATAAATGTGGAATGATAACAACAACAAATTAATAACCCAGATAGCACACGTATGTCTTGCAGACGTCTGCTAAAAATCGTTTCATCTTCTGTAGATTGGCAGTTAACACTGATAAATGAATACATCTTCCCTACCTTTACACAACGTCTTTGCAACGTCTTCAAACTTTCGAAATCCTACGCGTTGCATGCATCGCCATTCGATCTTGAATCCCGAGCAAACGCACACAGCAAAATCACTGGTGTAAAAAGAACACCCACAGTGTCAAATTTTACACCAGCAAAGTGTCTATATGTGTCCACACTATAGAGGGTAAATTTTACACTTTTGATAGTGTTAACTTTTTGACACCCTTTGAGTGTAAATACAACACTCATTATGGTTAATTTTAAACCTAGTCAACACTATTTATTGTTGTTTCTGCACTACACCAGTGTTAGTACTCAATTACGGTGTTAATTTTTAACACTCTCCTTTTAAGATCAACACCAGTGAAATTTTAATATAACAATGATAAGTGTTCAAAATACTGATTTATAATAGCACTTTTGGTGCTTTTAATAGCAATTTTGTTACTATTTGGTTGTTTCTACAAAATTAAAATGGCAAATTTGCAGAAAAGATTGCAAAAACTTTGAGGTACACCACATTTAACATTCACATTCAAACACCGCATTTCACTGCATTTAAAAACCTTTACAGTTTGCAGTTAATTCCAATCTGAAACAAAAACACAACAGGGAACAATGTAAGTTCTCTCATCACAGTCATATGACAACTGCCTGTCATAAGGTCTATATAGTATATCAAATCATCCACACAAATGAGAGTGAAAACATTACCCACCTCCTCAATACAGAATGCATGCACATGCTCATCATAACACACTGTAATTACATTACTGGCCAAAAGAAAAGGTTGTCCATCTTTTACAATAATACTGCTAATCCTATTACAAACAGGCATTTCATTTTCAAACATTCCAACCTGGTATTCAGTTCCATAGTTTTTTACCTAGGTTGTAATGGAGACAGTGGGTACATTCCAAGTTTCAGTTAAAAGCTCATTACCCTCCAGAGTGCAAGTAGAGACTTCATTAAAAGGACCAAACTGAAATATTTTAAAATAAAAACTCTCCCAATGAAAAGCCAACAGATGTTGATGTTTCTTGGCCAATGTTTTGGTTATGTTTTTAAAGTTCTTTACAGACTTCCTAAAAAAGTTATGCTTCCCTTCGTGAGAATACAATGTTCACTATCTGAATCAAAAGTAGTATCAGACTCCAGTAACCGTTGTCCGTGTCAACTAGATCTCCAAAGATCAAGGGGGTGTTGCGCAGAAGGCACCATGACTGAATAGCATTGAGGCCAAGGTCCTTGCTGCCATCATCAATTTTAACTCCACTTGGTCTGTTCTTTCTTTCACTGTAGCCATAGTTGAAGCTCTGAATCCTTTCCGAAAGTGTGTCCAATGAAATGCAGTCTTTAGCCAAGTACTGAACCCCTTCAAGCAAATCGTGCATGATGTCAACAGCATAATTCTCTGAAGAATGAAAAAACTGTAATGAATTGAGTGGACAACTTCTCTTAAGGCCAAACAGTGGTGCAAGAGTGGGATCTTGTGCCAGAGCATTGCAACGTTCTGAATATAGCTCCTTTGTTCGAATGATCAAATCTGGGTCATCTTCATGAAATACTGACTGCAACTTTGTTTTGTCAGTTAAGCAAAACTGGCAACAGTAGGTTGGACTGAACGACTCAACCATACCAAGCAGTCCATGTAAAGCTAAATTGTCACCAGTAACCTGAATGACAGAACCCTGTAACATAGTATCTGAGAAGGGTACATTGATTCCCTTTGATTACAGAATTTTCAGATCCTCTACCAGAGGCTGTAAGATTGGTTCAAAACCATATTTTTTCAAGTCTTCTGAATGGAAAAGTGCCACAAGATGGATGTTCATTAAAACAGAATTGATCTTGGGGGGCAAATTTCTTAAAATAAAATAAACACAAATACACAAATAGTGTATACACAAAGTTTGTGTATTCCTTTTTTGGAACCAAGTGGATTTCAAAATCGTCGTCATATAACTGTATTTGAAGAGCATGCTCTTTTTGACCAAATAACATATGCTTTTTGAAGTAAGAACCATCATTAATGTCTTTGTAAATACCATCTTGATGACTTTTAACCTGCTGGAAAAAGTGGCAAAGTTCAGAATTTGTAAACATAGACTAAAATGGGCACATAGACAAATTTGTCATTGACAGGAACTTGACTGTATAATCCTGTAGTTTTATCTTTGCGCACATCATAGCGCACACCAAGAACATATTCCACCGGTTCAACAATTTTCCATTTTTTCTCAGTGTCTCTGTCTCTTTGTTTCAGTATTAAGGCAAGAGAAAGGATTTTCTAGCTGGTGAAAACATTCTTTAACTTTGTCTAGGGTTTGCCCAGGCACCTCTGATGAAAGACATTTTAGAACAGTGTCTCTTGCTTGAGCGTGAACATCACTTACAAGTTCTTCCATTGAACCAACTAAACATTGAACAGTATTTTCAGAGACTCCAGCTGCTTGTACTTGAGCAACAATAGCACTACACATATCCGTTAGTTGCCGATTTAGGGTATCAGAAACAGGAACATTGATATCACTGCCAACGTTCTCAGCAGTACATGAGGCTACACAGTCTCTGTGCACTCCCAAAATATGTTTCTTGAACTCATAATATGTATAAAACACAGATGAACATCCAGGTTCGCCACATTTCAACCGTAATGAACGCCCTGGGTACAAACCATGATGAAACTTCAGATGCTAAAACAAACTTGAACAACTTCTGTGGTGTACCTTGCAAAGGAAGCATGAGAACATTTGAGCAAGACGCTGGGGGGATCAAACCTCAGTGTTGTGAATTCTCACACGGATTTCCTTGACCCTTGGACTTTCCTTGGCAAAGCCCACATCAATGCCATACACCGTTGTTTGAATGAACGTGTAGAAGTTGCACAAGGCCTCATCATATGACACAGAGTGTCTTAAAGAGTTCATCAAAGGCTGCAACAGCTGTCTGCGTCATGCAGGGAATGGCCTTCTGGTCCAGGATGATGTAAAACTTCTGAATGCTACTCCTCTTTTCTCCAACACAGAGGAGGAAGGGCTGTGTAGATCCAACTTGCTCAAGAAAGATCTTTCATGTTCAAATTCACAAAAAAAGTAAGTGTATTTGCATTACATCAGTAACAAATGAAATCTTACTGTAATGCGTTTATGAAATCTTTGTTCCACCCTCAAATTGTAGATGTAAAAAGATTTTAATGTGAGATGTGAAGAAATTAAGTTTTCTGCTCAGTTCTATATTTTTGAACCTGTATATGATGACTACGCAGATACACAGATTACATCAACTGCGGACAAGACTAAATGAGTAAATCTAACAAGAACTTTATTTTACCTGAATTTTACAACATGATCAGCCGCTTCAGTAGCACTGATTTTCCCAGTCTTCTTTCCTTTTACATTTGGAGGCAAGAGATGAAGGAGCAAGAGAATAGCTGCCCCATCACTGTCCCATCCTAGCAGAATAGAGGATTCAGACCTCTATACAAAACCTTAAACCAGCTTTAAAAAAAAAAATATTTATACTTAACATAATCAGACTCCTCCAGAGCAGACAGAAGGTTGTCCTCATGTGCACCATGATGCAGGTTTTTGCAGTCAACAATTATTCTTGGCTTGTAGAATGTTGGCCATTTTGCAATAAACTTGCTTGAAATGTCATCTCCAAAAAGCACATTAAAGTCTTGGTCAATCTATCACACAGAAAAGTCAAGTCAACAACAAACATTACAATTAAATATATAATACACATCAAAATTGTAATATTTCTTACCAAGCCTGGTGTATCCAAAAATCGGGGAAAGTAATCAAGAATGAGTGAAGATTTGTCTTGATCATGCATCAAATTCTGCCTGTTCTTGAATGTTGTCTTCATTAACGTTAGTGACCTAATTTAAATATCCTTAATAACTGGTGCGTCTGTTGAATGCTTCATCATGGATAAAGCTTCTGTGCATTCATCACCTGACAGCTGCTCAGTTGTTGATGTCTCATGCAAAGTCTTAGGACCATCTTGGTAAACCACCTTTGACACCCCCTTCAAGTTATTTACAGAGTTGCACTGAACAGTTTTCAATCGTAGGCAATGTAACCCTGGCCACTGCGTGGATCGTAGTACTGTTCCTGTCAAACAAACATTTAGCATCAATAAGTCAGCATCAAGGTGGTATCGCATGTACACAATTTTGCAGAATAATATATTGTTTACAGAAGTTCTGTGCATGACCCACAACACACAATGCACTACCCAAACTATAAAATATTTATACTTATGATACTTACAGCTAACAGCTAACAATAACAGTATTCTAAGCTTTACACATTTGACAAGGTTTACATTCCTTCCACAGAATTCTGCTGATTTTTATAGAAGCAAATGTGCAGACAATGCAAAAAAAATCTGCACATTCCATCTGAGATAAATCAAATCCCCAATTGTAAGTCGCTTTTGATAAAAGTGTCTGCAGAATGACTAAATTTAAATGCATCTCAGTATAATAAATAATTTGATCGACTCATGCATTAGATAAGTGCCGAAATAAAGAGTGTGTACGGTCTCCATGTACTGTATATACTTACATAACCAGTCGGTGAGCACTTATCCTTTAAATTAGGGAATAGAGTTATGATTCCAAGAGCATAGCTTACACGGCTACTGACTGGTGAAATCCTCCTACACCACAGCATGAAAAAAAATAAAAAAATACATAAAATGTAACTGTGATCAAATACCAGTGCAATATATAAACTACACTGTAAAAAATATCTACTTGGTTCTACTTAAAATAATAAGTTAAGCAGCTGCCTCAAAATTTCAAGTAAAAACAAAATGGATTAATGAATTGTTTTAACTCATTATTTTGAGTCTTGTTAAGCTGTGAATTGCCTTCTGCGAGTCAACATGACTATACAATTATTGTTGTTTCAACTTTGCTATGCAAGTTCAAAATAAAGTGAACTCATTAATGAGCATTCTGTTTACTTATCCCCATTAGTGGGTTCAACTTAGTAATTTAAATTAAGGAATGTCTTTGAATTAGGTGTAGCGATTCTGTGGGGATGGTGTTATTTAAAACACTCTCCAGCATCTCTACTAGTTATTGTGAAACTAAGACGGTGTTATTTAAAACACGGTTCAGTTTCAGGTTATAATTACTTGTGGCTCAAATGGAAATACATACAGATAAAGACTATTAACTATATGTATTTTGTAGCATTGCCTGGTACAATAAACACGTTATTCTTCTGGCCTTGATTAACAACGGTCCATGCCCAATACAGTAATACATACGGAGCCGGTAACAGTATCGCACAGTTTAAGGGATGTGTTATGAGCATTAAGCAGAGACAATCATGAGTGAATACAAATGAATATTTATTGACTAAACTATGGAAATATGATATCGATTAACTAACACAAACACAAACACATACACATTCACACAAGATAAAGCATAGAAAAATTAGAGTAAAGAGTAAAGAATGGCATATTAAATCAGCAGGACACAACCACCGGGTTTTCTCTACTAAAAGTTCACCTTGGTAGCCAAGGGGCAGTTGCTTAAGCTGTTGAATCCTGGTGCGGCTGGAGAGAAAGAGAGAGAGAGTGTCCCGGTGGATTCGCGAAGTCCGTTCTGGAGAGCAAGTTTCTCGAAGAGAAGTGTCAAAGTCTGCCGAAGTAAGATTGCCGGAAAAGCTGTCCTGAAGAAGGGCAGGTCCCACGAAGTTTTGGAGAGATTCCAAGTTTCTGAGCAAAGAGTTGTTCGATGCATTGTGGTCTTAAAGGCACAACAGTCACGCCCCGGTCAGATCTTTTTGACCAATGGCAAAGGACGTGGTTTCTTGTGGGGAGAAATCTCTTTGTCCTTCTCTGTGACAAATGATTTACACAGGGACGGTTTATGTCCTGTTTGCACCAACACATAAACTTATTGCAAATTGAGTATGATGCACGCCATGACTATGTACTGTGCATCATTATTTAGAAATAATTTGTGGATCATTTTGATACCACACACGAGAGAAGTGAAGTAAGAACAATAGTTATTCATTCATCTGTCATGACATAAAAGTTAAACTTCAATGACACTGAAATGCATGCAATAACTATGGCAGGGTATCACGTGATTATGGAGGAATACACACATAGATATATATATATATATATATATAGATACAAATTGGGCAGTTTTGTCCCGCTCATCCTAAAGAGTCTCTTTGAGGTGTTTGGAATGTACTTCTCTAGTCCTCTCTGCAAATCTCCAGGGGGCCTGGAGAATCTCAGGAGTTGAGCTGGGGGTTACCCTCTGGGGAAGGCCAGAGAGGTACCATAACTGTCCTCCTGAGTTAAGTAACAACCGGCAGGTCATCACTTAACCCAGACTTTCTGGAGCCAAAAGGGGTTCTGGTGTTGACTCCCCCCCTAGGAATTTGTTGTTTGTCGTAACTTTATGATCCCTTAAAGAAATCCAACATTTGGCCCGGCCAAGTCTCTACATAGGGTATCAAGTTAAGATGATCTAAAATAATGTCTTGTTTTAACTTAACAATTAATTATAAAAACACAAATTTGAGTACAAAACTTTTTTTTATTAAAACCAATGTTAAGCCAAGACAAGCTATACATAAACACATCAAACTTGTAATCAATACCAAACTTCAGTTGGGTGTGGGTCACATAATGAGGCTAAGATAAATAGAAGGGTTGTGTGTGAGCTTACACTATGAGGGGGTATCCCAAGCAGACTCCACAAGTATTTCTCAGTGCTTGTATATTAGGTGGATGATGGGAAGTGTTTCCTGCAGTTGTCTGCAGTGCCTGTTGTCAACCAAGTAGTTGGTCATGCTGAATGTAGGCTAGATAGACCAATAGACACATACAGCAGTATAGATATCTATATTCAGCACCTCCAAAAAAACAGCCTGTCATCTAAGTTGTTTATCATTGTTATTGGTGTGTGACCTAATGAGGTTAAGTTGACTGATGATTACTGCAGGAAACATCTCACCTTCTATATGCACGCACACCCCTCTGCTTGTCATATGCCCATTAGGTCACCCAAAGCTGTACTGAACACTATTCATATTCACCCAATAGAAAATACATTCCTTTAAAAGCATTAGCTTTTTCCTTTACCACACTGAAATATTGAACAGGTTTTAAATGTAAACATTTAAAAAACCTTTTAACATTAATCTCACAGATCCAACATATACCAAAAGCTGTGCTGAACCCCAAACACAAACAAATCTAAAACTTCAGACTGCAGCTGGTTGTTTTCAAATATTTGAAACTTGAATACAGTATACTTTGACCCCATTATTTGAACAATATTCAGCATTAAATGTTTTCAGTCCAACAAAAGTAAATGTATCAAGTCAAAAAAAAAAAAAAAAAAAATCAGGGCTCCTCTCCTGTTTGCTTAAGTGCTTTTGCCTTCAACTTTGGTATGCATGTCAACAGAAACAAATGAAAAAAATGAATTCCAACCCTATTCTCGGGTGGGGCATGGTTTACAAATTATATCTCAGGAGCTTGTTTCGGATGCCGTGGACTCTGGCAGAGGCTTGATCTGGTTTGATCTTCATCACTACCCTCTGAAGGAACTCAAAGGAATACTTCATGGCTCGTGGATACTCAAGGTTAACGCAGTAGATGATCCCCAAAAGCATGGCAAAGCTGGATGGCACATCCTTGAAGTTGTGAAGCACAACAGTCTCCTCAACCACAACTGCCACATTGAAGACCTCACGTGGAAAGGCATCCTGGTTGTCACCTTCATGGCCTATCAACAGGCCAAGTTGCATCCCCTCCATGGCTGCAGCCAGAGTCTCACCATGGGCCTTGAAAAGCAGAAAAAAAAAATAGTGTGAATGTTTGGGTCTAGAAGTACATGCTCTGCAAAGCTATTTAAGTCTCAGTGATCATAAACCTTGTTTTCAGGCTAATAAAATAGTCTTCTTTGGGCTTTCAGTTGTGAGTGTGCATGTTTGTAGGTGCAATATTGGAAGGTTACTGCAAGGGTGAAAACTTCAGTGTCCTCTCAGATCTGGGAAAGTGTATGTTGCACTGGGTCCTCTCCCTATCACTATTCTACCCCTCCTTTCTCCTCCCCCAACATTGCTCTACCCCTCCCTCCTCCCATCACCACTATTCCACCCAACCCTCATCCTCCCCATCACTATTCTGCCCCTCACTCCTCCCTGCATCATCACTATTTTGCTGCCACAGGACTTTATCAACACCCATGAGTGTATCTAATGCAATCTCTTTGTTAAAGGTTGTCTATGTGTGTGTGTGTGTGTGTGTGTGTGTGTGCGCGCACAAGTGTATATGTGGGTGGGTGCGTTCGTATATAGGCTGTTATGCATGACAGAAAAAGGTCTTACGTCACACATCCTGATGATGTCTGATGGCTCTTCTCTTAGATAGTGTGGCAGACCCAGCAGAGCAGCAATCCTTCTCCTTTCGTTTGTGTCCTACAAGACAAAAATAAGCAGTGTTGAGATTTTATTGCAAACATCTGGTGCCCAATTTTACAATTCTCAGCTCGTCTACTCACATCTTTCTTCAGACAGTCCAAAATGGCTTTCAGTGCAGGATTCTTTGCCGACTTGGTCGCAGCTTCGTACACTTCCAGCAGTCGTGGTGCCAGGTCATCAAGTCCATCGAGGAACGACTTCACGAAGGTCTATGCTTACATTACTCTTTTGAACTCTGCCCGAACCTGAGAAGACAAAAGATTAAGAAATTAGAGAAAAGATTTTCAAAGCAGAGTCATAATTTAGTAAGCTAAGGTTGTCTGTTGTCAAAGGCTTTCATCCACTCAGTAATACCAAAGTCTCTTTAAGACAAGTCCTATCACTCTGCAGCCATCTTTGAAACGCCTCTCGGGCATCCAAGAGCAGCTCCTATCACTTTGAATGGGGAAACATCAAATTCTCCAAAACTGTTCACTAAGCTTACGATTAAATTTCATATTTGAAATCACCAATGAAATCGGACAACAACGGTGTCATATGTGTTGTTTCTTTCGCTCAAATAGCTTATAAAAGCTAATTTTTTCAGGCTACATCAGCCAGTGCGCATGCGCAGTCCTGAGCACGCGTCTCAGAGTGCTGACTGTTTCTATAGCAACCTGGACTTCTAACTTAGCGATTGGCTCTTTCATTCAGAAGGCGGGGCTTCCTGCGATTGATCAGCCATATTAAGTGTTGCATTTTTCCCATTCAAAACTATATGACAGTGACAGGTCTTGGGTATTCTATAGTCTTTGGTATAGTCTTTGGTATACTAAACACAATCCTCTCACTTATCTGTATGCACATTCACGCCACCATTCGGACAAAAAAATAAAAATAATTCTGAACGGACCACAGTACAGTATCAGACATCTCTCTAGTAATTCCTGGAGGGAAGCTCATACATTGATATCCAGTCATTGGATTAAGTGATTAATCTTAGGCTGAGTGTTGTCTATTGTTATACCTGTCTCTCACAGAACATGGCCGGCCATCTAGCTATTACATCCCCAATGAGAGGTTGATCCCCTACGATCTCCTTTCTGCGCTTGGAGAACGTGGCAGCCATCAGCTCATCTATCTGCTGGTGATCTGGGTCTTTTTTGAGCACTTCCACCTGAATTGGATTGCACAAGCACAAAGGACACATAAGACAAAATAGTAGGCTTCACAGACACAAAAGCAAAGTGTAGGTAGTTAGTATAATATAGGCAGGTATGTATGCAGTAATATTAGAGAGGTATGATGTGTATGTGTGATGTGCATGTGTGTGTATGATGTACCTCCATCATCCTCCGCTTTTCTTCCATGTCTTCAT
Source organism: Beaufortia kweichowensis (assembly GCA_019155185.1). Classification (NCBI taxonomy): domain Eukaryota; kingdom Metazoa; phylum Chordata; class Actinopteri; order Cypriniformes; family Gastromyzontidae; genus Beaufortia; species Beaufortia kweichowensis. The sequence continues at coordinate 17,200,629 of CM032803.1, read as the reverse complement.
CACTTAGTCCTTCAGGGGGATCTGGACAGTAGTGGACCTCGCCCTTCTTTGACTTCTTCATCACGTGATCCCTTGGCTTCTTCTCCTTTTCTTTTGTTGACCCTCACCTCTGGGCATCCAGCTGCACTTAACTTCTGTTGATAGTTTCCGAGCTTAAACTTCAGGCTGTGGAACCAGCCGTACCAACCCTTTCCAGACCCTGGCTCTTTTAGACTGGGATGCTTCTCCACAAGTGCTTTGGCAACATTCTCATAGTGTTGCCTCTCAGGATAAGGACTAATCTTTGACATGCTGTCTGCAAGTGTGTCCAGGATATCAGTTTTCATACCTTTAGTAATCACTCAGCACAGATCCATCTTTTGCATATCTTCCATTTGCTTTCTTGCAGCATGAGTTCAACATCATGTGAGAACTCTGGAATCGGGAAGGGCTCAGGCCAGTGCTGGGAGTCAGATTCCCACTACTGAGAGATGGAAGACTGGCTGTATCCAATGTGGAATCCGAGCAAGCTGCATCAGCTGTGAACAACACTTTCAATGTTGCTCTCTCCTCAGGAAGGTCTCGGATGTCGGTCAAATTGGTCAGCTGATCCTTGAACGCAGGGTCCTCAAATTGTAAAATAAATCCACCTCTCAGGCCAAGGTTTGCACGCAACACCTGGCACAGTGCATCAACACTAGGGGGTGATTTAGATGGAAAGGCCTGATATCCATCTCAGAGGGGACAACTTCGCAGCAGCATCGCGGGATCACTTCGGCTTGAAATTGGAGAAGAAAAAGGTTTAATTCATTGTATACATACAAACAAATGGTTACTACTGAAAAGATTTGGAAAACACTTCAAGGGGGTTAATTCTTTTGGATCAGGGTAGAAAAACCCTAACCAACGAACACCTGACATCATTTATAAAAATAAAAAAATAAATAAAAAAAACCTTCCTTCCTCTACAGGTATGTATCTAGCACTGCAAAACAATGTAAACGTAGCAAAGCGCTTCTTAATACTATTGTTGCCGCTTTTGATGTTTAAACTTCACTGTCTCCTAATATTGTAAGTCGCTTTGGATAAAAGCGTCAGCTAAATGCCTAAATGTAAATGTAAAAACAAACTTACAGCAGCCTTAATTCAACAAGAATGTTCTAGGAGTGGTTAACAGGCGACCCTGGACAAGGTATGACACAAGTGGCATGTAGTCATTGAGATCCTCTGGTTTCACCAAAGAGACACTCAGCAGGACTTTTCTTCACAAGATGGTAACTCCTCAAATGCTCCACATAGTAAGTCGAAAATGGTTCAACGAAGAAACAAACATGACCATCCAGCACAATGCATATTTCCAAAATCCTTCCGAGTTGGGTAGTCCACTTATACTTCCAACAGAAAGTATCATTCCCTTTGAATACTGCGTTCCATTTAAGAAGACATTAGGGTCAGTCCAACTGTGTCAACATCACTGAATCTATTCAAGATTGCTAGTCTAAGAGCACCATCTAAGACTCCCAGGCACACATCTGTCACTTTGCTGTCTCAATCTCAGGCTTGAAAATGCTGGGCATTTCAAGATAATATGCAAGCATAAGTTGGTGTCTTGAGGCAAGGGTAAGCAGAATGTTTTTAAAGTTATTGGCATCACGCACTACCTTCTTAAAGAAAGAATGCTTAGCCTCAAACCTGATTGTCCAACACTCTATTAAGGGTCCAAATCTTTGAATAAGGCAAGGATAATGTTCAATAAAGTGATGTTTGGGGTACTGAATTTGTAATCCGGGAAAACTGTCAGTAGTAACTGTCTATGATCCGATATTTTGACTGCAAATAACACAGCGAGTCTTCAGTGTGATATGGAGTTGCTAAGAGCTCAACCAAGTCTTTCAGCTCAAGGATTACTTCCCATGTTTGATCCCCTTCTGGAACACGGTGGCCGATGATGAGGGTAAGGAAACGCACAGGACTCCAATTTTCGTGGCCGTTACCACCTACAGTTCCACTCTTTTGAAAAGTTGAAAGAATTTTCTGAGGACAATTTGTCTTATCCGAGAATTTAAAAGGAAAGCTCTGTATTTCACTATTAAGCTCTTCTAATGTGAAATACTTCTTTGAAATCAAATCTGCAAGGCACAGACTTAGTTCTACAGGCACAATCCCTTCCAGCACATCATGTAAAAAATCAGGTGGAAAGCCTGTGCATGTGTGAAAACCTGTCAGGCTGTTGAGAGGGCAGTCTCGTTTCACACCATCAACAGATGCAAGGTCCGTCTGCTTCAAGACATTTACAGCTTCATCAAATGATTCTGGTGACCTTAAAACAAAGTTCCCAGTTCTAACATCACACGTTTGTATGTCTTTACGACTAGGTAGACAAAACCTACAAAACTTCTCAACATTGAAAGACTCTTGGAATCCACCTAAGGAATGTGCTGCCAAGTTGTCAGCAGCAACGAACAAGATGGTGCCTTTTAACATTACACCCTAGTTTCTCTACAAACACACCTACTGTTGCAAGACATTTAATATCTTCAATCAGTGGCTTCAAAACACGATCATAACCATAAATCCTGACATGCTCAGCCTTGCACAGTAAAGCAAGGTAGATTGATCGACAATGCTGACTTGTATATAGAGAGGGTAAATTGCCAATAACCCAATACACACCACAGACTTTATGTTTTTTTTTTTTTGATGTGCCCAAGGGATTGCAGATTTCAAAGTCGATCAATATACAAAGTAATAGCTACACTTAGTTCTTGACCTGAGAGGATTCCATTCGATTTATAGAAGTCACCATCCAGAAAAAAGACTTGTAGTAGCCAGACTGTTCAACAGGTTTGTTTTTCCCCAGTGCTTGCAGTACCTCTTCTTCTTTTAAGAAGATCTGAAAGTAACTTTAGAATAGGGATATAGATAACAGTATGAAACTTTTTCTTGTCTGTTCAAAAGATATTCGACAGGTTCAATGACACTAAAGCTCTTTTGTAATATAACTGTCTTTTGTAGTCTGTGCCTAAAGATCCTTCTCTTGAAAGGAAATTAAGTGGGTTAGCACTTTGAAATAGTTCGGTCAAAGGATGTCAAACATTCCTCAGATGTGCAATTATGCTTCTCCAAAACATTCTCAATTGACTCCCTAGTTATTTGTCCAGCCCATTTTCCAATATCAAACAAATCATCCACAATTTCTTGAATCGCAGACTTTGACACATGAAGGACTGGCTTGCAGTCGAAGGAAAAGGGATGCAATTCTGCGCTCAACTGACTTCTGTGTAGGCTGAGAGTCAGGTTCAGTCACTGAAACATCTGGTGACTCTAAATCAATGTTATCCTGTTCATCATTGACAGAAGCTTGACTTTGACAATGAATAATAAGTTCAGGTTTTAAATTATTGAATGTAGAAGGCTGATGATATCGGCTTCTGTGAGCAGTAAAAGTCAGAGGCTACTCTAGATGTAAAACAGCACCCCACAAATGGGCAATTCACAGTCTCTCTTTTTATCAAATGTCTCTTTAAATGAAGAAAATAATGTTTGATATTGCTTGGTGCTGAAAAAGTACAAAGTTCACAACGAAGTCTAGCAACGGGACTGGTTCCTTGTTTGTGGTCCGTCAAATGTTTTAAAAGTTCCACATGGGATTGAAAGGCGGTAAGACAATTCGGGTAAATACAACTAAAACCTGTTCTTCCACGTCCATGCTTGTCCTTGTAATGATTCACTATAGTCTTTTTTGAATGTATGAGGAAAAATTGCAAAACTTACAAGTCCACTTCATCAAATGAGTAGCTGAGCCTGGTAAATCATAAAACACCTGAAACACACAAAACAGAAAAAAAAAGTTTTAGCTGCCAAGTGATGTGAATTGCAAAATGAACAAGAGCACATTTCTAGTTAAGTCTAACTAACAAATTGGATATATGAATTGTTGGATTGCTCTTTAGCACTAGTTAAGCATAACCGATGTTATGTAATGAATAGAAAGTTCAAAAGAACAGCATTTATATAAAATAGAATATTTTCTAACATTATAAATGTCTTTACTGTAACTTTTGATCTGTTTAACTCATCCTTGATGAATAAAAGTTTTGATTTATTTTATTTATTTCCCCAAAATAAAATAAAAATTCTTACTGACCCCAAACTTTTGAGCGGTAGTGTTTAATGTTACAAAAGCTTTAGATTTGAGATAAATGCTGTTCTTTTTGAACTTTCTATTCATCAAAGAATTTTGAAAAAAAATTGTACACAACTGTTTGCAACATTGATAATAATAATGCATGTTTCTTGAGCAGCAAATCAGCATATTAGAATGATTTCTGAAGGATCATGTGACACTGAAGACTGGAGTAATGATGCTGAAAATTCAGCTTTGATCACAGGAATAAATTACATTTTAAAATATATTAAAATAGAAAACAGCCGCTTTAAATTGGAATAATATTTCACAATATTACTGTTTTTGTTTGTATTTTTAATCAAATAAATGCAGCCTTGGTGAAGCAGGAGATACTTCTTTTAAAAACATAAAAATCTGACTGACCCCAAACTTTTAACCGTTAGTGTATTTGGCCGGTGACATTCGGTCTATCAGAAATGGTGTTTTCTACAACAGTTACAATGAAAACTGGTATCGTCTCAGATAACGCTTTATCAACCGTCTCTGACTGAACTGCTAGTGTTCTAGCTATGCGCGTTAACGGTTCGCTGAAACGTGCTTCCGCTTAAATGACATCACAGTTGTTGCACATATCAAAAGGTAACGATAGCTAACGTTAATCACGCTATTGGTTTCATCAACGCATTCTTAATATCTACAAAACACTTACCAATAGCTTAACTTGTTCATGCCAACACTTACCTCGTCTTATCTGACGGAAAAATGAGGCACCCGGGCGGTTGAAGTTCGTTTGCTTGTTGGCTGCAAACTTGTTCGATCTGTAGTCCCCTTTATGCATAAAGAGCTGTCCTCCACTCAATCGCACCACGCCAAAGACTTGTACCCCACTCAATTAAAATGGCAAGTTCATTCAACCACCTGGAATTTGTGATTCATTGAAGTAACTTATGAACCTAAATTGGAAGATTGAAAACTCAAACAATTGAGTTGAAATTTCATAACACATTATTTTATGTCTGAGTTAATGACATATATAAGTTATCATAACTTTTTGATCAGATCATTTTTTACAGTGTAGACTTTTTTTTGGTCACTTACCCATACTTCTCTACCATATCAGCCACAAGGATGTTTACCAGCTTCCTTCGTGTCTTGTCAGACAGGCTCTTCGTTTGTTCGTACTCCTTCAATATATCAGAGGTTTTGAGTGCAGCGCTGCATGAACTAGCTGTAAAAAAAAATAATTATATATATATTGTTACGGGTTCGGTGTACTTTGAAGACTAGGAAGCTCGGAGACAGGAATACACGCAACAATCTTTACTGGAAACAGGATAATCATAACACGATACACATTTAACTTAACATAATAACTTTATCACCAGACCAAGACGAGGGAGAAATGTAGGGTATATATACAAGTCCTTAATGATGGTGAGCAGGTGCAGGTGATCACAGCAGACGAGTGAGTGGGAACAGGTGAGAGGAGTGCAAGGGATCATGGGAAATGGAGTCCGGGAGAACACATGGGTCTGTGACAGGACCCCCTCCCGAAGCTGGCCCCTCAGCTACGCAGAAGGACCAACAGAGGAGGGAGGGCGGGGGCTCTGGAGGGGGAGAAGGTGATGAGGGCGGTAGAACAAAGTCCATCCGGCCAAGGTGGAGATGAAGGAGGGAGGAGCCATGGAATGCAGAGTGATGGATCCAGGGGTCCGACCGCCAGAGCCGAAACTGGGAAAGTGGGATCCCCGGGCGGAGATGAAGGGCCGCAGAGCCAGGGCGACTCGGATGTCCCGGAGGGCCGAGGCGGAGCCGACAGCTCTGCCGACCGAGCTGTGGAGTCGGCTGAGCGCGGCGACAGCGGAGAGGACCGAGGACGAGAAGGAGCCGGAGGGAGAGCGGGAGCCTGACTGAGCCAGCGGGCCGCACCCGCCGAGCCGAGAAGGTGGAGAAGAGGGAGGCCAAGGGAGAGGAAGGTCGATGCCCGACCAAGGTAACGCCGGAGGGACGAGGGGAACCCGGGTGGAGGTAGTGCGAGGGACGGGACACAGTGGAGGCAAGGGAGGTAAGGGCAGAGGTGGAGCTGAAGGGTCGGAGGGCTGGAGAGGAGTCTGGGCCTCGGAGGCAGGAGGCGGAGCTGGGGGAGCTGCACTCCATGTGGGTGCCAGGACGCAGAAGGCCCGAATCGAGCCCCAACGCCTAGGTGGTGACACATGGAGGCGAGCAGAGGGATTGAGGGGGACTGGAGAAGACAGGGGAGCAGCCGAGGCAGGAGACAGAGGAGGCGGGAGAGGGAGGCTGGGCGGGAACTTGGAGGCTCGGGGTCAGGAGACTCGGGGTCAGGAGGCTCGGGGTCAGGAGGCTCGGGGTCAGGAGGCTCGGGGTCAGTGTCCTACGGGGCGGAGTCAGTGTCCTACGGGGCGGAGTCAGGGTCCTCCGGGGCGGAGTCAGGGTCATCCGGGGCGGAGTCGGGGTCCTCGGGGGCGGAGTCAGGGTCCTCCGGGGCGGAGTCAGGAACCCACAGCTCTCCAGCACCCAGTCTGTTACCTCCACGAAGCTCCCTCTCGGCCCACTTCCAGACAGCTGATCTCTTACCTCCCTGTTGAGGCCACAAAGGAACAGCAGCCGGAGGTTGCCGTCTGGACCTCGAGGGATCGATCCTCCTGGCCCAGGCAGAGGAGAGCTTTTGCCTGGTCTATCGAGTAGGCCATCTTCTTCTATTTTGGGTCTGGTGTTCTGTTACGGGTTCGGTGTACCTTGAAGACTAGGAAGCTCGGAGACAGGAATACACGCAACAATCTTTACTGGAAACAGGATAATCATAACACGATACACATTTAACATAACTTTATCACCAGATCAAGACAAGGGAGAAATGTAGGGTATATATACAAGTCCTTAATGACGGTGAGCAGGTGCAGGTGATCACAGCAGACGAGTGAGTGGGAACAGGTGAGAGGAGTGCAAGGGATCATGGGAAATGGAGTCCGGGAGAACACATGGGTTCAGAGAACACATGGGGCTGTGACATATATATACACATATATATATATATATATATGAGGAGGAGAAGGATATATATATATATATCCATATACCATATATATATATGATATATATACATATGGATATATATATATATATATATATATATATATATATATATATATATATATACCATACATATATATATATATATACATGCATATATATATATATATATATAGATATATATATAGCATGCACATATACATATATATATATATATATATGTATATATATGAGCATATACATATGTATATATGTATATATATATACAAATGAGGATATATATATATATGCGTATGTATGAGGTATAATAGGGACCGATGTAATATGTATGGAGGGATATGTATATTCGACTAGCAGCAAGGGAGGTATCGAGCAGAGAGAGGAGCTGAAGAGAGAGCATGAGAGGGATGTATGTATATATAAATATATGATATATATATATGGGATGGGTATATGGCTGCTGGATGGGACATGTCCGTATGTAGAGACATGTAATATGTATATATGTCGGAGATATATAATGAGCGCTATAGGATGAGATATATATAGAATAACTATATATATGTATATATAACCCATATATATATGGTATAGATATATATATATGCCATGCCCAATAATATAGGAATGACATATATGTATGAATGGATGCCATGTACGTATGTATGATATGAGGGCATGCAGCCTCGTGAGTATGAGACATGATGGTATGGTAGGATGCATGGCATGTATATGTATGCATGCACATATATGTATATGTATATGTGTGTATATGCATGTACATGCATGCATATGTATATAGGTGGGTATGTATATGTATATATATATATATATATGTATATATATATATATATATGTATATATATGCATGAATATCTGAAATAAACCAGGTCTTTGATATGCTAGTGTTTGGTGGGGACGTTATTGACTGCGGTGTCATTGCATTGCCTTTGAGAGTTGTGGGAATCACTGTGAATCTGAACTTTTCTGATTCTACTGAAGAAAATGGCGACTCAGGTTGTCATGATGGCTCGAGGAGAAATCAGGTCTCCAGCTTGTAGGAATATTATCTTAGATCACATTCAGCACACAAGACAATATGACATTAAAAGAGATGCTATATCATGTATGGAAGAAGAAAGATGTTTGAGGGAATGCAAGCTAGATTATACATTTTTGAACATGGCAGCAGGTCATGAGTTTCTTACCTGCTGTATCACCATCCAAAATTTTGAAGGACATCTTAGATGTTCTCACAAGCTCATCAAAAATATCAGCATCAACATCAACTCCTACAGAGTCTTTAAGAACCACATTGGCTCCATACGGCAAGTTGAACTTTGCTGAAGCTTAGGGTAGAAAATACAATTCTATTTCATGTTCAAACATACTGGAAATGACAACAATTTAATCATTTGGTATTATTTTTTCAAATGCAAGTAATACATAAAAAAATCTAATACAATATGATAAAATAAATAACTATTTAGATCAGTAGGATAGAATTAAAGTCAAATGTACTGAAAGATAGAAAGATTTGTTAACATTAAATTCACAAATTGAATGACTGATACTTTTTAATATGAATAATAAACATTTATTTCAAAGTGAATAATACTGTCATAATAAACTTAAAATGACTCTACATTTGAAATAATTACCTTCTTTAATGAATTCACAGAAGTCAAAACAGTCATTTTTCACTGGTATTAGGATACATTTTAGGATTCACTTTACACTCCACTTGAACCAGCATTTCTTCTGAATGAAACACTCTCTCTATAAGGATAATCACTACGACAGTCTGTGTACTTTTTAGAGATATAGATCAGGGGCTCGAAATTAACTTTTTTACTTGGTAGCACTGGTGCTCCCAACTTCAAAACGTTAGGAGCACCAGCAAAAATTTAGGAGCACCATGAGCACCACAACTACGAAATTGTATATTAATAGATTTCTTTCATTTGAAAACAGCAACAACAATCACTGAATCTTTACACATCCTGTATATGAATATGGTGTATGCAGTGTTAAATTTTACATCCAGCTCTGCTAATTGCACGGAACGGTTGGCAACATCCTGATGATTAAAAGCCTTAACGATTGAACCTGATGATACTGAACTTTTTGCCACACACTTGTCCCTGCATTTCTTGTGTTTGGCACTCTCTCCGTGTTTGATCAAGCTCTTGTGCTTAAAATGCGTAGATTCAGTGGCGAACGCCGTGTTACCTGCAAACTCCGTCTTACAGGCTTTACAGTCAATGCAGTGCATAGAGCTATTTTCATAGTGTAGCCACTCAAAGTCTTTTAACCACTCTCTCCGAAAACTGTACGCCTTCTTTTCGGCTTGTGGATCAACATTTACTGTTAAGATGTATAAGTATTATGCTCTCATTGGTATTCATTTGTATTTTATATTTGTGTGTTATTTACTTTCCCAGCTTTGTTTTTCTGTGGGACAGGTAATCCAATCACAGTGCCAAGTGTATGTCATGTGGCCTAATCAATGACTGAATGATTGCACGTGCCTATTACTCTGTTTAATAAAAATGTGCCAGTCAGAGAGACTGGATGTTGTGAAAAGAGTACACAGTAGTTTTGTGTGTTATTTGTGCATACTCTGTTAATATTCACCACATTATCGCTATCACCAGCCATTATTTGTAACTTTTAGGTGGTTTGCAAAAAGAAATCTGTCAGTGTTCTTTTTTCATTTTCCCCGTTCTTCAGCCCTTTACATTTCCCACGGCAGTTAGCACAGTCGCCTGACTGAGTGATTGACAGCTAATATTAACCAATCTAAAATCTGCACGGCAGACTGGTCACCGTATCAGCATTCAGCACTGTAGTGAACAGCACTCCAGAAGGCATTTCAGGTCCCAACTTTACAAGCAGGGTCCCTCTTTAATGTAAACTAAGGACCAGTGTCATCAGATAAGGCTACCAGAGAAACTGCCAGACACCCTCTATAGGGCAGCCTTATCATCAAACTAAAACCCTCACCCAAAGATCCAGGCCAGCCTGGCCATAAAACTCCTCAGGACCTCCACATGTGGCGGGTAATTAACCGGCCATGCGGCAGCTTTGGCTAAAACAAAGGACACATCTCTACATTCTTAATTTATAAAAATAGACACAAACATATTGGAGATATCACATATTCATTCTGTACTCTTTGAGAACATACTTTGTAATAGTCATTTGTGTTAAATACGGAAGTTTTACAAATGCTATTCACATATGAATGATTTCATGCATGATAGTTTAATATCTTTTTGTCATGTTTATACTCTTTGTATTTAGGACAAAGCCAAAGGTATTTTGAAAGTGGTTTGGGAAGTGAGAATTCCATAGGTAAAACAGTGAAGACACAGTTTTAATGCTGTGCTTTACTATATGCAAATACATTCACTTCACAAGCGAAAGGATGAGTGAGCCCTCTCTGACATCAACAGCCAATCACAGCCCTGCAACCGACAAGCGCCAAAATGCAATCTCCTCCTTATCTGAAAGGGGATAAAAGTACCCTTTCAACACAAATTCTTGGTTCTGAGTTTTCTGGCCTGTGTGCTAGGAAGCATAACAGCAACACCCGTTCTGAGTTTTCTGGCTGTTGTGCTAGGAAGCATAACAGCAACACCCGTTCTGAGTTTTCTGGCTGTTGTGCTAGGAAGCATAACAGATCACCCGTTTCTGAGTTTTCTGGCTGTTGCGCTAGGAAGCATAACAGATCACCCAGTTCTGAGTCTCCCCACAAGGACTGAAATAGAGAAACCACGTTCAGAGCCTGCTGTCCAGAAAGGCAATCCCAAACGTCTGCAACAAGGTTAAGCCCAGGAGGGCAACCTTACTTCCAGGTACCTTCATCTGCGTGTTCCAGATCGTCAAGGACCTTCCGCACCAGCTTCAGGGCCTCATCTGCGTGTTCCAGATCGCCAGGACCCTTTTGGTGCTCCAGGAGATTAGCATCCCACAGCTTACTGTGTTCAAGGCTGTTGAACGGATTCAGACACCTTCTCCACTGCAACAAGGCCCAGCCTCACCTGTGTAAGACGTCGCCACCATCGGACTGCTCACGTGAACGTAAATATCACTTACCAAACCTCTTTCTAGAGACCTTGGCATTAGTGTACTCTTTCAGTTCATTTCAGTTTATACCTTAGTTACCTGCATTCTTTTCATTCTTTACACTCAACCTTACTATCCTTTAACTCTTTAGTATCATTTAGTAGTGTGTTAGTTATTCTTGTATGTCTTTTGTAAATAAATCCTCTTTTATTACAATTGTGTCTTCCTTGTGTTGATAATACAGTAAAAGGCTCTACAAGTTAGCACGAATCTCACGAAATCCTTCAGATACCCCAGGTGATTTACTCCCTCCACTTTACATAATTTTTCTTATCATATTATTTATGATTTATGTTGGATTTATTCCAACAAATGTTGAGGTGGAATTCCTCAGCTGGTGCCCCGAGTTAAAAGGAGGGAGAGGTCATCTGACACACACACACACACACACACACTTGAAGTGACGTGGGGTCAAGTCTCACTAACACCTCTAGTGTCCTGTGTGAGGCGTACTATTAATTGGTGCCCCATGTGAGGATCACTACTGCACACAGAAGGCACATACTGTGTACGTTTTTAGAGAAATGAAAACAGGTCACACAACAACAATTATATGTACTCGCATATAATAGGTCCGTTTTCTCAGCGGTAAGAAAAGTAACACATACCACGAGGATGCTGCAGAACTTTGGCAGCAGGCTGAATTAAAACTCTGGAGGAACAGTGTCATGCATAATTCAGTTATTTCCAGCCCTAGTCCAACACACATGTTCACGGTATTTAAATAATCCTGAGGTATTTGATAATTCTGTGTTTTATTTACATTGTAAATATACTCTACAGGACATTAGTCCTGGGCGTGCATTAAACGTAATTAAACTCCCAACTAGGTAAAACAAATAATATCTACTACAATCATTAAGTAGATCCACTACACGCAAAACATGCATACCAGTCCTGTTAAAATTTATACCTTAGTATTGATAAAATACCGGCGTTAGCGCTGATGGCGTAGTTTCAATCACTTATTGTCACGGTTTCACCCTGTACCTCCCCATGGACTCAATTACCCACAATGCCTTGCACTCACCACTCCTGTTCCCGTTCACCAGCCATCATCTTGTAATCACCCGCACCTGTCACCCATCATCAAGGACTATTTATATACTCGGTGTTTAGTTCTGTTCCTGGTCCAGTATTGTTGTTTCATGTTGTTTCTTGCATGTTATGCTTTGTTTAGTTTTGTTACCTGTTCGGATTTACCTGCCTGTTTCCTGTGTGGATTTACCTGCCTGTTTCCGGTGTGGATTTACCTGCCTGTTACCTGTTAGGATTTACCTGCCTGTTACCTGTTTGAATATCTGCCTGTTACCTGTTTGGATATCTGACTGTACCTGTTTGGATTTATCTCACCTGTTTTGGATTTTGATGCCTGTTTCTGGAAAGGAGTTTTTCTATAAATGTTTTTTGTTCCCGGTTTTGGAGTGACTGTTTATGTTTAGTTAATCTACAAGTAAACCTTTGTTTATCTTACCCTTCTGAGTCAGTCTCTTATCTGGACCCGTAACAGTATACTGGACCCAAAGAAAGGAAAACCCCGACCATGGATCTCCCGGGCCCGCGACTCCTCCTCCTGAAGCAAGGGGAAGCTTCCCTCGAGGAACATCTGGGATGCTTCATGTGCCTCGCTGTCCGGACCGACTTCCCCGACGACTGCCTATGTTCTTTCTTCTACACAGGTCTCAACATCACCACAAAGGCTAAGTTGTCTGGGAAGGGCCCTCGAGGGAGTTTCCCCATCTTCCTTACGTGGTTGCTGGGGAGTTTGTGGATCCAGGAGCCAGGTTGTGGATCATGACCGGTCCTACTCCCGACCTTGAGTTTCCCATCGTGGTCAGGTTGGCCGCCCCCGAGTGTTCTGCCACGGCCAAGATGGCCGCCCCCGAGTGTTCTGCCGCGGCCAAGATGGCCGCCCCCGAGTGTTCTGCCGTGGCCAAGATGGCCGCCCCCGAGTGTTCTGCCGCGGCCAAGATGGCCGCCCCCGAGTTTCCAGATTCCCCCGTCTCGATAGCTCCATAGTGAGCTATCGAGGTCCTGGAGTCGGCCATACTCAGCCCGTGTGTTCACTCCCTGAATGTCTGAGTATTCAAGCATTGTGGGGGCTAAGGAACACGGATATGGGGCGATGCCTAAGGTGGAACAGACACTTGCGAGCTATCTGTCCCCTGCAGCGGCATCGTCCTTGAAGGCCCCGGCATTGCCCACTAAGCCAGCTAGGACTACATCAGCGCTGGTGGGCAAGGCATACGCCGCAGCGGGTCAGGCTGGAGCATGCTTGCATACTGTATCTATGCTCCAAGCTTAACACCATAGTCGACAGGTTCCGGGAGGCAAGAAAGCAAGCGGTGGCGTTCCAGCGGTTCCTCCCCCTCCGTCATCCGGTCACTGAGGCTGCTGGGCGGGAGCAGCCTCAGTCCTCTGGCTCCTCGCACAAAGGCTCCTTGTATAGAGGATGACAGAAGGAGAGTGTTGGCTCGAGGGCCCCGCCGCAGCGCAACTGGGGCTCCGGGCGGCACTCTCAGCCCCGACCCTCGCAGCCGAAGACGGACCTGAGGGCCGTTATTCAGTCTAAGAAGGCCGGGGCAAAGAAGCGCACCTGACTGCCGAGGCACCAGGTTCTCCGCGCTCAGCCCCTCCGGGGTGGGTTGGTGTGCGCCTCACTACACGGCGCCTAGCTCTTCCCGGCACCCCCTTAAGGAGGCTCTGCTGTTTCCCCGCGCTCCGCGGTGGCCTCTGGGTGCAAAACAGTGTGCAAAACATCGCACCTGCTCGAGTTTATTCCTGCCGGGTCAGTCCAGGACCTCGAGTTAGTACAAAACTTAAGACCAGACACCAGCCTCGAGAGAGTATATGAGTATATGGAGTATACGGCATATTAAAAGAGTATATGGCAGCGTGGAAACTTCTGCCAAACATCTCTGGCTGTGTTCTACAGATAATAGAATACGGTTATACGATCCAGTTCGGACGAAGGCTCCCGTGTTCAACGGGGTAATATCCACCGAGGTGGGCCCCGAGCAAGCTCTGGTCATGGAACTCGAAGTGCACACACTTCTGGCGAAGGGGGCCATAGAATCCCTCTTCGTAATCTCTTTGCACTCTCAGCCTATCCCTGTAATCCACCATAGACACGCCTACAGACACTCGTCATACCGCACACACTCTGACCTGCACCCCATTCACACCCCCCCTCTGTCTCTCTCTGCGGGCCTCTGGAACTGCCAGTCAGCTGTAAACAAGGCTGAGTTCATCCCTGCCTTTGCTACATAGTCAGACATTCACATCCTCGGTCTCACTGAGACATGGATCCGTCCAGAGGACTCCGCCACTCCCGCTGCACTCTCTTGCAACTACGCTTTCTCCCACTCCCCTCGGCAATCCGGCAGGGGTGGTGGCACAGGTTTGCTCTTTCCCATCACATGGAAAATACATGCCTTCCAGGATTATGCACAAATACTTCCTTTGAATACCATGCGGTTACCGTTTCATTTCCTTCTCTGATTCACATCATTGTAGTTTACCGCCCACCAGGGCCACTTCACAACTTCACTGATGAACTTGATGTGCTTCTCTCCTCATTTCCTGAGGACGGCAGCCCACTCATGGTCTTTGGTGACTTTAATATTCACCTGGAGAAATCCTCTGCCTCTGACTTTTTAAACCTCCTCTCCTTATTTGACCTCTCCCTCCTTACCACCACCGCTACTCATAAATCAGGAAACCAACTAGACCTCATCTTCACACGCAACTGCATCACCTCAAATCCTACTGTCCTACCCCTACATATCTCCGATCACTTCTTCATAACTTGCAACATACATCTCAGCTCTAACAACGCAGCCACACCCACATCTGTTTCATTCAGGCGCAACCTTCACTCTCTTTCCCCCAGCACACTTTCTGCGGAGGTATCATCCTCTCTCCCTTCCAACTTCTCATCCCTGGATACCAATACAGCCACGGACACCCTATGTTCAACACTAACATCCTGTCTAGATAACCTCTGCCCTCTATCCTCCAGACTGGCTTGTGCCTCCCCTCCCTGCCCTTGGCTTTCGGACGTCCTTAGGGATCATCGGACCAAACTCAGGGCTGCTGAAAGGAAATGGCATAAGACAAAACACCCACCCGACCTCTGTGAGTACCAGTCACTACTTTCATCCTTCTCCGCTGCTGTCCACACAGCAAAGACATCTTATTACATCACAAAGATCAGTCACACATCAGATTCTAAAGAACTTTTCAAAACCTTTAGCGCCTTCCTCTCTCCACCTATCCCCCCACCTGCCTCGTCAGTATCAGCTGATGATTTTGCTAACTTTTTCATAAACAAAACATCCCTGATCAGCAGCCAGTTCTCAACTCCTGAAACTCCAGCACACACACAGGCTTCACCCAGCTCCACTTTTTTTTCTTTTTCCACTTTAAACGATGCCGAAGTTACCAAACTTCTCTCCTGCAATCCCCTACCATCTGCTCCAATCCATCTCCAGCGCAGTCACTCCATCACTCACACACATTATTAACTCCTCACTCCTCTCTGGCACCTTCCCCACCACCTTTAAGCAGGCCCAGGTCACCCCGCATCTTAAAAAACCCACTCTCAACCCTTCCCTCACCGATAGCTACAGACCTGTCTCTCTCCTCCCGTTCATCTCTAAGACACTGGAGCGAGCTGTTTTTAATCAGATTTCATCCTACCTCTCCCAGAATGAACTACTGAACAAACGACAGTCCGGTTTCAAGAGCAACCACTCCACAGAGACTGCACTTCTGTCAGTCACTGAGACACTGCGACTGGCAAAAGCCGAGTCTAAATCATCTGTTCTCATTCTGCTGGATCTTTCCGCCGCCTTTGACATGGTCAACCACCTGATCCTACTGACATCCCTCTCATCGCTAGGGATCACAGGTACCCCACTCCGATGGTTTAAATCCTACCTCTCAGACAGGTCCTTCAGGGTGTCATGGAATGGGGAGCTGTCTAAAGCCCATCCCATGGCCACTGGCGTTCCTCAGGGATCTGTTCTTGCACCACTCCTCTTCTCCATCTACACAACATCCCTGGGTCCCATCATTCAATCACATGGCTTTGACTACCACTGCTATGCTGATGACACCCAGATTTTCTTCTCCTTCCAGCCAGATGACCCCACAATAGCATCACGCATTGCAGCCTGCCTGAATGACATCTCATCTTGGATGACTAAACACCACCTTCAGCTAAACCTTGCCAAAACTGAGCTCCTGGTACTTCCGGCCACACCGGTAATGCAACACAACCTCACAATTCAAATTGGCAACACAACCATTACACCATCTAAATCAGTTAGAAACCTTGGTGTAATCTTCAATGACCAGCTGTCCTTTACTGAACACATCTCAAGGATAGCACGGTCTTGTAGATATGCACTTTACAACATCAGGAAGATCAGGCCATATCTCACAGAGCACGCTGCCCAACTGCTTGTCCAAGCCATGGTAATCTCCAGACTGGACTATTGCAATGCTCTTCTGGCTGGTCTTCCTGCACGAACAATCAAACCACTGCAGATGATACAGAACGCTGCAACAAGGCTTGTCTTCCAGGAACCCAAAAGAGTACATGTCTCACCACTCTTCATCTCTCTCCATTGGCTACCGGTGGCGGCCCGCATTAAATTTAAATCATTAATGCTGACATTTAAAACCATCACAAACTCTGCACCCTCATACTTTAACTCTCTTCTACATACCTACAACCCATCCAGAACCCTATGCTCAACGAATGAACGTCGACTGGTGGTACCATCACAGAAGGGCACTAAATCTCTCTCTCGCTCTTTCTCCTTCTCTGTTCCCGGCTTGTGGAATAATCTCCCTAACGCAATCCGGTCTGCCACATCCCTCACCTCCTTTAAAAAACTACTAAAAACACACCTTTTCCACGAACACCTGACAGCATAAAAAAAAAACAAAAAAAACCTTTTCCTTCCTCTACAGGTATTTATCTAGCACTGCATAACATTGTAAACTTAGGAAAGCACTTCTTTGTACTATTGCTGCCGCACGAGGAAGCTGTATGAACCTCCTTGAGCTCATCACTTTTATGCATGATAAGGATCTATCGGAGATCTACCCCAACTTTTGGACTGCTCTCAGGATTGCACTTACTCTGCCAGTCACTGTGGCTCAAGCAGAGAGGAGCTTTTCAAAACTAAAGTTGATCAAGTCATACCTGAGGTCAACCATGTCTCAGGAATGGCTCACTGGCCTTGCGATTGTAGTAGGGCAGTCTAGGTACCGCCCTATTAAACGTGGTTGTCACCTGAATGAGAGGTGCTACAGCCTATTGGCTGCCGTTCCGGGTGTACTTAAGGCGTAGTTTATGTCACCTGGGTGCGCATCGTACAATCATTGTTGTGTGTGGGTGTGTGCGCGGAGCTCTGCGGGAGGTATGTATCTAGCTGTTTGGCTAATGTTGCTGCGAGTGTTTATGCACTATTTAAGTGTGTATATTTGTTATAGCCAGGTTATGGTCAGGATTGGTACGACGTTGCTGTTGGGTACAGGCTGTCTTTCACCCCAGGTATGTTAATTCCAATAGATTAATGTTTGTTGTGGTGTGATTCGTGGTAACTTATGCTTCGATCGTATTGCAGTTTGTGTGTGCTCTGATGGAACGCCTGCATATTTGTAGTTCGTCGATTACGGATAAAGCTGTGAATAACTGAACCCGTGTGTTTAGCGATCTACTTCTGGTGGGGCAATTGCTCGTGAGCACTTCGTTACTGTGGACTGCAGGGCAAATGCTCCTTAGACAACGTTAAGACTGTTTGTTCTGCTGCTAGTTTTTTATGACTGTGTGACCGTTGCATTTGATTCATTACTTTTTGATTCTGTTTTTTGGGGGTTTTTGCTTTACGCTCATGCTGGTGGTCTAGGTGAAGGGTGGCTAATCCGAGCCGTCACTTAAAGTGAGATGTACCGTTAACGGTGCACGTTCAGCCCCACCAGTGGTGATATTGCCACCAGCAGCGTGTTTGTTTTATTTGTTTATTTTTTTGCTTCTTTTGATCTGCGCTCTTCCTAGGGACGGCGTAGAAAAATCAGGTAATATCTCGTACCTGGGAAAATCAAGCGTTTTGTTTTGTTTAACGTTTGATTTGACCTCTTACTGAAAGCCCTTCCAGCTCTAAGTTTTTGTTTTTTTATTAAATTGTTTTCTTATGTATTTCCTGTGATTTAATTTGAAGTCTGATTATTTGTTGTTATACACTTGTATTGTTTGCTTCCTTTTTTCTTTATGGTTTTGTTCTTTTCTTTAACCTCTTGCTGCTTCATGGCATGTCCAGGTTCATGAGCCTTTGGTATGAACCTAGTTGAGTATTTATACCTCCCTGTCTGACCCCTGTGGCCAGAACAATTGTCCATTGTTCTCCTTCATGGTTTGAACTTATTCTAATGCAAGTTGTTGGATTGAGTGTGGGTTGGATTAATTGTGCTGTTACTTTCGTTTTTTGTTTATTTCAGGAGCTAAAGGCCTCCAGTGAGGGAAGCTAGCTGTCTTGGCCCTGTGGTGGTGGTGTTTCTCTCACAGAGTGTTTTTGCCATTTGACAACTGCATCTCCCTGTGTGGTGTGCGTGTTTGTGTGGAGCAGATTTGGGTGAGTGGTGTCTTAGGATACTCATTGTTAATAATAATAATAATAATAATAATAATAATAATAATAATAATAATAAACTTTATTTTATATAGCGCCTTTAAAAGTTACATCTCAAAGCGCTTCACAGAGACATATAAATACAATAAACATACATTAGTGCAAAATTAAGAGAGAAAGATGCATTATATAAAAAGCTAAACAAAACACATTTATACTAATAATCACTTGTATGCAAGCCTAAAAAAATAAGTTTTAAGTGAAGATTTAAAAACACTAAAAGAGTCAGCATGTCTGATCTCATTGGGAAGAGCATTCCAGAGTTTGGGAGCAAAAGAAGAAAAAGCCCGGTCACCCATAGAACGTAAACGCGTAGAAGGAACAATTAAAAAGACAGAATCAGAAGAACGAAGATTGCGTCTTGGGGTATATGCAGTTAAAAGTTCGGACAGATATTGTGGCGCTAAACCATGCAAGGCCTTGACCGGGAGCCGGGAGTGACTCCAAGATGGGAGTGATGTGCTCACTTGTCCTGGACCTTGTCAGGGTTCTGGCTGCTGAGTTTTGGACATACTGTAATTTGTTTAAGGTAGATTTAGAAACCCCAGCAAGCAGAGCGTTACAATAGTCGATGTGAGAAAATACAAATGAATTGATCAGTTTTTCAGCCACTGAGAAAGATAACATGGGGCGCAATCGTGCAATGTTTCTAAGATGAAAAAATGAAGTTTTGACCATATTCTGGACATGAGGATCAAATGTTAAATTTGCATCAAATATTTTAATTTAGTTTGAAACTCCAAAGCAGAGCCATCCACCATTAAGGTTAAAGTATCAGCTTTACGAATTTGTTGGGGTGAACCGATAGTATAACCTCAGTCTTGTCGCTGTTGAGACAGAGAAAATTATGAGACATCCATATTTTTATCTCTATGTTTATTATATGTTCTAGAAAGCCAACAGCCGTATTATCGCCAGGTTTTGAATGAATATAAATTTGGGTGTCGTCTGCATAAAAATGGAACTTAAGACCCAAGGATCTGAGAAGTTGACCCAGGGGAAAGATATACATACTAAAAAGCAAGGGACTCAGAACAGATCCCTGGGGAACTCCAAATTGCACTGCCCCAACTTTGGATCTGCATCCACCCAGGGACACAAACTGCCTTCAATCTGAGAGGAAAGACTTGAACCAGTTTAATACTGTGTCAGTAACACCAAAAACGATTCCAAACGATTGAGTAAAAAAATTATTCACTGTGTCAAAAGTTGCGCTAAGATCGAGAAGAATCAGAATTGAAAGACAGCCAGAGTCCGCAGCGATTAACAGGTCATTTGTGACCTTAACTAATGCTGTTTCTGTGCTATGTAGTTTGCGGAAGTCAGATTGGAGGGGCTCAAAAAGATTATTGACAGAGAGGTGAGCATATAATTGAGAAGCCACAGTTCGCTCAAGCAATTTAGCAAGAAAGGGGGGATTTGAGATGGGACGAAAATTATTGAGGTTGTCCCAGTCTGCGTTGGTCTTTTTTGACACATACCGGGATTTCATAGGTGCAAATGATTCCAAACCAGACATAAGAACAGTATTTAACAGCGATATTTTGTTCTCCAGAGGGTCAGAAGGAGAGAAAACACTTAATGAGGACTCAATACAGGCAGAGAAGTCAGGTAGATCGATGGTAATTTACAGTAATTTCCATTTGCGGTAATTTACAGTATGGGATGAGACAGTGTTAGGATGTGACAGTTCCATATTAAAAAAGATAGCAAAGTGATCAGACAATCCCAAGTCAGCGGAGGAGAACTGTGACAAGAATAATCCATTTGCAATGACGAGATCAAGGGTGTGACCCTTGATATGAGTAGAGTAGTCCACAAGCTGCTTCAAATCAAAACATTCCAATAAAGACAGAAAGTCCTTAGTCATTGCAGAGTCTTTTTTGTCAATGTGGATGTTAAAATCCCCCAGGATAAGAGTTCTCTCAAACTTGAGGCATAACATAGACAGCAGTTCTGCAAATTCAGATAAAAAGTGTTCAGTTGTCTTAGGAGGTCTGTAGACTGTAGCTATAACGGTAGTGATGGGTGCAGAGACACTCAAAACAAGACATTCAAAAGAATTAAAATGGGGGATGACTACTGGACTTATTGTAAATCTGCCGGATGGTCGCGGGGCATCAAATCAAAACATTCCAATAAAGACAGAAAGTCCTTAGTCATTGCAGAGTCTTTTTTGTCAATGTGGATGTTAAAATCCCCCAGGATAAGAGTTCTCTCAAACTTGAGGCATAACATAGACAGCAGTTCTGCAAATTCAGATAAAAAATGTACTCCATCCGTAGCCAGATGGAGTAAGTTCGTTAAACAGAAGTCCATCGCCCTGTTTGTGCCATGTTTCTGTTAAGCAGACCAAGTCCTGTTTTTTTTATGGACATCGGTGCAACCGGTGTTCGTGTATTTGACCGCCAGCCACTTTTACGGATGCCGGTGGCCAGGGGAGGGGACTTCGCAAGCGGTGCGCGAGAAAGCAGAAGCGCGGCAAGAGGGCGGGGGTCCGTGCTAGGCTAAAAACAAACCCTAGCCGGCCGGCACTCCCGTCCATCCTACTCTCCAATGTCTGCTCCCTGGATAATAAACTGGACTACATCCGACTCCAGCAAACTCAGTGCTCCCTAAATTCTATCAACATGTGGACTTTGCAACGAGGGGGAAAAACACGCTGGATCTTGTTTACACAAACATCCGCTGACTGCAGAGGTGCGTGCGCTACTGAGAACCAGAGACTCCGCCTTCAGGGCAGGCGACAAAGCGGCAGCGAGGGCCAAACTATCCCGGGCCATCAGAGAAGCAAAGCGCGCACACGCTCAGAGAATCCACAGCCACTTCACAACCAGCAGAGACACGCGGCGCATGTGGCAGGGCATCCAGAGCATCACCAACTACACTTCTACGCTCGGTTTGAGGCAAAAAACGGTGTAACGGCGAGGAAGATCACCCCTCCCCCCAATGACCAGGTGCTGTGTCTAACCACAGCTGATGTAAGGAAGACTCTACACAGAGTTAACCCGCGGAAGGCTGCTGGACCAGACAACATTCCTGGTAGGGTGCTCAGAGAATGTGCAGACCAACTGGCAGATGTTTTCACAGACATCTTCAACATCTCTCTGAGCAGCACCGTAGTTCCAACGTGCTTCAAGGCCACCACCATTGTCACCGTGGTGACACCGAGGTGCAGCAATCAGCCCACTAGCTGTGAAACGGCGACATTACAACTGTCATCACTGATTAGCCTCAGGAAAATCACACTTCTGATGCAACTACATTTTTTAATGAACAATGAGTTTTTAGAACGTTAATCAGTGAATATGCTGTATATCACGTCAGTAAATATGTTATTATTTACATTTGTACTAGCGCTTTACTGCAGCGGTGGTAAATGCAGAGAGTAGGAGCGTTGGAAAATATAGAGAAAGCAAAAGAACCAGGGGCTTATCACGACAAACTGAATGCTGTTTCCAATGAAAGACATTTGGATAAAATAAAGGTTATAAATGGCACAGTTCCGGCACAAGCTGCCAGCCAAGGAATGTCATCTTACATACTCCGACATTGTGAACTACTTGGTATTTGGAGTAAGTGCATACACTTTGCTGGAATTTAAAAATGTAAATCCCTGGAAGCTCACGAACAGTTTAAACAGAAAACGTCGAACTGAACGCAGTAGCAGAAAAGAGCCGCTATCCTTCAAATATGGCGTACATACATACTCATAAAGTAGTTTCAGGTCTGTCAACCGCATTACAGTTATATATCACTTCGCCAAGTTTAACTGAAATAACAGAAAGGTTTTACTGCAGCCTACAGTCCATTACAGCACACAGACCCCTGGGCTCACCTGCCGTTTATAACGTTAAACTTTATAAATAATTGTCACGGGGTGAAAAATTACATGACAAGGAAAGTTAGAAAAATACCCCGGCAGGTGGATTTTGATGACAACCAGGATGTGCACACAATCAAAGTGGGGGGAAACAATCAGGTAGGTGTCCCGGTGCTGCGAGTTCTCTTCTTCCTCTTGTGAGTGCAGTGGCTCCGAGTGGTGAGGCTTTGGGCTGGTCGGTCACACGCTGCTGTCTGTGGGAGGAAACGAGAGATAACATTAGTGGGTAACACTTTAGAATACTGATCCTTCGTTAATGAATAACTACACAGGAACAAATGAGTAACACCATATTAACAATATAGTAACTACTAATAACTAACAAGAAACTTTGATTAACGAATTAGTAAGTAATAGCGCTCAGATGAAAGTGTTATTTATCTATTACCTAATCAATAACTACTGTTTTTTATTGCTTCCCAGAGAACTACTGAAAAAGTTTCATAATTCATGCAAAACTAATCAATAACTAATGCAGGACAAATGACTAGCACTACATTAACATTTTAACTACTACTGTAAATTAATACACAAGGTTGCTTACATTGTCAATATGTAATAGCAGACTTATGGTTTGGTAAAACTGTCAATAATAAGTCTATACTGTCTCCTAGAGAACTATTTATCAACTGAATAATTTTAAAGAAATGGATATTAAAATGCAGTTGTCGGGATCTTACTTGTCATGTGGCCAATTTTGCAGCAACCTCTGGACTGTCATTGAATCACTAGAGAGTCATGTGTACTGGAACATGTTAAGTCATCAGCCATCCAAATGCTATGAATAACTAGTAATGACTCAGGTGTTACTACATACTTATAAAAGAATTAATAATTATTTGGATCAGTATTCTAAAGTGAAGATCATGGTAACTAACTAGTAATGACTCAGGTATTACTACATACTTATAAAGAATTAATAATTATTTGGATCAGTATTCTAAAGTGAAGATCATGGTAACTAACTATTAATGACTCAGGTGTTACTACATACTTATAAAGGAGTTAATAATTATTTGGATCAGTATTCTAAAGTGAAGATCATGGTAACTAACTATTAATGACTCAGGTGTTACTACATACTTATAAAGGAGTTAATAATTATTTGGATCAGTATTCTAAAGTGAAGATCATGGTAACTAACTAGTAATGACTCAGGTGTTACTACATACTTATAAAGGAGTTACTATCTAAAACGTCACCAAAAACTCAAAGCTGAAAAATAACTTCAGTGTTTGGTTGCACATGATATTTATTCATCATGATGAAAAACTTCTGATTTTAACAAGATGCATGGAAAAAAAAAGAGCTAAAGTGGCAGTGTGTATAGCCACTTGGCCATACTTATGATGGCTGACTTTAAACAGGAGTCATGGAACACAAAACAGTTAAAGTGACTTTTTGTATAACCACTGGGCTAGAACATGCATGGAATGGTAACACAACACATGCATAAACACAGGTTATTTTTGTCTCTCACAAAAGTCTATGAGCAATCCCGCTTTCTTTTTGTCGTCAATCATGCTTTGCAGTGGCTCCTGTCTGCAAAACTCTTTGCACCTCTCTCCAAAATCAGACAGTTTCTGTCCTTTTTGGAAGGTGCTTCGCAAATTGTTGTAGGCCTCTTTGTCACAGGCTTCGAGCTCTGCAATAACAGCAGTATCAGCAATTGTCTTTCGATCCACGCCACATTTGAAGTAAGCCTGTGTTTTCGTTGTACCACCTTTTAAATAGGCCAGGACCTTGTTGTAGCGTTTTATGGCTTGCTCTGGAAGAAAGACTGACAAAGAACAGAGAATAAACCATTAGTGTGTTATGCCAAGGGGATGTGTGTTTTATAAATAAATGGACGTCAGAAGTCTGCCACAGGAAATTACAGCCTAAAGGTCTTTGCTGAGTTTGGTGGTTGTAGGTTGAAAGCTGTAGGAGTTTCTCTGGAGAACCATAATAATAATAATAATTTTAAAGTGCCCCTATTATGCTATTTTACATGCATACAAGGTCAAAATAAACTGCAATTTTCATTCCTTTCTGAGAGAGCCTACTCTGCCTAATAAATTCCATTACATTACACAGTAACGATGGTTTTTCGAAAGTCCTTTGCAAGAAGTAGCTGATCAACCACCATCACAAGCACAACTTGGAGCATGTTTCTAAGTGTTAAGTTTTTATTAAGTTTGTCAAACACTGTAGCTGTGGCTTGAGGGCAGGGCAAAGCAGACACAGGCTGGCATTACTCAAATTTGTTACAAACCTATACCGCCGAGCGGGATGTGAGTCTGGAATTACTGAAATATTAAAAAAGATTAATAGGAGCACTTTAAAAGAAGAACAGTATATTGGCTTACTAACATAATAGTATGCGTTTAAATTAAATATCAGTATATTGGTGTGGCGTTAATGTTCAGTTTTGTATGTGTATGGTCAGTACACATTGCTATCTGTGTTTAAACTCCTTTAAACCTTGCCAGTTTAAACATTCAACCGTAAGACGAGAAAGAGAACTTTGCCAAAGACTCGTGAGATTTGTGTGTGTTCATCCGAAACGCATTACATGGAGAGCCGCCACAACATGCAAATACTCACAAATTTCTTTCAAGTCTTCACACAAAAATTATGTCAACATGAATGTCTTAGCGAATATCCTAGCAAACATAGTAGGTTGTCTTAAATGAGAAAGACTATGCATGTGTACAGTGTCAGTTTACTGGTTCTGTGAATTATGTCTTAAAATGACAGCAGTCTAATTCTGCTCTGTGTTTTACTGTTAATCAAACGACAAAAGATGTAGAAATCACTCACTGCACTTCTGATTGAATAACTTTGTAACTTCAATAATGTTTAATTTTTAATTTATACAATGAAGTTTATATTCAGTGTTAACTGAATGGGTGGTTGTTCTGCTCTCGCCTGTTAAACAAACTACAGCTGGTCCAAAATGCAGCAGCTAGAGTTCTTACTAGAACCAGAAAGTATGACCATATTAGCCCAGTTCTGTCAACACTGCATTGGCTCCCTATTAAACATCGTATAGATTTTAAAATCTTGCTTATTATCTACAAAGCAATAAATGGTTTAGCTCCCCAGTACCTGAGCGAGCTCTTAATGCATTATAGTCCTTCATGTCTATTGCGATCTCAGAATTCAGGCCAGCTGATAATACCTAGAATATCAAAATCAACCGCAGGCGGTAGATCCTTCTCCTATTCAGCACCTAAACTCTGGAACTGTCGTCCTATCTCTGTTCGGGAAGCAGACACACTCTGAGTTTAATTCTAGACTAAAAACACATTTCCTTTCCCTATGTATAGATAAAACGTTATCAAAATTATTCCAGTTCGCATAGACGGACAAGACTAAATCTTTTATGGTTATGCGGACCAGACAAGTAATTAGGCAAATATCACTTTTTTAAAAAGACCAAGCTTCTGTGCACATACACACTCAAACACGCAAACCTATAGACTCACGTAAATGAACGTCAAGAATGCATTAAAGGTATTCGGTTTTCAGTAGGAAAGGTGTCATTTAAGCGGCCCCTAAAGTAATAATTAACAATTTTTACAACAGAAGTGATTCAATCAAAAAACCAACTTTAGCTCAATAAGAATTTTCCTATTGTCACTGTGCAGCTGCTTTGAAACAATATGTATTGTGAAAAGCGCTATATAAATGAAGATGACTTGACTTTTATTTTTGATTACTTTATTCAATTTCTGTACCTGAAAACTATTGTTAGATACCTGAACAATCCAAAGAGCACTGTTTATTTTCTTTGTATCATTGCTCTGTTGCATTAATTTGTGCTGTTGTTTGTAGTTTGATTATTTGTTCTTATTTTCTTTGAAGAGGTTTTTATTTGACAATTGACCACATGCACTGAACATTCTTAAGAACTTTCACGTAATACAAGTTAGCTGGAAAACTTACGGTGAAATGTCACATGTTGGTGTGTCAGTATCTTCAGTGTCCTGAGGTAGCTTTAATAGCATCAATAGTTTCATACTTAGTTTATAATCAGAATATAGTCATTTAAATAGTCAGATCTAGCATAAATGTAATTCAAACGTAAGATGGCATAAAAAAAAGACAAAATTTGACCATCATTTATGGTCATTTATTTATGGAGGGAGAGTGCAGCTAGCTTTCTTGTAATCCATTCACAAGAAAAGTTTTTGTAAAAAATAACTTCTTGCGAATGGATTACACAGACAGCAGCACCACACTCTCCCTCCATAAATCACTAAGGCTGTCAGTCATTGCAGCGCAAGTTTATTGAAAACTCTAGTTTTGTTCAATGAATTGAACTAAAGTGCACACTATATCTTTAATTTGGAGTGTGTTGACACTTTATTTTCAATGTCAGTGATCAAATTTTGCTGAGGAGGAACACTGAGTGACATGTCTTTTTTATGCCATCTAATGTTTGAATTACATCAATACTGGGTCTGATTATTCAAGTGACTATATTCTGATTATAAACCAAGTGTTACACTATTGATGCTGTTAAAGCTACCTCAGGACATAGAAGATACTGACACACCAACAAGAGACATTTCACTAGAAGTTTTCCAGCTGATTTATATTATTGCGGAAGTTATTAAGAAAGTTCTGCGCATATGGTGAATTTATCCTATTTTTTACTTAACATAGCACATAACGAACTGTACCGAAACCTTGAACCTAAAACCATGATAAAAACTGAACTGTGAGTAATCTGAACCATTACACCCCTACTGTACACAACGATTACTGTAAGGCCATTTAAAATACATACCTCTTGTGTATTTCTGCTTTTTGTTTGCATTCCTTTTCTTGGTTTTATTCTTCTTTTTGCTGGATTTTCGGGGTGCAGGGGATGAAGAGGATTGAGATGAGAATGAGGTTGATGATGCACAGGAGGACGACAAGTCAACTTTGCAGTGTTTTTTTCCTCTGCACTTTTCCTCTTCTCTTTGTCTTTTTTTCCCTTTCTGTATGAAGGTCATCATCCGTATTAGAAGACTGTGATGCAGCATCATCCAATTTGGATTTGTAGGAAGCTCCCATCATGTCTTCCTTTGCTGACAAGGCTGATAAGGAATACAAACCAAATCATATTAAGATTACATTTAATTTCTTCCACATTTACCAGCGTTGATGTCATTGTTAAAAGTAAATATTCAGCTACCTTTGTTAACGAACACCACAAGATCTAACTTCAAAACAACAACAACAACAACAACAGATAGGCCTCAGACTACAGTACATACACTATACTCTTTTATGCCAGGATATGTTATAATGTAGACTGTGTAAATTTTCCACAGTAAAAAGTCAATTAATATCACTTTTTATAAATATTTGTGTAATGATGAACACTTGTATGAGAAGAAGATTCCATAGTGCACATTACTAAGTATAACGTATAACTGGTTTTAAGGTGTAGTCGCTTTAAGAAATACAGCAATTTACCATTGGTCAGACTGCTACGTAGAAAATCTCTCTCACTTTCGATGTCCTTGCATTTATCCTCAAGGAACTTAATTTTAGCTTTTAAAAAAGCATTCTCTTCCTTGATTTTTTGTAGGGATACCTGCTGAATTGGTGCTGTTGAAGATGCTCCTGATAGAATATATACAAACACTGTAAACACTGTTGCACTTTAACCCTCCATCTATCTAAATATCTATCTGTCCTGCTACTATATAGAGTCATGTGAAAAAGTTAGGACACCCTATTGAATTCCATGGTTTTCTGTCTCAGGGCATAATAAAAAATCACCTGGTCCATGGCAGGTCTTAAAATTCGGAAAATAAAACCTCAGATTAACATCAACACATGGCATATCACACAGTGTCATTATTTGTTTAGCAAAAATAAAGTCAAAATGGAAAAGCCATGTGTGACAAACTTACTTACAGTTAACGCTGGAATTAAGAGGGTAAGTAATGGTCAGGCACTGCTAATCAAATGCCTTTGATTAACTGATCATCACCAAGTGTGATCAACTCTATAAAAGCTGAAGTTCTGGCAATTTGAGCATCTGGAGACTTCAGGTGTGTGTTAACACAATGCCAAGGAGGAAAGACATCAGCAATGATCTTAGAGAAGCAATTGTTGCTGCTATCAATCTAGGGTTATACAGCCATTTCTAAACAATTTGAAGTCTATCATTCTACACCTCAGACTCTAGTTGCCAGGAGAAAGCCTCTTTCTAAAAACAAACAAACAAACAACAACAACAAAAAACATGTCAGCACAGCTTAGGTTTGCAAAGTTGCATCTGAACAAACCACAAGACTTCTGGAACAATGTCCTTTGGACAGAAGAGACCAATGTGAAGATGTCTGGCCATAATGCACAGCTCCCCATTTGGTGGAAACCAAAAACAGCATATCAGCACAAACACCTCATACCAAAAGTCAAGCATGTTGGTGGAGGGGTGATGATTTTGGGCTTGTTTTGCTTCCACAGGACATCAGGGCACAGGGCATCTCACAGTCACTGATTCAATCATGATCTCTGTAAACCAAAGTATTCAAATGTGAGGACATCCGTCCGACAGCTAAGGCTTGGCCAAAATGCAACTGGACAATGATCTGAAGATTACCAGTAAATCTACAACAGAATGGCTGAAAAAGAAAATAATCAAGGTGTTGCAATGGCCCAGTCAAAGTCCAGACCTCATCCCAACTGCAAAGCTGTGGCAAGAGCTGCGCATTAACAAAAGCTCACAAACCTCAATAAACTGGAGCAACATTGTAAAAAAGAGTGGGCCAAAATTCCTCCATTGTGTCCTAACTTTGTCACCCATGGCTTTTCCATCTTTGCTTTATTTTTGCTAAATAAACAATAACATGGTGTGATATGTCATGTGTTGTTCATCTGAGGTTTTATTTTCTAAATTTTCAAGACCTGCTAAGCATTAGATGATTTTTTATTATGTCCTCCTGATATGAAAAGCCATGGAATTATAATAGGGTGTACTAACTTTTTCACATGACTGTATAAAATGTCCCAACCTGCCCACATGCATCTACTGAGAAACACTATTTACTTGCCATTGCTTAGCTGAGAGAGTACAGTGTTTCTCACAAACGCATAGAGGGAGAGCACAAAAGGGTCTTACATGTTGAATGTCTTTAAGAACAAACAGAAGTCACTGCTGTTTTATTCAGTAGTGGCAGAACTAGGGTTGCAAAATTCTTGGAATTTTCAAGGCTGGGAAATTTGCATGGGAATTAACAGGAATATACGGGAATGAAAAAGAATTAATGTGAATAAACTGGGAATTTGCAAAATGGCAGGTTAACCTATTACAGGGTACTTAAATATAGTTGAAAAAAATCTTGCAGCTGTTACCGTGCACTTACAAACCTCACTTAAGAGGGGAATCAAACAGGCAAAAATATCAGCGGTAAACCACACACTGAGCAAGGCATAAACTTACTGATCACAGGAACATACAGAACACGGTCAAAACAACAACAACACCAGACAAAGAATAAAACCAAACACAAGCAATTTAAAGAGTCCAGTGATGAGGTGAAACAGGTGATGATGGTTGCGGGGCTGAGTGCTGGTGATTGGGGACAGGTGTGCGGAGTGCAATGGGTTGTGGGAAATGAAGTTCAATAGTCCGGGGATGAAGAACGGGTGAAGTGTGGGATCGAATCCGATGCTGAAGGGATCGTATTTGACTCCGTGACAGTACCCCCCCTCCGCTCCTGCGGGCCGCAACAGACGTCGGCGGGGGCGCCCTCGTGGCCTGGGACCTGGCTGAGTGGGATGATTTCTGTGGAAGTCAGTGAGCAGGGTAGGATCCAGAACATCTGAGCGAGGGATCCAGCAGCATTCCTCAGGCCCGTATCGCTTCCAGGACACGAGGTACTCCAGTCTGCCGGCCTGCCGACGTGACTGGAGGATGGTATCGACCCGGTAGATGCGGTCTTGTTCATCTATGGGAGGTGGAGGCGCTGGAGTAGCAGGTGGAGGTCCTTCAGCACCACATTCTGTGGAAGGAAAAGGAACAGGGTTAGAGTGGGGCAACGAAACATGAAATGAAGGTGCCAGACAATATGATCGGGGGAGTTGCAGCCAGTAAGTCACTGCATTGATTTGTTTGTCAATGGGAAAGGGGACGATGAATCTGGGGGCGAGTTTCCTACAGGGCAGCCATAGGCGAATGTCCCGTGTAGACAGCCAGACCAACTGACCCGGGTGGGAGATCTACGTTGGTCGGCGTGGAGTTTCTGCCTACGGACTGCAGCCTGTAGGTGGACGTGGGCAGAGTTCCAGACCCTCTCACTGACCCGAAACCAGTGGTCAACAGCTGGCACCGCTGATGGTTCTTCGGTCCACGGGAAGAGAGGTGGCTGGTAGCTGAGCATGCACTGGAACGGAGTCAGCCGGGTGGAATCTTGGCGCAGGGAATTCTGTGCATACTTGGCCCACTTGTGCTGATGTTGGCCACAGTAAGCCCGGAGATACCTCCCGATCTCCTGGATCTTACGCTCAGTCTGGCCGTTCGCTTGCGGGTGGTAGCCCGAGGTTAGACTGACCGTGACCCCCAGCAGGGTGAAGAATGCCTTCCAGACATGGGAGATGAACTGGGGGCGACGATCAGAGACGATGTCCTCGGGCAGGCCGAAATGTCTGAAGACATGCTGGAACAGGGTTTCTGCAGTTTGCATGGCTGTGGGTAAGGCAGGTAGTGGTAGAAGCTTGCAACCCTTACTGAAGCGGTCGACTACCACCAGGACACAGGTGTAACCGTCAGAGCTGGGAAGGTCTGTCATGAAGTCTACAGCGATATGTGACCATGGTCTCTGGGGAACTGGAAGCGGGAGCAGTTTGCCCTGGGGTAGTCGACGGGGAACCTTGGTAATGGCACAGACTGAGCACCCCTGCACAAATCGGGCGACATCTCGGGACATCCCTGGCCACCAGTAACGGGGGGAGAGCAGTGAGAGGGTGCGCTGCTGACCTGGATGTCCCGAACCCGGAACACTATGGACGGAGTCCATCAGGGAGACGCGCAGATCTTCAGGCACGAAGACTCTCCCCTCTGGACCTCCCGGCGGAGCAGGCTGGTTGCGTTGGCTGGCACGAATACGTTCCTCGAGCTCCCACTCTATGGGAGAGATTTCCATGGCTGGAGGGAGTATGGGCTCTGGAGGATCAGCGTTAGTGTCAGGAGTGTGGATTCTGGAGAGGGCGTCGGCTTTCCCGTTCTTGCTGCCAGGGCGGTAGGTAACTGTGAAATTAAAACGTGAGAAGAAAAGAGCCCACCGGGCCTGACGAGAATTAAGTCTTTTAGCATCACGGAGATATAGAAGATTCTTATGGTCAGTGTAAACAATAAACAGATACTTAGCTCCCTCCAGCCAATGCCTCCACTCCTCTAAAGCCAGCTTGATCGCGAGGAGTTCCCGGTTCCGCCGGGGACATCTTCTTAGAGAAGAAGGCACATGGGTGAAGGTGAGCTGGGTTCCCCTGCAGCTGTGAGAGCACGGCACCTACTCCGGTGGTGGAGCGCCGACTTCCACGGTGACGAAAGGGAGCTCTGGAGACGGGTGCCGAAGGATAGGTGCCGTGCAGAAAGCTTCCTTTAGGAGGTTGAAGGCTTCGGTTGCTTCCTGGGTCCAGACCAGGGCTTTGGGTTTGTTATGGAGCAGAGAGGTGAGGGGTGAACAGATGGTGCTGAACTGACGGATGAATCATCAATAGAAGTTAGCGAAACCCAGGAAGCGCTGCAGACTCGGATGGAGGAGGGCTGAGGCCAGGTCCGGACGGCTTCGACCTTGTCCTTCTCCATGAACACCCCCGTGGAGTTGATCACATACCCCAGAAACTGAACCTCAGAGAGATGGAAAGCGCACTTCTCTAACTTCAGGTGGAGATGATGGTCTCTGAGACGCTGGAGGACGAGTCGAACATGGCTCCGGTGCTCCGCGGGAGACTTCGAGCATCCTGGAATGACCCATACTCGGGAGGAATCGAAACCCTCGGCGCAGAGTCCAGACGGGGCTCACATGAGGCATCAGGGTCCCCTGAGGAGAGATTTACGGAGATAGGAGATATCGATATGGGAACTGACTGTGACTTGCTCCTCTCTTGTCCTTTGGCCACCGAAGAACTCTTCCTGACTCCCAATCCATCTCCGGACAGTGAGTTTGCAGCCAGGGGTGTCCACTGAGCTCCCCTCCAGCACCCAGAACGATAACTCCTCAGTCATGGCAGGTTCCCATTCCAGCTTCACTCGAGGACAGAAATATCTGATGAGCCCCCGACCCAGGGGTTTTCCCAGAATGTTGTGGACTGGAAGCGGCTGAGAGATGCGATGACGAGGTAACTGAAGTCGAGTCAAAAGCGTCGGGGAGATGAAATTACCAGCCGCTCCAGAGTCCACTAAGGCTTTTACTGAAAGAGAAACAGCAGGGGAAACAAGGATTAGAGACGTTAATGGTAGTTTAGTACCCGCCAGAGGCGGCTGAATCGCACTCACCCGGGGTCGGGGCTGACAGACAGGACAGGCAGAGATGAAATGACCGGGCTCACCACAGTATAGACAGAGTCGGAGAGAGATTCGTCGTTGTCGTTCTTCTTTAGTTAGGCGGAAGGTGTCCACCTGCATGGGTTCGGGTGCTGGTTAGGCGGAGCGGCGAATGATGTTGTGTGACGTGGCTGCTGAGGAGCACGCGGAGCTGGGAAGGGATGCAGCGGAGGAGAGGTGGAGACTTCAGGAATACCACGCTGACATGCGGTGATTCTTTGAGAGATTCTGATGGATTTTTGAATGAAGGTTTCCAGCTCAAGAGTGTCATCATAAATCACCATGTGCATCTTTACCTCAGGTGATAAACCTTGTCTATACGCCGCCAGCAACGCGGACTGGTTCCATCCGCTGGCTGTGGAGAGAGTACGAAATCGAAGAGCGTATTCGGCCACTGAAGATCGCCCCTGACGGATCCAGCATATCTGGTCAGCTATGGAGAGGGAAGAAGCAGAATGGTCAAAAACATTTTTAACCTGTGTAACGAAATCCTCCCAGGTGCGAGACTCGCGATGTCCAGCCTCCCAATAGCGCTGTGCCCAGCGTAAAGCGGACCCAGTCATGAGGCTGATAGCGAAGTCAACTTTATCCGTGTCTGTGGGATGGAGATGAGGTTGCATACGGAAGTACAGGCGACACTGGAGGAGAAAACCACCGCAATCCTCCGCTGCCCCAGAGAAACGGTTAGGCATGGCCGTGGGACTACCGGAGGGTGCTTACCGGCTGAGGGGAACAGACAGGCAGGGCATTCAGATGCCCGGGACAGAGCGTGAAGGAGTTCGGTGGCGGCTTCTGATGGACTTGGTGTAGCGGGATCCATGACAGGTAACAATAACTATCCAAATGAAACAAATAATAAATCCACAGACAGCTTCACGACACGACAGCAGCATAATATTGGTTAAAACAACCAGATTTAATGCAATTTGAGTTTCAATTCCTACCCTGCACATTCCTCGATCACATACATACAGCACAGTACTTACTGCAGGGCCCTTGAGACCACACCCCCTGCATGCACTGTGCATTCCTCCATAACATGCACATTTGATCAAAAATACAGAAAAAATATTGTGAATTATTATTCCAAATTAAAATAATGGTTTTCTATTTTCATATGGTTTGAAATATAATTTATTTCTGTGATCAAAGCTGAATTTTCAGCATCATTACTCCAGTGTTCAGTGTCACATGATCCTTCAGAAATCATTCTAATATGATAATTTATTACCAATGTGGGAAACAGTCATGCTGCTTAATATTTTTTATAACAGCATTCTTTGATTAATAACATTTACAAAAGCTTGTATTTAAAATAAAAACAAAAAACAAAGTTTGGGTTCAGTAATATTTTTAGTATAAATAAAAATTTAGTAATAGTATATTTTTCTTAAAAAAAAAAATACTATTCAGTAAGGAGGATGTGTTAAATTGATAAAAGGTGATAGTAAAGACTTAGTTTGTTAGAAAAATAGATTTCTATTTTGATCATCAATGAATCCTAATAAAAGTATCACAGGTTCCAAAAAAAAGTAATAACTGAGTATAAAATCAGCATATTATATATATATATATATATACATTTATTAGTCTTGTGAGTAAACGTTTACTAGCCACTGGCGATGCTATTGCCAATGTGTGAGGGTTGATAAGACCTTCAGAAATTTCCCTGATTTCAAACATTTCATTACCTTCATTACCTAAATAAAGTAATGAAATATTATATATAATAAACTTTAAATAAACTTTTATTTTTGTTAATAAACTTTAAATTGCCTCGCCAATCACTAATTGACCGATTTAGTTTGTGAGTGATGCATTTGCTAATTATAGGCCTACAACACACATATGCTGTTAATCGTATGATAATATGCATAGAACTTAAGATAGACAAATTACCAGCAGTATCCTCATCATTTTCCTCTACTAGACGATTGGGTGGTACCCTTTTACGCGGAATTCTTCGATCTGCCATGCCTTCTCCTGCTGAACTTTCTGCCGATTCAGGTCGCCGTTGATCCAACGTCTTGTAAAATGAATTTCCGTCCCTACTGACGAACTCTACCGCCGTAAATGATTCCTCCCCTTCAGTTTCGTTGTCCCAATATGTTATAAAATTAATCACTGGCCTTACACCGGTCAATTTCAAATCATTTAACATTTTAATTATGTTCTTAGATTTTCCCTTTTTTTATTACCAATAATAAAATCCATCTTTATGTTTTTGCTTAAACAAAACTCGATTGTGATTGGTTAGTAGGCACATCCAGACAAATTACACATTTTTTTACTTATTAAGGGCTAATTATTTTTTCAATTCCATTATCTACACTGTAAAAAATGATCTGATCAAAAAGTTATGATAACTTATATATGTCATTAACTCAGACATAAAATAATGTGTTATGAAATTTCAACTCAATTGTTTGAGTTTTCAATCTTCCAATTTAGGTTCATAAGTTACTTCAATGAATCACAAATTCCAGGTGGTTGAATGAACTTGCCATTTTTAATTGAGTGGGGTACAAGTCTTTGGCGTGTTAAGCGATTGAGTGGAGGACAGCTCTTTACATGTCGCGGGGACTACAGACGAACAAGTTTACGCAGCCAACAAGCAAACGAACTTCAATCCGCCGGGTGCCTCATTTTTCCGTCAGATAAGACGAGTCGTGTTGGCATGAACAAGTTCGCTATTGGTAAGTGTTTTGTAGATATTAAGAATGTGCGTTGATGAAACCAATAACGTGATTAACGTTAGCTATCGTTACCTTTTGATATGTGCAACAACTGTGATGTCATTTAAGCGAGGCACGTTTCAGCGACCGTTAACGTTAGCTAGAACACTAGCAGTTCAGTCAGAGACGGTTGATAAAGCGTTATCTGAGACGATACCAGTTTTCATTGTAACTGTTGTAGAAAACACCATTTCTGATAGACCGAATGTCACGGCCAAATACACTAACGGTTAAAAGTTTGGGGTCAGTCAGATTTTTTATGTTTTTAAAAGAAGTATCTCCTGCTCACCAAGGCTGCATTTATTTGATTAAAAATACAAACAAAAACAGTAATATTGTGAAATATTATTCCAATTTAAAACGGCTGTTTTCTATTTTAATATATTTTAAAATGTAATTTATTCCTGTGATCAAAGCTGAATTTTCAGCATCATTACTCCAGTCTTCAGTGTCACATGATCCTTCAGAAATCATTCTAATATGCTGATTTGCTGCTCAAGAAACATGCATTATTATTATCAATGTTGCAAACAGTTGTGTACAATTTTTTTTTTCAAAATTCTTTGATGAATAGAAAGTTCAAAAGAACAGCATTTATCTCAAATCTAAAGCTTTTGTAACATTAAACACTACCGTTCAAAAGTTTGGGGTCAGTAAGAATTTTTATTTTATTTTTGGGGGAAATAAATAAAATAAATCAATACTTTTATTCATCAAGGATGAGTTAAACAGATCAAAAGTTACAGTAAAGACATTTATAATGTTAGAAAATATTCTATTTTATATAAATGCTGTTCTTTTGAACTTTCTATTCATTACATAACATCGGTTGCGTTAACTAGTGCTAAAGAGCAATCCAACAATTCATATATCCAATTTGTTAGTTAGACTTAACTAGAAATGTGCTCTTGTTCATTTTTGCAATTCACATCACTTGGCAGCTAAAACTTTTTTTTCTGTTTTGTGTGTTTCAGGTGTTTTATGATTTACCAGGCTCAGCTACTCATTTGATGAAGTGGACTTGTAAGTTTTGCAATTTTTCCTCATACATTCAAAAGACTATAGTGAATCATTACAAGGACAAGCATGGACGTGGAAGAACAGGTTTTAGTTGTATTTACCCGAATTGTCTTACCGTCTTTCAATCCCATGTGGAACTTTTTAAAACATTTGACGGACCACAAACAAGGAACCAGTCCCGTTGCTAGACTTCGTTGTGAACTTTGTACTTTTTCAGCACCAAGCAATATCAAACATTATTTTCTTCATTTAAAGAGACATTTGATAAAAAGAGAGACTGTGAATTGCCCATTTGTGGGGTGCTGTTTTACATCTAGAGTAGCCTCGACTTTTACTGCTCACAGAAGCCGATGTCATCAGCCTTCTACATTCAATAATTTAAAACCTGAACTTATTATTCATTGTCAAAGTCAAGCTTCTGTCAATGATGAGCAGGATAACATTGATTTAGAGTCACCAGATGTTTCAGTGACTGAACCTGACTCTCAGCCTACACAGAAGTCAGTTGAGCGCAGAATTGCATCCCTTTTCCTTCGACTGCAAGCCGTCCTTCATGTGTCAAAGTCTGCGATTCAAGAAATTGTGGATGATTTGTTTGATATTGGAAAATGGGCTGGACAAATAACTAGGGAGTCAATTGAGAATGTTTTGGAGAAGCATAATTGCACATCTGAGGAATGTTTGACATCCTTGACCGAACTATTTCAAAGTGCTAACCCACTTAATTTCCTTTCAAGAGAAGGATCTTTAGGCACAGACTACAAAAGACAGTTATATTACAAAAAGAACTTTAGTGTCATTGAACCTGTCGAATATCTTTTGAACAGACAAGAAAAGTTTCATACTGTTATCTATATCCCTATTCTAAAGTTACTTTCAGATCTTCTTAAAAAGAAGAGGTACTGCAAGCACTGGGGAAAAACAAACCTGTTGAACAGTCTGGCTACTACAAGTCTTTTCTGGATGGTGACTTCTATAAATCGAATGGAATCCTCTCAGGTCAAGAACTAAGTGTAGCTATTACTTTGTATATTGACGACTTTGAAATCTGCAATCCCTTGGGCACATCAAAAAAAAACATAAAGTCTGTGGTGTGTATTGGGTTATTGGCAATTTACCCTCTATATACAAGTCAGCATTGTCGTCAATCTACCTTGCTTTACTGTGCAAGGCTGAGCATGTCAGGATTTATGGTTATGATCGTGTTTTGAAGCCACTGATTGAAGATATTAAATGTCTTGAAACAGTAGGTGTGTTTGTAGAGAAACTAGGGTGTAATGTTAAAGGCACCATCTTGTTCGTTGCTGCTGACAACTTGGCAGCACATTCCTTAGGTGGATTCCAAGAGTCTTTCAATGTTGAGAAGTTTTGTAGGTTTTGTCTAGCTAGTCGTAAAGACATACAAACGTGTGATGTTAGAACTGGGAACTTTGTTTTAAGGTCACCAGAATCATTTGATGAAGCTGTAAATGTCTTGAAGCAGACGGACCTTGCATCTGTTGATGGTGTGAAACGAGACTGCCCTCTCAACAGCCTGACAGGTTTTCACACATGCACAGGCTTTCCACCTGATTTTTTACATGATGTGCTGGAAGGGATTGTGCCTGTAGAACTAAGTCTGTGCCTTGCAGATTTGATTTCAAAGAAGTATTTCACATTAGAAGAGCTTAATAGTGAAATACAGAGCTTTCCTTTTAAATTCTCGGATAAGACAAATTGTCCTCAGAAAATTCTTTCAACTTTTCAAAAGAGTGGAACTGTAGGTGGTAACGGCCACGAAAATTGGAGTCTTGTGCGTTTCCTTACCCTCATCATCGGCCACCGTGTTCCAGAAGGGGATCAAACATGGGAAGTAATCCTTGAGCTGAAAGACTTGGTTGAGCTCTTAGCGACTCCATATCACACTGAAGACTCGCTGTGTTATTTGCAGTCCAAAATATCGGATCATAGACAGTTACTACTGACAGTTTTCCCGGATTACAAATTGCGCCCCAAACATCACTTTATTGAACATTATCCTTGCCTTATTCAAAGATTTGGACCCTTAATAGAGTGTTGGACAATCAGGTTTGAGGCTAAGCATTCTTTCTTTAAGAAGGTAGTGCGTGATGCCAATAACTTTAAAACATTCTGCTTACCCTTGCCTCAAGACACCAACTTATGCTTGCATATTATCTTGAAATGCCCAGCATTTTCAAGCCTGAGATTGAGACAGCAAAAGTGACAGATGTGTGCCTGGGAGTCTTAGATGGTGCTCTTAGACTAGCAATCTTGAATAGATTCAGTGATGTTGACACAGTTGGACTGACCCCTAATGTCTTCTTAAATGGAACGCAGTATTCA
This sequence comes from Beaufortia kweichowensis, assembly GCA_019155185.1. Taxonomy (NCBI): domain Eukaryota; kingdom Metazoa; phylum Chordata; class Actinopteri; order Cypriniformes; family Gastromyzontidae; genus Beaufortia; species Beaufortia kweichowensis. Next base: position 17,161,118 of record CM032803.1, on the reverse strand, counting down.
AAGGGAATGATACTTTCTGTTGGAAGTATAAGTGGACTACCCAACTTCGGAAGGATTTTGGAAATATGCATTGTGCTGGATGGTCATGTTTGTTTCTTCATTGAACCATTTTCGACTTACTATGTGGAGCATTTGAGGAGTTACCATCTTGTGAAGAAAAGTCCTGCTGAGTGTCTCTTGGTGAAACCAGAGGATCTCAATGACTACATGCCACTTGTGTCATACCTTGTCCAGGGTCGCCTGTTAACCACTCCTAGAACATTCTTGTTGAATTAAGGCTGCTGTAAGTTTGTGTTTTTACATTTACATTTAGGCATTTAGCTGACGCTTTTATCCAAAGCAACTTACAATATTAGGAGACAGTGAAGCGAAACATCAAAAGCGGCAACAATAGTATTAAGAAGTGCTTTGCTACGTTTACATTGTTTTGCAGTGCTAGATACATACCTGTAGAGGAAGGAAGGTTTTTTTTTTATTTTTTTTTTATTTTTTTTTATAAATGATGTCAGGTGTTCGTTGGTTTTTCTACCCTGATCCAAAAGAATTAACCCCCTTGAAGTGTTTTCCAAATCTTTTCAGTAGTAACCATTTGTTTGTATGTATACAATGAATTAAACCTTTTTTCTTCTCCAATTTCAAGCCGAAGTGATCCACGATGCTGCTGCGAGTTGTCCTCTCTGAGATGGATATCAGGCGCCTTTCCATCGAAATCACCCCCCCTAGTGTTGATGCACTGTGCCAGGTGTTGCGTGCAAACCTTGGCCTGAGAGGTGGATTTATTTTACAATTTGAGGACCCTGCGTTCAAGGATCAGCTGACCAATTTGACCGACATCCGAGACCTTCCTGAGGAGAGAGCAACATTGAAAGTGTTGTTCACAGCTGATGCAGCTTGCTCGGATTCCACATTGGATACAGCCAGTCTTCCATCTCTCAGTAGTGGGGAATCTGACTCCCAGCACTGGCCTGAGCCCTTCCCGATTCCAGAGTTCTCACATGATGTTGAACTCATGCTACAAGAAGCAAATGGAAGATATGCAAAAGATGGATCTGTGCTGGTGATTACTAAAGGTATGAAAACTGATATCCTGGACACACTTGCAGACAGCATGTCAAAGATTAGTCCTTATCCTGAGAGGCAACACTATGAGAATGTTGCCAAAGCACTTGTGGAGAAGCATCCCAGTCTAAAAGAGCCAGGGTCTGGAAAGGGTTGGTACGGCTGGTTCCACAGCCTGAAGTTTAAGCTCGGAAACTATCGACAGAAGTTAAGTGCAGCTGGATGCCCAGAGGTGAGGGTCAACAAAAGAAAAGGAGAAGAAGCCAAGGGATCACGTATGAAGAAGTCAAAGAAGGGCGAGGTCCACTACTGTCCAGATCCCCCTGAAGGACTAAGTGATGAAGACATGGAAGAAAAGCGGAGGATGATGGAGGTACATCATACACACACATGCACATCACACATACACATCATACCTCTCTAATATTACTGCATACATACCTGCCTATATTATACTAACTACCTACACTTTGCTTTTGTGTCTGTGAAGCCTACTATTTTGTCTTATGTGTCCTTTGTGCTTGTGCAATCCAATTCAGGTGGAAGTGCTCAAAAAAGACCCAGATCACCAGCAGATAGATGAGCTGATGGCTGCCACGTTCTCCAAGCGCAGAAAGGAGATCGTAGGGGATCAACCTCTTATGGACCCTGGGATGTAATAGCTAGATGGCCGGCCATGTTCTGTGAGAGACAGGTATAACAATAGACAACACTCAGCCTAAGATTAATCACTTAATCCAATGACTGGATATCAATGTATGAGCTTCCCTCCAGGAATTACTAGAGAGATGTCTGATACTGTACTGTGGTCCGTTCAGAATTATTTTTATTTTTTTGTCCGAATGGTGGCGTGAATGTGCATACAGATAAGTGAGAGGATTGTGTTTAGTATACCAAAGACTATACCAAAGACTATAGAATACCCAAGACCTGTCACTCGTATAGTTTTGAATGGGGAAAAATGCAACACTTAATATGGCTGATCAATCGCAGGAAGCCCCGCCTTCTGAATGAAAGAGCCAATCGCTAAGTTAGAAGTCCAGGTTGCTATAGAAACAGTCAGCACTCTGAGACGCGTGCTCAGGACTGGCATGCGCACTGGCTGATGTAGCCTGAAAAATTAGCTTTTTATAACGCTATTTGAGCGAAAGAAACAACACATATGACACCGTTGTTGTCCGATTTCATTGGTGATTTCAAATATGAAATTTAATCGTAAGCTTAGTGAACAGTTTTGGAGAATTTGATGTTTCCCCATTCAAAGTGATAGGAGCTGCTCTTGGATGCCCGAGAGGCGTTTCAAAGATGGCTGCAGAGTGATAGGACTTGTCTTAAAGAGACTTTGGTATTACTGAGTGGATGAAAGCCTTTGACAACAGACAACCTTAGCTTACTAAATTATGACTCTGCTTTGAAAATCTTTTCTCTAATTTCTTAATCTTTTTGTCTTCTCAGGTTCGGGCAGAGTTCAAAAGAGTCGTAAGCATAGACCTTCTCGAGTCGTTCCTCGATGGACTTGATGACCTGGCACCACGACTGCTGGAAGTGTACGAAGCTGCGACCAAGTCGGCAAAGAATCCTGCACTGAAAGCCATTTTGGACTGTCTGAAGAAAGATGTGAGTAGACGAGCTGAGAATTGTAAAATTGGGCACCAGATGTTTGCAATAAAATCTCAACACTGCTTATTTTTGTCTTGTAGGACACAAACGAAAGGAGAAGGATTGCTGCTCTGCTGGGTCTGCCACACTATCTAAGAGAAGAGCCATCAGACATCATCAGGATGTGTGACGTAAGACCTTTTTCTGTCATGCATAACAGCCTATATACGAACGCACCCACCCACATATACACTTGTGCGCGCACACACACACACACACACACACACACACATAGACAACCTTTAACAAAGAGATTGCATTAGATACACTCATGGGTGTTGATAAAGTCCTGTGGCAGCAAAATAGTGATGATGCAGGGGAGGAGTGAGGGGCAGAATAGTGATGGGAGGATGAGGGGTTGGGTGGAATAGTGGTGATGGGAGGAGGGAGGGGTAGAGCAATGTTGGGGGAGGAGAAAGGAGGGGTAGAATAGTGATAGGGAGAGGACCCAGTGCAACATACACTTTCCCAGATCTGAGAGGACACTGAAGTTTTCACCCTTGCAGTAACCTTCCAATATTGCACCTACAAACATGCACACTCACAACTGAAAGCCCAAGAAGACTATTTTATTAGCCTGAAAACAAGGTTTATGATCACTGAGACTTAAATAGCTTTGCAGAGCATGTACTTCTAGACCCAAACATTCACACTATTTTTTTTTTCTGCTTTTCAAGGCCCATGGTGAGACTCTGGCTGCAGCCATGGAGGGATGCAACTTGGCCTGTTGATAGGCCATGAAGGTGACAACCAGGATGCCTTTCCACGTGAGGTCTTCAATGTGGCAGTTGTGGTTGAGGAGACTGTTGTGCTTCACAACTTCAAGGATGTGCCATCCAGCTTTGCCATGCTTTTGGGGATCATCTATCTGCGTTAACCTTGAGTATCCACGAACCATGAAGTATTCCTTTGAGTTCCTTCAGAGGGTAGTGATGAAGATCAAACCAGATCAAGCCTCTGCCAGAGTCCACGGCATCGAAACAAGCTCCTGAGATATAATTTGTAAACCATGCCCCACCCGAGAATAGGGTTGGAATTCATTTTTTTCATTTGTTTCTGTTGACATGCATACCAAAGTTGAAGGCAAAAGCACTTAAGCAAACAGGAGAGGAGCCCTGATTTTTTTTTTTTTTTTTGACTTGATACATTTACTTTTGTTGGACTGAAAACATTTAATGCTGAATATTGTTCAAATAATGGGGTCAAAGTATACTGTATTCAAGTTTCAAATATTTAGAAAACAACCAGCTGCAGTCTGAAGTTTTAGATTTGTTTGTGTTTGGGGTTCAGCACAGCTTTTGGTATATGTTGGATCTGTGAGATTAATGTTAAAAGGTTTTTTAAATGTTTACATTTAAAACCTGTTCAATATTTCAGTGTGGTAAGGAAAAAAGCTAATGCTTTTAAAGGAATGTATTTTCTATTGGGTGAATATGAATAGTGTTCAGTACAGCTTTGGGTGACCTAATGGGCATATGACAAGCAGAGGGGTGTGCACGTGCATATAGAAGGTGAGATGTTTCCTGCAGTAATCATCAGTCAACTTAACCTCATTAGGTCACACACCAATAACAATGATAAACAACTTAGATGACAGGCTGTTTTTTTGGAGGTGCTGAATATAGATATCTATACTGCTGTATGTGTCTATTGGTCTATCTAGCCTACATTCAGCATGACCAACTACTTGGTTGACAACAGGCACTGCAGACAACTGCAGGAAACACTTCCCATCATCCACCTAATATACAAGCACTGAGAAATACTTGTGGAGTCTGCTTGGGATACCCCCTCATAGTGTAAGCTCACACACAACCCTTCTATTTATCTTAGCCTCATTATGTGACCCACACCCAACTGAAGTTTGGTATTGATTACAAGTTTGATGTGTTTATGTATAGCTTGTCTTGGCTTAACATTGGTTTTAATAAAAAAAAGTTTTGTACTCAAATTTGTGTTTTTATAATTAATTGTTAAGTTAAAACAAGACATTATTTTAGATCATCTTAACTTGATACCCTAATTCAAAGACATTCCTTAATTTAAATTACTAAGTTGAACCCACTAATGGGGATAAGTAAACAGAATGCTCATTAATGAGTTCACTTTATTTTGAACTTGCATAGCAAAGTTGAAACAACAATAATTGTATAGTCATGTTGACTTTCATGAGAAGGCAATTCACAGCTTAACAAGACTCAAAATAATGAGTTAAAACAATTCATTAATCCATTTTGTTTTTACTTGAAATTTTGAGGCAGCTGCTTAACTTATTATTTTAAGTAGAACCAAGTAGATATTTTTTACAGTGTATATGCTTCTTGAACATGCTGTTTTCTTAAGTTAAAAAAATCCCTTTGTTTTATCAATGAGTGTACACGACAGATGACGTACAGCGGTTTTTTTTATGGACAATCACGTGGAAAAAGGCGCCTTCGCGGTTGGGAGTAACGTTTGCTACAGTCCAACAATGGGACTTTCAAGAAAGATTTTATCGCTCTGTGCACACAAGGACATAAAAGGAAACAGAAAGTTAACTAAATGGCTTCAAAAAAACAAGCTAATGGTTAACAAGCTAACTTCTGGAAAGCTGAACAGTATCATTGACTTCCATGGTATTTACTTTTTTCCTACTATAGAAGTCAATGGTATCCCGAAGTGGCATAGTTGCAAACTTTCTTCAAAATATCTTTCTTTGTGTTTGGAAGAACAAAGATATTTATACAGGTGTGGAACAACTTAAGGGTGAGTAAATGATGACAGAATTTTCATTTTTGGGTGATCTATTCATCAAATATCAAAATATACTTTTTAGGCAACGTTTTTATTTTAATCAACATTTAAAAGTAATACAAAATCCATTAAATAGACACATTAGTGAATTGATTAATTAATTTGTAAATAATTAACGTAGCCCACAGTAAATTGACTATGGCATGATTGTTGTAGATGACATATACATTGGTCCTACAGTTGTCCAGCTGATAAAAACAAGATTTTTTTTACCCTACTGGCATAAAAACACACTCATATATTATATAATAAATAATGTGTATTGTAAAGTTAAGCATACAGTAAGTGCACTAAAGTTACAATAATGCAATTGTACACGATTACATTTTAGCACTTAACAGAGACTTCTTTATGTAAGGGAGAGCGGGGCCCAAACTAACACTTTTTGACTTTTTTTTAGTTTGTCTAAATGTATTTGGGGTTTAGAGTATTTACTTTTTCCAACATTATTTCACACATCTAGTACAATTATGTTTTATTTTATTAATACAGTGTATACCTTTTTCTTGATTTACCCTGAACAAATGGAAGTGAAATGTGACAATAATTGGGGCACGTTGTAACATGTGAGGGGCACAATTTAAGATGACCATATGACAGCTCCAAACATTTTTACAAGACAAGGTAACACTTTAGTATAGGGAACATGTATTCACTATTAACTACAACTTTTCCCTCAAACTCCTAATTTAGTGCTTTTTAATAGTTAGTAGTTGTTAAGTTTAGATATTGGGACGGATTAAGAATGTAGAATCAGGTAATGCAGAATAAGGCATTAATAAGCAAAATAAAAGACCCTAAAATAAAGTTTTACCCAAGACAAACTAAAATATTTTGTAAATAAAATACATTTAACTTTTTCATGTAAAATAATGTCATTTTTTAAAAGAAATAAAAATAAACTAGTTTTGAGTTTGACAACAAATTTTATGACTTTACTATAGAGCATAGTTCATACCAATAATTCATCATTTCTGAACATTGACTCAGTCTTTATTCACCTTCTTCTCAATATAATTAATTAAAGTGTTAACGTGAATTATGTAGAATAGCATAGTTCTAATAGGGGCAGATTGTAATGCAGTGTTACAACATGCCCCATCTGCGCAACTGAACTGTCTTCTTCTGGTTTGATCAGCATTAAATAACTATATAAATGGCTAAATAACAGATTAAAGATTTAAATAATAGCAGATTTGTCTCATTTTATTTAAACACTAAAAACTGAGAAGAAAAATTAATTTCAGTTAGAAATGTACTTTTGCTGTGGTTAAATATTTTTTTTAAATATCTTCCAAAGATTTTAAAGGTTTTTTTTATATATAGTGATATGGCAACTGGTAAATACACTAAGTTTTTGTCATGCTGGCATTTGTGGAAAGTTTTAACCATGTGTGTGCCCCACATTATTGTGCCCCACTCACCCCAGTACTAAATTGGCCAATCAGAATCAGCCATCATGAATAGTGCATTGGTGCTAATAAATCTAAATATGACACACAAAATGTAATATACTTTATCTCATTTATTTTGCTCAAGAGCATTATACATTTGAGTCTACTCATCATATTAACAATAAATTCTAACCACAGGTTCAGAGCTTAAATTACAACCACACAAAGTCTTTGGAACTGTGTTTTTGGGAAACACCAACTTTGAACTGTGTTGGTAATGTTGAAGTGTTCAACCATAGTTGGCTAATGCTCATTTTGGAAAACAAACCTCTGAGCTGTAGAACCACAAATAGAGAATAAAGGCATTAACATAAGTTAACTACATTGGTTGACATAGACTAATACTTATACTAGGGATGTCTTGAGATTATTCGACTAGTCGATTAAACGATACTGCTGCTGTAAGCCGACTTGTATTCGTTTACTTTTTTTTTCACTTTTACCCCCGTTTCACAGACAAGGTTTAAGCCTAGTTCTACTAAAATGCATGTTTGAGCTGAGAGTTGTAACTAAAAGCAACTTACACTAGCATATCTTAATATATGTCAATGCCATTGTTTTGTTTTGTTGATGTGAAGTTATTAAAGTTGTTTTGTAATTGTAGTATGGGCAAGGAAGAGCTGGTCAGACATGGAGGGAGAAAGAAGTGGGTCTTTGGCATGCTTGCCATAAAGGGTCAAAGAAGGCGGCCAGTTTTGTGGCTGGTAGAACAGGCTCCAGAAATCACCTGCTTCCTATTATTAGAAGACATGTTCGCCAAGGGTCTACCATTTTAAGCTGATGAGTGGAGACCCTACAGAGCTCTATCAAGTCTTGGCTACACTCACTACTCAGTAAACCACAGCAGATGGTTTGTTGATCCAAACCATGGTGGACACCAATGCATAAAAATATTGAAAGAGCTTGGTTAACCTACAAAAGCCAAATTTGGCATACCTGAGAGGAAATAGGACAGAGAAGCTTCTAAAAGAACATTTGTCTTTTATTGAGTGGACTTACTGGCTGGGATACAAGCACAAAGATTGCCCTCTAGGTCGTCTTCTGAAAGACATTAGAAGGCATTACAGCAATTAAATTCTAGAAGGCAAAAAAATTTTTTCCCCAGTTCAGGCATTACATTGTTTGATGTTTATGTGAAGCTGTTATATTAAAATGAAAATGGTACCAGACAGCTTAATAAATAATTATAAAATGCATAAATGTTTATGTTTAAAAGTTACTTGTTTCATGCCTCATGTTTAAAGCAATTTTTCCAGTCATGATTTGTGCAACCAAACACTAAAAATCATATCAAGCGTTTGAGATTTTGGTGAACTTTTGTATACTTTTAGATAACCCCTTTATAAGTATATAGTAATACCTGAGTCATTACTAGTTAGTTACCATGATCTTCATTTTAGAATATTGATCAAATAATTATTAACTCCTTTATAAGTATGTAGTAACACCTGAGTCATTAATAGTTAGTTACCATGATCTTCACTTTAGAATACTGATCCAAATAATTATTAATTCCTTTATAAGTATGTAGTAACACCTGAGTCATTACTAGTTATTCATAGCATTTGGATGGCTGATGACTTAACATGTTCCAGTACACATGACTCTCTAGTGATTCAATGACAGTCCAGAGGTTGCTGCAAAATTGGCCACATGACAAGTAAGATCCGACAACTGCATTTTAATATCCATTTCTTTAAAATTATTCAGTTGATAAATAGTTCTCTAGGAGACAGTATAGACTTATTATTGACAGTTTTACCAAACCATAAGTCTGCTATTACATATTGACAATGTAAGCAACCTTGTGTATTAATTTACAGTAGAAGTTAAAATGTTAATGTAGTGCTAGTCATTTGTCCTGCATTAGTTATTGATTAGTTTTGCATGAATTATGAAACTTTTTCAGTAGTTCTCTGGGAAGCAATAAAAAAACAGTAGTTATTGATTAGCTAATAGATAACTACCACTTTCATCTGAGTGCTATTACTTACTAATTCGTTATTCAAAGTTTCTTGTTAGTTATTAGTAGTTACTATATTGTTGATATGGTGTTACTCATTTGTTCCTGTTTAGTTATTCATTAACTAAGGATCAGTATTCTAAAGTGTTACCCATTAGTGAAGTATCTCCCGCTGTGACGTGGCTCGTGCGGCGTGGCCGATCAGCCCGGGCTGAGCATGTGCAGGTGATCCTTGTATGTTTCCAGGCCGACGCTGATGATCCTTCGGGACACTCGTTACATAATGCATAAAATGCAGCTTAATTTCAATAAATAAAGCATCACCAAAATAAAAATAAACAAATAAATACATTAAATAAAACCATTAAATAGAAAAGACAGAATGAATTAATAAACACAAATAAATATGAGTAAGCCCACTTGTTCACAGGGCTTTTCATCATTTTTAAAACATTTCGGAGATTGTTTCTTCACTACTGCAAAAACATGTGCATGTTTGCATGCATGCACCTGGCATTGTTAGCACCATGCTCTCACCACCAGACTACATTTGCATATAAATGTATATGTATATTACATTATATATATATAAGACAATGTAGACACACATCCTCTTTCAAGTAGATTTGCCACATCTCCACAATTAAAGCTTTTTAATTGTTACCCTGATGGTGCAAATGGCAATTTTTATTGTTTTAACTATTTCTTTAAAGCCACTTTCTATTTTGTGTAGCTCAGCAATCTTATATAATATATATATATATATATATATATATATATATACAAAGGCTACAATGGCCTTTTTTTATTCTCAGACACTGCATTTTACATTATTATTATTATTATTATTTTAATTGAATGATACTCTATATAAGAATCAAAAACTGGCAGTAGGTGGCGGTAAGTGTCTAAATAAGTAAGAATGCTCTCTCTAACAGGGATTCATTTAGAAACAAAACACAGCTGTTTGTTGCTTGGAGATGCACAGATGTTTTCCTGAGGCTTTATAGATAACATTTTTGTTGGAAAATTGAGCAAAAACAGGCAATATTATGTCTAGAGTATGATTTGTGTTGTGTAAAATCAATCACATTTGCACTTTGTGGTTTTTGGGTGCATTAATTTATAATCATTATTTTTCTATAATGTTTAAATGATAATTAGGGCTTAAATCAACAGTCTTAATATAAATTGTCAGTTTACTGTGTACATGCTGGTAGTGATCTCAAATGTTTGTTTGTTTTTAAAGCTGAAAAAAAGGTTAAAACAATTAATTGTGTTGTCTTTATAGCTGCCAACATTGATGAGACCTTGCTCCACCAAGTTGGAGCAAGCTCGTAAGCATTACTTTGAAATGGCTCGCACTGGCAGAGAGCAGGAATGTGTCATGTACAAAGAGCTGAGATGCAGGCTGGTGAGGAACACTGTCACCAGCATGATTTCCATTTTGAGAGCAAGTCAGCAAGAAGAGATGGTCCAGTACCCTCCCAAGCATGAAGTCACTGCAATAGCTAGAAGAATAGTGGAGTATTATCCCATGCTACAAGATAAAGACAAAACTATGAAACATATAAGTGATAATTTATGCTGTACTACTTATTGCACTTATAATATCAATGTGTACTTTTCTTCTAACATTGTGTGTCAAAGTTAAGAATTTTCATTTCTGTTCATTCGGAATGTAATTTTCTTTACCACAGAAGAGTATTTACAATAATCTCCACAAGAGGCTGCAAAATGTGAAATCCCCACTAAAGAGACAGGGACCCACACCAGAGAGGGGCCATCCAAAGAAAAGATGTCAAATTGACCTCTCATCAAGTGACAATGGAGAAGATTATGATGCAGACACAAGTGGTGGATCGACTGTAATTTTGCAAGAAACACGGGGGAGCAGTTCTGAGGATGGCCACACTGCATGTAAGTTAATTGCAATATGGCTGTACAATATTAAGTGAGCTTTTCTGTATCATTATAAATTAGAGATTTTGTATTTTACTTTTCTGATTGGGTTTTGATATATTGTAATTTGACCAATGACTGCTTGTTTTCATTAATTTGACTCTCAAGCGGCATAACTCCAAAATTGTTGGATACATTACATGCACAACATTAGTGTGGGTTGGGGTTTAAGATGGGTTGTTTCATATTTCAGTATACAGTATTTTGCACTTATACCTGTCAAATGTCAATGTTCTCTATTTTAGCAGACATGGACAGCCTGACAACATAGGCCAGGCATTATAAAACACTGCAGGAGATGTATAAAAAACAAAACCCAACCAAAATGCTGTCTCCAACATCCTTGACCTTGAGTTTCAAGCAGAGCCGGCGCCAGCCGAGTCCTGAAGAGGGGGCGTGTGAAATACTGAAAGGGGGCGGTGATCACATAAACAGGGTGTTTTTTTTTATTTTAATAAACAATATTGAGTCTAGAAAACACTAAAGTACAACAAATATATTGATAAAAACACTCGTTGAAGCTTCATACACACCGGGACATTTGACTGCACACTTTTTTTCACAATGTTGATTCTTCTTGCAATCATAATGCAATGGACTGTGTGTGGCCTACATTAAACATTTAAATAAAAGGGTTGCTGAGCTGTTTACACAGTCATATAGCCTAAAATAAAAGAGCCTACACAGGGACAGGAAATAAGAATGCAAAAAACAAACAAAAAAAAACAGCCTTACCAGAGCATGAGCGAAGCAAAGCGGAGCTTCACTCATGAATCGCGCACCGGTATTTGTCGCGCTCCTAGCCTTCTTGTAGCCATTAAAACAAGTTTTTAGTTTTTAGTAATATTATAGGCTAATGTTACTTTTTAATTTCATTTACGTTGAAAAGTGAACAGGACATCACATAAGATTACGTAAGAATATGTCAGAAGAATAGTGATCACATAAACAGCATTTATTTAAAATATAATCATCACATAAACAGTATTTATTTTAAATATAATAAGGGAAGCGCGCTAATCAAACGACAGGACCAATCAAAATTCGACTTTGCCTAACAGACTTTTCTTTACTAAAATGTTGCTATTTAAGATTAATATTGACTCTAGGAACTGGAAGAAAGGGCAATTGGCAAATGTAATTTTTTTAAATAAAATATTTTATTTATCATTAAAATTACTTTAACATTCATGGTGATCTGAGGGGGCGGGAGAGTCCCGGTGAGGGGGCGTCGCCCCCACACGCCCCCCCGTGGCGCCGGCCCTGGTTTCAAGCAAGATGAGCCTTCATTGACAGTAATGCCCTGAAAGAAGAGGAAAGGCCCACACAGGTCCTTGATGCTTATCCATGTTTCAAAGAATTTCATAATGTAAGCAATACAATTGTTTTTTTGTTCATTTACAAAGCAGAAATCACTGCAGGTTTTAACACGCATTTGTATAGGTGATGGGCGAGCTGTGTCGGATCTTGGATAAGGGCAACCACAAATTCATGGATAAATTAAAGAAAAGATGGGAATACTGTGCCAAGGTGCAGTTTTATGCTGTTTGGAAGAAAGTGATGAAGCCACCCATTACCCTGGATGGAGGCAAGTCATGTGTCTAGTAGACTGTGGCAATCATTTTCTCAGAACCTCAAGTAAATTGTGTTATTTTCTTTAGTTGTCTAGTGAGAATCATGAAAGAATCCTGATCACTTTTTTTATATATATAAAAGTATTCTCAATTCATCCAGAATTGTGCTGCTTTACTTTCCATGGTAACAAATGTTCTAAACCATATCGACCTGATAATTATGCTGCGTGGGAAGAAAAATTCTGAAGTAAGAGTTTTTGTTCTGTTGTAGTGGAATATGCCAATACGCTATTCAGGGCACTCCCCACACTCTTTCCGTCATCGACTGCACCACCTAAGAAGTTAGGACATGCCAGGGAGGCATTGCTTCATGTCCTTCAGGTGAGAGTTTGTTCACATTTTTTCACCTTCAACACTTTACGCCTTTTTTTTGGTTAGTAGTATGCAATGACTTTTATACATTTGACGATTTTTCTGTTGTACCCTAAAGAGAATTTTTTTTCAGCAAAGCTTAAGATCCCACAATCTACCTTCAGAAGAGATCTCTCTCAGCCCTGTTTTGCTCTTTGATGGTTCCAACTGTCTTATCACTATTGGAACCTCTGCCGTCACCACATTTGCCAATGAAGACCTCAGTAAAGGCCTGCTTTATCTGATGGGTTACTACTACACCCTTCATCTCACATACCCCAAGTGTGTGGCAACCCTCCTTTCTGTCATTCAGACAGAAATATTAGAGGACTGCATTCATGAGAGGGATTCCACTGCTTCATACAAAAAAGCCATGGCAGAGTGAAAAGAATTTATTGGGAAGTAGAAGTAATTTACCTGGTGTTAGTGGAACATAGGAGTACCAGAAGAAGAAAAATGGCACCATTATCAGTGCCCTGGTAAACATCAGGAGTGGTTGGAGGGACATGTTCTGTGTTTTTTATACAAAGTACATATGGCTTTTTACTAAGTTGTTTTGTAGTTTTATTTAAGTTTCTCTCGAGTATCTTTCCGTGTTCTGTAATACCAAGATACATTCAATGTTTTGTTGCAATAAGTTTTAAGTATTTTGAGAAGCAGCAAGTAAAGATTTGTTTGTTTTTGCATGGTAACTACTGTGTTACAAGACAGGCTTTGTTTGAATAAATAGTTGTTGACAAAATGTATGTGTGATCTTGATTTTAAAAGTAACTAAGTTTAAATGCTCTGTCATTTTAAGACTATGTATAATGGTGACAATTCTTAAATTAAGAGGAATTCTCTTGTTTATTGGCTCTGGTTTTAAGATCTTTTCACACAAATTAAGATTAACAAATTAAGATAATTAACAAACTTGTTTTAAGTTAACTAGACTAAATGCACTGCTTGGATTAAGTGTTTTTATACTTATTTTAAGACATTTTGTTCTTTTTCAAAAGCATTAGATATGTTTTCTTATTTCAAGAAATCTTGATGTCAAGTGTAATCAAGTGTAATTATCTTACTGCACTGGCAGATAATTTGACTTGTTTCTAGTCTGTATCTTCTTAAATCATACATTTATTTCTTACGTTTAGACGGTTATTTTTTGCAGTGCATCAAATGTGTTCCTGAAACTCTTAAGGTAAAGTTTTCACAACCTTAAACTACACTTAGGAAAACGGCAATTAAGGGGCTTTTTGCGACACTTAATGGCTTTTAAAGGATTACTTAAGATACTTAAGGGAAATTCTAAGGGTTTATGACGTTTTACTTAAATAATTGCTTAAGTAACACTTAAGGCTTATTTTCTGCAACCCCCTTAATTTTAAGGGAAACTTAAGGGCAAACTTAAGGGAAAATTACACTTATAGTGCTTTATGCAACTGGGTACAGGTATGCAGATGGATACTCCTGGTGGCCACCATACAAGGACATTCACAAGCAGCTGAAAAGTGTTAGGATAACGGAGGGACCAGAGGCAGAAAAAGAGTGGACCCGCCACAGGGCAAGAATTCTGCATGAGTCAAGTAAGAGGAATAAATTATACTTTAAATTAAGCATAATGCAAGTGTTAAACAAAGAAACTGAATTGGTACCTGTATTTTATTTTTCTGCACATTAATTAATATGATCATAGATAGCATTAATTAAAAAAATTGAAACCTTACCTGTATTTCATTCTGTAGCATCTTTTCATAATGTTGCCAACAACTGGAGAAAGGCCAGCTACACCTCTGACATTAACTAAAAAAGATTCACAAATAAGTTTTGCAAAATGAAAGCCATAATTTACCTTCACTTACCTTTATCTTTTAAATGGTTCAACTGCACATTTAAGTTAATAGCAGAATTAACCCTGTTAATAATAAATAGCAGATTCACTGCGACTTTTCTTAAAGTCTTAAAGGGAAATATCGCCCAAAAATGAAAACTCTGTCACCAATTTAGGTGAGTAAATGTTGTTTCAAACCTATATGATTTCCTTTGTTCTGCTGAACGCAAAAGATATTTTAAGGAATGATGGTAAACAGAGTTGATGGCGTCCATCAACTTCTATAGTGGGGGAGAAAATATCATGGAAGTCAATGGGTGCCATCAACTCTCTGTTTACCAACATTCCTTGAAAAGTCTTCTTTTTCGTTCAGCAGAACAAAGGAAATCATACAGGGTTGAAACAACATGAGGGTGAGTATATGATGACATAACTTTAATTTTTGGATGAACTATGCCTTTGTGAAATATGTGAAGTTTGCAATTCTTGCTTGTTTGTGTATTTGCTACATCACACAATAGGTAACGGAATTTGTGTGAAATTGCTCTTTATTTCTTTGTTTTCTTAGAAAGAAAACACTCTCTGATCACACATACACTTCAGATGATGAGACACAAGAACCACCACCCATGAAAAAGAAAAAAACATGCAAATAAAGAAAGTCTTTCACCTGCCCCAAACCTAATGGATAACATTAGGTTATCCATTACCCAAAGGTAATGGAAAACAAAGTTTTGGAGAAAAAGTAGGTCATTACATCAACTAAACCAGAGATCCTTGACTAGAAACTTGGCATTACTAGCACCACAAGAAAAATCAGCAGGACACTGAACTTAATTTAGTCTCAGTTTAAAGATTAGTTTCTGGATTTTGGTTAATTTGACAAAGAATGACCCAATATGAAAAGCAAGATTTAAAGTGCATAACAGCAAAATAAAAAAAAGCTAAATTCCTTATTTTCAGGTCCTGTGCAACCTCAGACAGTACAGAGCAAAACTCTGAACTTATTCAGCAACTGTAAGTGTGCATGTTCTCTTATTTTATTTCTATACCCAAATCTACACTGTTTAGTTATGGCTAAACAATATGACTGTTGAAGCAGCAGCTGTGCTTCAGTTCTTCTTTTCTGCAGATCAATGTAATGGTTAGAAGTATACAACTGAACCCATGTTTAAAAGTGATCATCATCTTAAAATGAATGCCACTAACAAACTCCAAACTGTCAGCAGCACTTTTCACACAGCATCAAGGCGTAACAGAAGACACACAACAGACCTGGTGTGAGAGTCTCCCCAGGTAAATAATTAGTTGTTATCTGTTGGGAATGCACAATGCAAAAACCTACATGCAACGCAATTTTTTAAAAAGTTAGTATGCTACTCTTTAAGATTGTGAACTCTCAAGTCAGTGTGAACATTTTTAGTAAATTCATAGTTTAAGTGCACCATGTATGTGCATTGACTAATGTTTAAATGATTTATCTTTTCAGAAGACTACAACTACTTAATTCATGATTTACTTTTTCATGATTTTCATATTACATCTTTTGAAGGTGCAGTGTGTAAGACTTCAGAGGATCTATTAGGAGAAATGCAATATAGTATATAAAACTATGTTTTCAGAGTTGTGCAAAGACCTTCTAGAACCCTCATGTTTTTATTTTCTTATGTTTTTATTACCTTCTCTATGTGCTCAAAAGGAGGGGTGAGTGCAATTCGCAACCTCACTCCCAGATGCATGCTGAAATATACACACTGCTCCTTTAAGTATGAAAGTTTGGGAGAGAAAAGGCCCGTCAATAAAGGGACAAAATCATAAAATAGCACAAATTTGTGCAACTTACCAATTCCACTTCTCTCAGCTCCAGTGCCTACCTCGCAGGCAGACCAGCACAATGATGACTTCAGTGTCGATTCAACACGGTGGTTCTCAACCGTGGGCTACAGGATGGGAGGAAAAAAACTTTGCTAATTTTTTTATCACTAAACTACTGTCATAAAAGTTATAGTTTTGTATATACATAACTCCTGAATAAAAAATTAAAATGTGTTTGGACTGATTTAAAAAAAAAAAAGTTTTGAACAAATTTGATTGGTTAGTCGATAGTGTGCATGAAATGCAGGTGATAAGCGGTTTTATTAAGCTTTAGTCATTGAGTTGTTCATTCAATGATTTCGCTCAAACGCCGGATTCATCAAGAATGAGACAGATGTTTGTGAATGGGTCATTGAATCTTTGACTCAAACGATTTGTTCAAAACACTGAATCATTCAAAACACGATTGAGTGTTGTTGTGAGATCACGCTATGTTGTGATCTTTGTTTGGATTCATCGGATCTATTTTCGCGCTGCTAAAATAGACCAAAACAGTCATTATTTCGTCCTAAAATGTAAGTGACTTAATATTATTAAGTTGCTTGTTGAACTGTCATATCAGTGTCACATTTTCAATCGGGGAGGTGATGGTAAAATCTCAAGTGATGGTCAATTGTCAGCTCTCTTGGTCGTCAGGTCGTGTGGATGTATGTTGCTGAACTGTATTCAAATGTTATAAATATAAAAACACCACATTTTGAAATTTAACTGCAGTATGTCAATTTAGTTTATTTGTGCGTGCTGCGCTCATAGACTTTAGAAAACGGCGCTCATTTGTTTGATTTCTCCTCGAGAAACTGTGCAAGCCTCAAAAGTTTAAGGTCCTTGCACCCTGTCCGAAACCGTCTTATTCGTTTTTTCATATTCGTCATTTGGTTGTCTCTCAATTGTCAAAACACCCTCAAAATATTTGCTTTCTGGATGCACGAAAAATGCAGAAAATCTAACCATCCGAATTAATTTTTATGAGGGACAGAAGTTTCAGAGGCTGCAAACGTATAAAACGTGAGGTCATATTTAGTTATATATATATATATTTGAATGAATAAACTAGTCAGAATATAGGCTTCAGTTAAAGCTTTCCTTTAGTTTTTGTGAAATGCTCCCAGGCACGCACGCAGCCACGCAAACACAAACATGTTTAAATACATTTATGTTGATAATAAATAAATAACAATAAATTGTTGTAACAGCAATATCTCCAAGTTTTATTTCTCACTGTAAAAATTTCATGATTTGCCAATGCAAAGAGAGTACCTCCCCCGATTCAAGCACTGATTATAACACAAACAAATCATCCTCCTGGCGACTTTTTTTTGTCAAAAGCGACAAATCCAGCGACTTTTACTGGTGTTTTTAGAGACTTTTGTGGTGTTTGGAGACCAAGCACGAATCACTCTACAGTTAGGCCTACTGTGCTCAACGAGCAGCGGGTGCTGCCGTGAGCCCCTCTCCCGTCCAAAAGCACTCACAGGCGGTCAGTCTCTCAGTAGCCTCACGCAGCAGTCCCAGCCTGCAGTCAGAGCAGAGAGGAGACACACACCCCTCTGCGTCCAGGCTGCAAATGAATCGCGCATGGCCGCCGCCATCTATCTATCTGGTGTGGGGAATGTGGGGGGTGTGGGGGGACACTGGGGCCCCAACTGCAATGAACCAGCTTTGGGGGGTCCCAGCTTGCAAAATGTTGAGAACCCCTGACCTAACACACAAGGTAAAACAGCATAATAAAGGATGAGAAAAACAGAAACAAATTCCAAGCATTTAAAGACAATGTAAAACTGAGAAACAGTATCCATTTAATTCATAGAGCACATATTTTCTGCCCTGAGACCCTCTGGGGATTACCAAGGAAGAACACAGAGTAATTAAAAAGCACATAAATTCACATGTGTACATTTTATGATCTGACACCTCACTTAAATATGCCGCTTTCCCATTGGGTAGTTCATTTTGCAGACTAAACTTTCCCCGGGCCACTTTTAATGTTTGCACCGACAATAGTACCTCTAAATCTGCATAAGCCAGCCAGCAGCTTTCTGTATGTTTATATATTGTAACCAGTCAACATAAGCCACTTTCACACCGCAGAACTCACAGTAGGCACAAGTAAACTGCTGACAAGTAAACTGTAAACTGCTGACAAGTAAACTGCTATCTATCTATCTATCTATCTATCTATCTATCTATCTATCTATCTATCTATCTATCTATCTATCTATCTATCTATCTATCTATCTATCTATCTATCTACCAGTCTGGCTAAACTGCTGAACGCATGTTAAAGCTCAGTGTTTTAAAGTACTACCAGACATTAACATCTCCGCAGTGGTAAATCACTAGGTTCAGTAGTAAGAACTGTTGTTCACATTCTAACGGATCATATTTCATATCCAAAGTTCCCCACACAGTTACTGTGGTAGGTAAAATACATGTGTGCTGTAGACATTTTGAAGCAGGCATGAGTGTGTTGATTTAAAATAAATGTAACAAGCAAATCTTACCTAATAGTTTAATATATACCTAGTTTAATTACTGGTATATATTATTGTGCTAGTTTAAGCACGCACACAACTATGCAGCATAGAAACTTGACAATGCTTCCCAGCATCCTACAATAATAAAACTGCTTTGCTATGGAATCACTGAAATATATTTCCCAAAATAAGTAGAGAAACGCCACACAAATGCAGGTAATTCATATGCGTTTTCTTTCTGTTGCTAATTTAAATGAAGTAGTGTGGTTAATTCGAATGAAATTATTGCATTTATCTCTGGGTATAATGCAGTTGCACTGCACACATTAAAAGCAGAATTTATTGGGTTTAAATTCTGTGTGCATTTACTTGTCTTGGTAACAAACAAATCCACCGTACTCCACCATTCTCAGCTCCAGTGGGCATCTCTCAGCCAGAAAATCACTGCTGGAATGCTGATCCACCTAACACACAAGGTAAAACAAAATGAATTAGAATAGGGAGGAAACAAAAAAACCCCTCCTGGGACCGCCACCTTACTGTGGTGGAGGGGTTTGAGTGCCTGAATGATCCTAGGAGCTATGTTGTCAGGGGCTATATGCCCCTGGTAGGGTCTCCCAAGACAAACAGGTCCTAGGTGACAAGCCAGACAAAGAGCGGTCCACCCCCTTATGAGAAAGGCTAAAATAAATATCGCGGACGTCGCCCGGTATGGGCAGCAGCCGGGCCCCACCCTGGAGCCAGGCCTGGGGTTGGGGCTCAGATGCAGCCTGGTGGCCGGGTCTTATCCCATGGGACCCGGCCGGGCTCAGCCCGAAGGAGGACGCGGGGGCCACCTCCCGTGGGCTCACCACCTGCAGGAGGGACCGTAAGGGGCCGGTGCATTGTGGTTTGGGTGGCGGTCGAAGGCAGGGACCTCGGCGACCCAATCCTCGGACACAGAACCTAACTCTAGGGACATGGAATGTCACCTCGCTGGGGGGAAAGGAGCCTGAACTAGTGCGGGAGGTAGAGAGGTACCGACTAGATATAGTCGGTCTCACCTCCACGCACAGTTTGGGCTCTGGAACCCAACTCCTCGAAAGAGGTTGGACTCTCCACTACTCTGGAGTTGGCCGCGGTGAGAGGTGGCGGGCGGGAGTGGGCTTGCTTATAGCCCCCCAGCTTAGCTGCCATGTGTTGGAGTTTACCCCGGTGAATGAGAGGGTCGTTTCCCTGCGCCTTCGGGTGGGGGATAGGTCTCTTACTGTCATTTGTGCTTACGGGCTGAATGGCAGTACAGAGTACCCGGCCTTCTTGGAGTCTCTGGGAGGGGTGCTGGAAAGCGCTCAGTCTGGGGACTCCGTCATTTTGCTGGGGATTTCAAGCGCACGTGGCAACAGCAGCGGTGACACCTGGAGAGGTGTGATTGGGAGGAACGGCCCCTGACCTGAACCCGAGTGGTGTTCTGTTGTTGGACTTCTGTGCTAGTCACGGCTTGTCCATAACGAACACCATGTTCTGAGCATAAGGGTGCTCATCAGCACATCGTGGCAACAGAGCACCCTAGGGCGGAGGTCGATGATCGACTTTGTGGTTGTTTCATCTGGCCTCTGGCCATATGTCTTGGACACTTTCGGGTGAAGAGAGGGGCGGAGCTGTCAACTGATCACTACCTGGTGGTGAGTTGGATCCGCTGGCCGGGAGGAAGCTGGACAGACTTCGGCAGGCCCAAGCGTTCTGTGAGGGTCTGTTGGGAACGTTTGGCAGAGCCCCCTGTCAGAGGGGTCTTCAACTCCCACCTCCGGCAGAGCTTTGAACAGATCCCGAGGGAGGTTGGGGACATTGAGTCCGTGGGACTATGTTCTCCGCCTCCATTGTCAAAGCGGCCGTTCGGAGTTGTGGCCGTAAGGTCTCTGGTGCCTGTCATGGCGGCAACCCCGAACCCGGTGGTGGACACCGGAGTAAGGGATGCTGTCAAGCTGAAGAAGGAGTACTATCGAGCTTGGTTGGCTTGTGGGACTCCTGAGGCAGCTGATGGGTACCGACAGGCCAAAGCGGACTGCGGCACGGGTGGTTGTGGAGGCAAAACTTCGGGCCTGGGAAGAGTTCGGTGAGGACTTGGAGAAGGATTATCGGTCGGCCTCGAAGAGGTTCTGGCAAACTGTCCGGCGCCCGGAGGAGGAAAGCGGTGCCCTACCAACACTGTATATAGTGGAGGTGGGGCTCTGCTGACCCTCAACTGGGGATATTGGTCGGGCGGTGGAAGGAATACCGAGGATCTCCTCAACCCTGCCAACACGCCCTCCACTGAGGAGGCAGAGGCTGGGGGCGAGGGATGAGCTCGGACATCACCGGGCTGAAGTCAGCCGAGGTAGTTGAGAAGCTCCCAGTGGCAAGGCTCCGGGGTGGACGAGATCCGCCCTGAGTACCTCAAGTCTCTGGATGAAGTGGGCTGTCTTGGCTGACACGTCTCTACAACATCGCTCATGGAGGTGGGGGACAGTGCCTCTGGACTGGCAGATCGGGGTGGTGGTCCCCCTCTATAAGAAGGGGGACGGAGGGTGTGTTCCAACTATAGGGGATCACACTCCTCAGCCTCCCCGGAAAGTCTATGCCAGGGTACTGGAGAGGAGAATTCGTCCGATAGTTGAACCTCGGATACAGGAGGAACAATGCGGCTTTCAGTCCTGGTCGTGGAACACTGGACCAGCTCTATACCCTCTTTAGGATACTGGAGGGTTCATGGGAGTTTGCTCAACCAGTCCACATGTGTTTTGTGGATCTGGAGAAGGCATTCACCGCCGTGTCCCTCATGCAGTGTTCTGTGGGGGTGCTCTGGGAATATGGGGTACGAGGCCCTTTGCTAGGGGCTGTCCGGTCCCTGTATGACCAGAGCAGGAGCATGGTTCAGCATTGCCAGCAGTAAGTCAGACTTCGTTCCCAGTGCGTGTTGGACTCGGCAGGGCTGCCCTTTGTCACCGGTCCTGTTCACTATCTTCATGGACAGGATTTCTAGGCAGCCAGGGACCGGAGGGGGTCGGTTTGGTGACCACAGGATCTCATCTCTGCTTTTGCGGATGATGTTGTCTTGTTGGCTTCATCAGGCCATGACCTACAGCGGGCACTGGGGCGGTTTGCAGCTGAGTGTGAAGCGGCTGGGATGAGAATCAGCACCTCAAATCTGAGGCCATGGTCCCTCAGCCGGGAAAGGGTGGCTTGTCCCTCCAGGTCGGTGGGGAGCTCCTTCCACAGGTGGAGGAGTTTAAGTATCTTGGGGGTCTTGTTCACGAGTGAGGGAAGGATGGAGCGAGAGATCGACAGACGGATCGGTGCAGCTTCTGCAATGTCATGGTCGATGTACCCGGTCTGTCGGTGAAGAAGGAGCTGAGCCACAAGCTGAAGCTCTCGATTCACGGGTCGATCTACGTTCCTACTCTCACCTATGGTCATGAGCTTTGGGTCATGACCCGAAGGAGTGAGATCCAGGATACAAAGCGGCGAAATGAGTTTCCTCCGCCCCGGGTGGTTGGGCTCCCTTAGAGATAGGGTGAGGAGCTCGGTCACTCGGGGGGAGCTCGGAGTAGATCCTCTGCTCCTCCACATCGAGAGAGGCCAGCTGAGGTGGCTTGGGCATCTGTTTCGGATGCCTCCTGGACGCCTCCCAAGGGAGGTGTTCCGGGCATGTCCCACCGGGAGGAGGCCCCGGGGAAGACCCAGAACACGCTGGAGGGACTATGTCTCTCGGCTGGCCTGGGAATGCCTCGGGGTTCCCCCGGAGGAGTTGGAGGAAGTGTCTGGGGAGAGGGAAGTCTGGGCGTCCCTGCTTAGACTGCTGCCCCCGCGACCCGGTCCCGGATAAGCGGAGGAAAATGGATGGATGGATGGATGGAAACAAAAAACAATTTATTAACAGCACTTCAGCACAATCTAAAACTGGATATCATTACATGATCTGTTCCATCCACAGAGCACACATTTGCTGTCCTGAGACCACCGAGGGACTACCATGAAAGAACACAATGTAAGATAAAGGGTAAAAAAAGAAAAACATCTTATAAGGACTGTGTCCTAACCACACATCCTAAAATTGGAGCATATTGTTAAGCACATCTAAAAAAATCTAGGTCCTCACCAGACCACGCAACTCACAGTCACATTATAAAACTACATTACTACTTTTGCTTGTTTATAGTGTTCTGGAAATCATCTTTAGCTCAATTTCTAAAAATAACCCAGTTGAAAAGTTAACAACTAACAGGGTATACAAGATCATATTTAAGTGTTTCTTGTTTGATCTGAGCAATCTAACAGTTTACTGGTCTCAAGAACAATTTTCCAGGTCCTGCAGAACCTTTCATTTTCAGCATCTTCTGCATGTTTCAACTATTACAAAACATACAAACATTCAGTGATGTTCAGGAAGGCAACATCATTCATTAAAAGTTAGGTGGTTGAAATGATAACTAGTGTATAAAAAAACTCTGTATTTGTATAGGCTTTTAAGAGCATTACTAAATGAATATTTTTTAAACAAAATTCACACTGGTCACACTTTAAAAAAGTTTATATCCACCTTTCTTTTTATTACTTCCTAAGCATCAGTGAATGTTTGTATGTTTTGTAATTGTTGTGTATGGGTCTCTCAATGTCCTTTGGTAAGATCCCCCACTGTAGGTGCATGTGTCAATACAACTAACATAAACTGCAAATTTATACTTACAGATACTTTTGGCATGAGACGGCAAACTCCAGTCCAGAGTTGCATATCAAATCAATGTACGTTGTCTTATTTTAAATACGATTTAAAACTTATTTTATTAATCAAACATCAAACTAAATTATCTTCTGTTTGACAGCTTTAGACAGGACAATTCTGGAAACCCTAGAGAAAATGGAGATGAAGATCAACCACCTGACTTCACTAGTCCAATCTTTAGTAGGAAACAGGCGCCCTTTACCCCAAATGCAGGATGAAGAGGGTGACATCTTTCCACTGAAATCAATAGCAGATCTGGACACAACTGAACAAAAATTATCAGACAGGGGATTTATGCAGAGAATGGTAAGAAACATTGGAATTGTTGAACCTACAACTACCAAATTAATACAAACAAACTGTTTGTGTGCGTCTGTGAATTTAGATTTTGTAATGCTTTTAAAATAAGTGTCTGATACTCACCAAGGCTGCATCTATTTGAATAACAACAAAAAAATCTGTGAAATATTACCACTTCAAATAACAGTTTAGCTTAATATACAGTACTGTGCAAAAGCATTTCTCACGCTAGTATTTTCACCCAAAACATTCTAATGCTCGCTTTGGTTAAAAGCACCTGCTAAATAAATAAATGTGACCCTGTCTGTGAAAACCAGGCTGTCAGTTTAGGCAAGTCTAAAAATCTAATTCTGAGAAGTTTGATTTCACTATGATTCCAATCTTTGACATGACCTTACTCAGATAATGTTAAAGATATCAATGTTAAATTCTCACAGAATTTTATAATATATAATATATAATAATATATATTATATATATTACAGATATATAATAATGTTTCTTTACACTACATTGTTGTTGTTTTTTAGGAAATATTAATTGTTACTGTTATTATTAACATTGTAAAATTTATAATTAATCCACACGTTTACGCAGTACTGTATACAATACAGGCTAAAATGTAATGCCAAAATAATCCTTGAAAATGTACCTTTTAAAGGTGAACAGACTTTGCATCAGCGGCGGGTCAAACATGAAAAAGACAGTATGGAGAATTTGTTCAAAAGTCTTCAGCACTGATGTTGCACGGCAACTTAACTGGTGTGGGAGGGGAGAGAAAAGAGGAATCAGGACATTAAATATTGGAGCACTGTTAATTGGTAAGTGACTGCAGTAAAGATATACAGACTTATTTTGCTGCTCTATAGGCATGTAAACAATGTACACAATCACATTCTATTCTTTACGATTTGTGAATTCATGTGACGTGTTCTATTCTGCCCGTTTTATTTAGGTGACTAGTTTGTTTGTGACGGCCTAAGTCACAAGTACTAAGTACTCAGAATGTGACATCTGTGTGAACAAACACACTATGAGGAGTAAACACACACACACACACACAGCAGTGGGCAGCTACCATTGCTGCAACTGGGGGTAAGGTGCCTTGGCTGAAGGGCACCTCGATTGTTTATCACAAGTCTGACTCTCTAACATCTAGGCCACAACTGCCCCAGGTTTTTTAAGCACCCAAAAAACTGAAACAACCATCATCTTGTCCAGCTTGATCTGTGTAATTTTTCACAGCAAAGATTTGTTCGTCAAATCGTGTTTAGTCCAGGGTTCATACAGTCACCACTTGAAAGTCAAGGACTTTGAAGCACTTTTTTTCATCACCCATTTTTTATTTTCAAGGCCAACAGGCAACATATTTAACACCTGAAATGTACTGTCATCATTCCATAGGAACTATATACATTATACAATGAACAATAAAACAATTAACACTAACAGGGCTCAAAATTAACTTTTTAACTTGGTAGCACTGGTGCTCCTAACTTTAAAGAGTTGCAAGCACCAGCAAAAATTTAGGAGCACCAACCGAAAATGAAGAATACAGACCGCTGCTCAACTTAAGCAATAATGTATGAATTATGACCAAAATGCTAATGAATTGACACAAAATAGTACCAATTTTACCATTAAAACGTGCATGTTATGTTTCCTGTGTGTCATTATCTCAACAAAATCACGTTTTCAAAATATAATGGAAAAGCAATGGAAAAGTAGCACTGAACATACTCTGCAGTAATTACCGAATGCTCTGTAGAGAAATAAAACTGGTCGCACTACAAAAAAATATGCAGTCGCACAGATGCTCCCAAATATTATATTAATGTAAGACTGGTGCCAAAATGAATGAGTCCAGAGAAGACCACACGCTGAGAAACACTAAATTATTACGGAAACCAACACCTGAAAACTTTACACCCACTTCCAAAACAGTCACCCCACTGTGTGGAGATAGATGAATCACACCACACCAGTGGTTACTCACATCTGTTTCTTTACTCCTTGTCCCTCTCTCTCCCCCCTCCTTACAGGCTGTCCTAAAGACACTCAAAAACTCACCTAAAATCATCTGTTTCAAATAAGATAAACGGGAGCATAACCATTCATATTTGGTATCATTGTAAAGATCTCAGTGCGATTGATAAGAAGCTCTCATTCCTTTAAAGACAGGAAAATCCACAATTAAGATATAGAAAACTGGAGATAAACTCCACACAGGTCTCTCACACAAAATACCTCCTGTATGTAATGAAATGCATTTTCCCACAGAAATCAAAGAAGAGTTCTCACCACAAACTTACAACCCTGAGAGTGAGGTGCCCAAATGTTAATAATTAACAAACAGACACCATTTGGTGGATCTTTAGGTATTTAAGGGAAAGTGGCATGAAAATCAGGGAATCTGCAAACAGATCTCCCGCACAATCGCTAATGTGTAATTTTTCATTATCAGGTAAACACTTTTTTCTCATCCTGACATTATTGAATGTTTGTTATTGATTGATCATTGTATTGTATTGTATTGAATTGAATTTGGACAATTACTTTTGTTTACCTGTTTAATTGTTATGTTTATATTAATTCTAAATACTCTGAATTATTGGCTTTAGTAGATTATGATGTATCGGTGTTACCGCAAATCTACGACCAGGGTTAAGTGTACTTAAATAATTAATTTGTTATGCAGTCGGATTCCCTATATGGGACTATCATGGTGGTAGTCATAACCTCTGATCATTGCCTGTACTTTAATTAAGTTGTTATGTAGTTATATTAATAACTATATGGGGTCAGATCAAATCCCTTACAGTGCTGGCCATAACCTCTGATTATTATCTGAGCCTTGAACTAAGTTGTTATATAGCCGATTGTATGGGGCTACATGGGTACCTTTTATTAATATAAGCGGGAGCTACATTGTTAAATTGCTATAGCCATAACCTCTGGTTATACGGTCGAGTTTGTGATCGTGGGCCCGCATATCGGCCGGTGTGAGGACCCTGTGTGACAATGAGAATCTAATGTACCTAATTTAATAGTCATGAAGAAACCTTCAAAACCGTTTTATTAATTGGAGTCAGATAAAACAAAGAGGTATTAATTATATATATGAAAAACATTTGATTTAACCTTGTTACGTTATGCAAAGGAAAGACAGTAACAGTAAGACCCTTCTGCTGTGCCATTGGCTGCCGTCGTTGAACCACTGGCCTTACATTTACAATCACAAAACAAAAAATATTTTTTCCGTCATGAAAACTGCATGCGTAGATTCCTTGATAATTTTAAGCACTTCTAGACTGAACAAGACAATTTTCCAGGTATTCCACTCCTTAAATTTCTAAAACCTAAATCCAAATAAAAGCATTTTAAGAACCTTGTACGAACCCTCTTAGACAATGAATTTTGAAGATGACAAATACACCGCCTTTACAGTTAGCAGCTATTTTCAATAAATATGCGGTCAGAGTTCATGCCAATTTGGTTGTTTCAGACAAACATGGAAAGTACCTCTATTTAAAAATAGTTAGCAAATATGATACATGTGTAGTAGGGCAGTCTAGGTACCGCCCTATTAAACGTGGTTGTTACCCGAATGACAGGTGCGACAGCCTATTGGCTGCCGTTCCGGGTGTATTTAAGGCGTAGTTTATGTCACCTGGGTGCGCATCGTACAATCATTGTTGTGTGTGGGTGTGTGCGCGTGTGCGCTCGCAGCTCTGCAGGAGGTATGTATCTAGCTGTTTGGCTAATGTTGCTGCGAGTGTTTATGCACTATTTAAGTGTGTATATTTGTTATAGCCAGGTTATGGTCAGGATTGGTACGACGTTGCTGTTGGATACAGGCTTTCACCCCAGATACGTTAATTCCAATGGATTAATGTTTGTTGTGGGGTGATTCGTTGTAACTTATGCTTCAATCGTATTGCAGTTTGTGTGTGCTCTGATAGAGCGCCTGCATATTTGCAGTTCATCAATTACGGATAAAGCCGCGAATAACTGAACCCGTGTGTTTAGCGATCTACTTCTGGTGTGGAAATTTCTTGTGAGCACTTCGTTACTGTGGACTGCAGGGCAAATGCCCCTTAGACAACGTTAAGACTGCACTGTTTGTTCTGCTACTATTTTTATGACTCTGACTGTTGCATTTCTGCTGCTATTTTTTATGACTCTGTGACTGTTGCATTTCTGCTGCTATTTCTATGACTTTGTGACTAAGTGCAAGTTAAGCCCCACCGGTGGTTATATTGCCACCAGCAGCGTGTTTGTCTTATTTGTTTTTTTTTGTTTGCTTCTTTCGATCTGCGCTCTTCCTAGGGACGGCGTTTGATTTGAGCATTTATTGAAAGCCTTTCTAACTTTAAGTTTTTGTTCTTTATTAAATTGTTTTTTTTTGTATTTCATGTGATTTAATTTGAAGAATAATTATTTGCTGTTATTTACTTGTATTGTTTGCTCCTTGTTTTCCTTTTGTTTTTGTTCTTTTCTTCAACCTCTTGCTGCTTCATGGCATGTCCAGGTTCATGAGCCTTGAGTTACTTTTTTTTTTTTGTTTATTTCAGAGGCTGAAGGCCCCCAGTGCGGGAAGCTAGCTGTCTTGGCCCTGTGGTGGTGGTGTTTCTCTCACAGAGTGTTTTTTTTTTTTTGCCATTTGACAACTGCATCTCCCTCACTTAGAGTGTGTGTGGTGTGAGTGTTTGTGTGGAGCATGTTTGGGTGAGTGGTGTGTCTTAGGATACTCACTGTCCAGCTAGCCACCCTACTGGTAAGCCTCAGCTTAAAAGTTTCTTGTTTTCTATTTTTTTTCTTTATATGGTCAATAGTTTTCTACATTTTAACTATTAATGTGAAATTAAAGCATTTTGTATTTATAGCACGTCTCCTGTGTTCAGTGGTAATGAACCTGTGTGCCCTATTGTGGGTATAAATTTCCCCGTTCACAGCAACGGGGTGGCGTAGTCTGCTTTATTTTGTTCTAGTTGTGCACTAGAGGCAATTCTTGCCCTTCACCGCCCCGCTACACATGTAAAGATCTTAAAGAAGTTTTAAACCAATTCAAAAAATTTCAATTCAAATTTCAATTCAATTAAAAAAAATCAATTAAATCCTTTAGAAATTCCACTGGCCAACCACAGAAACATGAGCGAAACAAACTTATGGTATGCTATATACGCTATAATAAATCGATTATTATGCTTTTCAATCCAACACAACTTTGTTTGGAAGTTATTTACCGATCGCATGACACTGTATAAATATTATTAAAATACACATTACTTGCCTTAAGCAAATATTCCCTCACAACTCTGCAACACGTGCCTCTCCCTTCTTTGGCGGTTGGCATACAAAGTACAGTAGCATTACCACCACCTACTGTGGTGGGTCAGGTTCTTTAAACTGTTTTGTCATCCCTACATTACTTCATATAACCCTGTGTCTTTTAAAAACTGTAATAATAACCTAAAACTTTTGTCACTTGGCTTTTCCCCTAAACCAATTCAAATATTCTTCAATTTCCTTAAGGTTATATATCAATTCTTTTTCACTATTGTACTTTGGGCATCATATTACAATATGTTCTATATTTTTCTCCTGATTACAGAAGTCACATTTTCCAGTTTTCCTATTTTCCTATTCTGTTTAGATTACTATTAAGAGCAGTATGACCAAATCTAAGTCTTGTGACTAAGTCAGTTTTACATGCGTAATTTGTCTGAAAAGAAACAAACATACTGCTCTCTTGGATGTTCGTTTGGTATCTTTGTCCGATTTATTTAGAAGAATCAAATTATGAAAGAAAAGTTTTTGATGTTTTTTTCAATGTAAGATTCAATATGTTGCTTTATTTTCTGATTGAATTATTGTAATTCTATATTTCAACATACAGCTTCATGTATGAGGAATTCAGTCCTTTTGTCGCCCACTGAAGCAGAGGTGGAGAATGCGATAAAAGATTCCCTACGCTTTGGCCCCTAGGGAGAGTGTAATTGCTCTGTTATTTGTGTGTTGCATGTATATAAGTTACAAGTTCATGGCTTTATTAGTTTACTGTTAATTGTTGTTAATTTTGTGTTTTTTAGTGAATAAAATGTTGTATTTGACTGTTATTAATGCTTTTTAACAAATTAACAAATGCGAGTAGTGTTGCTTATTACTTTTTATCATATTTTGTAACTGTAACATTCATAAGGGAAGATTATAGCAGTGTAGCTAGTGCTTTATATAAATAATTTTGTTAATGGGTTTATAACACGATGTCTGCGTTAAAGAAAATCAGACGTCTTGCAGGCCTATGTACATCTGATAGAAATCTTTGAAAGAGCGACATGCCATCATTCTAAATATTCTAACATCTGCTGGATGTCATTCTAACAGCTGACACAGATGTTGCGGCGACATGAAGCAGTCTCACAGACAGCTTCGCGACGTGCGTGTGCTATCTGAGTATGTAATTCTAGGCCAAATGTGTATCGTGAATTACAGTCCACTATAGTGCCATTTTTGTCACTGACAGGCTTAGGGCCAATACATACAGAACGCGTCTTTGCGTCTAAACAGACGTATGGAATCAGATTTGTGCCAAATAAAACAAACGAAAATATACATTGATAAATGAGAAAAACACTTTAAAATAAAAACAATCAACTAAATTGCAAAAAAAGTTACATCGTTTTCAATAAACTGCATTTTTTGTTGACTTCACTTTTAGGTTCACTTTCACTAAACGCTGTTTTGAATACGCTGCCAGCGTTTTCGTTTTTGCTTTCCAAGTTTTTGTCTGCGCTTCGCAAATTTACGTTCACCATTCTGGCACAAACCTCTCGTGAGGGCGGGCTTAACAGCGGTTCACTCCTATTGGCTCGTGAGATTTTGATCGGCGGCTCATTGAACCGGAAGTAGTGTTTTAGTGGCGCGGGCACATGTCTGGACTGTGGAGCTGTAAGTAGTCTACACTAATGGTAATAACAGTATATTAAAGAACATTAATGATAAAACACGGATATTTTCCACATCAGAAGAAGAATAGGGTTATTTGAGATGAGTAATCGGGAGGCTCACTGAGCGTCGTCAACATCCTCCATCCAGCCTGAGGTAAGTTTTTTATAACTAAGATAATAAATAGGAAAATACGAGATATACGTTTTATTCCTGTGCAGAATGCAACAGTTTTGTCTTTATTTAGATCGTTAAGTGTTATAATACCACATATAGGTTTGTCTGCAGAGTGCACTTGTGTAGTTTGATTCAGTAATTACCTTGATTGCTCTTTATACCACAAGATTTTGCCACCTTGGAATTATAATTTTCTGAGCAGTTTTGAGATATTGAGCTTCAAAGTATTTGCATACCATACTCATTTGTGTATATATAGAACCTAAAAATCACATAATTTAAATAAGTTGTCACAAAATATTCCATCCATCCATCCATTTTCCTCCGCTTATCCAGGACCGGGTCGCGGGGGCAGCAGTCTAAGCAGGGACGCCCAGACTTCCCTCTCTCCAGACACTTCCTCCAACTCCTCCGGGGGAACCCCGAGGCATTCCCAGGCCAGCCGAGAGACATAGTCTATCCAGCGTGTTCTGGGTCTTCCCCGGGGCCTCCTCCCGGTGGGACATGCCCGGAACACCTTCCTTGGGAGGCGTCCGGGAGGCATCCGAAACAGATGCCCAAGCCACCTCAGCTGGCCTCTCTCGATGTGGAGGAGCAGCGGATCTCTCGAAGCTCCCCGAGTGACCGAGCTCCTCACCCTATCTCTAAGGGGAGGCCCCGGCCACCCGGGCGGAGGAAACTCATTTCGCCGCTTGTATCCTGGATCTCATCCTTTCGGTCATGACCCAAAGCTCATGACCATAGGTGAGAGTAAGGCGTGAGATCGACCGGTAATCGAGAGCTTCAGCCTTGTGGCTCAGCTCCTTCTTTACCACGACAGACCGGTTACATCGACATCGCATTACTGCAGAAGCTGCACCGATCCGTCTGTCGATCTCTCGCTTCCATCCTTCCTCACTTTCGTGAACAAGACCCCAAGATGCTTAAACTCCTCCACCTGTGGCAGGAGCTCCCCACCCGACCTGGAGGGGACAAGGCACCCTTTTCCGGCTGAGGACCATGGCCTCAGATTTGGCTGATTCTCATCCCAGCCGCTTTACACTCAGCTGCAAACTGCCCCAGTGCCTGCTGTAGGTCCTGGCTTGATGAAGCCAACAGGACAACATCATCTGCAAAAAGCAGAGATGAGATCCTGTGGTCACCAAACGGACCCCTCTCAGGTCCCTGGCAAGCCTGAAATCCTGTCCATGAAGACAGTGAACAGGACCGGTGACAAAGGGCAGCCCTGCCGGAGTCCAACACGCACTGGGAACGAGTCTGACTTACTGCCGGCAATGCGAACCATGCTCCTGCTCTGGTCATACAGGGACCGGACAGCCCTCTAGCAAAGGGCCTCGGACCCCATATTCCCAGAGCACCCCCCACAGAACACCGCTGAGGACGAGGTGCGGTGAATGCCTTCTCCAGATCCACAAAACACACGTGGACTGGTTGAGCAAAATCCCATGAACCCTCCAGTATCCTAAAGAGGGTATAGAGCTGGTCCAGTGTTCCACGACCAGGACGAAAGCCGCATTGTTCCTCCTGTATCCGAAGTTCAACTATCGGACGAATTCTCCTCTCCAGTACCTTGGCATAGACTTTCCCGGGGAGGCTGAGGAGTGTGATTCCCCCTATAGTTGGAACACACACCCTCCGGTCCCCTTTCTTATAGAGGGGGACCACCACCCCGGTCTGCCAGTCCAAAGGCACTGTCCCCCACCTCCACGCGATGTTGCAGAGACGTGTCAGCCAAGACAGCCCCACTTCATCGACTTGAGGTACTCTGGGCGGATCTCGTCCACCCCCGGTGCCCTGCCACCGAGGAACTTCTCAACTACCTCTGCGACTTCAGCCCGGTTGATGTCCGAGCCCACTTCTGAGTCCCCGGCCTCTGCCTCCTCAGTGGAGGGCGTGTTGGCAGGGTTGAGGAGGTCCTCGAAGTATTCCTTCCACCACCCGACAATATCCCCATTCGAGGTCAGCAGAGCCCCACCTCCACTATATACAGTGTTGGTAGGGCACCGCTTCCCCCTCCTGAGGCGCCGGACAGTTTGCCAGAACCTCTTCGAGGCCGACCAATAATCCTTCTCCAAGTCCTCACCGAACTCTTCCCAGGCCCGAGTTTTTGCCTCCACAACCACCCGTGCCGCAGTCCGCTTGGCCTGCTGGTACCCATCAGCTGCCTCAGTAGTCCCACAAGCCAATCAGGCTCGATAGTACTCCTTCTTTAGCTTGACAGCATCCCTTACTTCCAGTGTCCACCACCGGGTTCGGGGGTTGCCGCCACGACAGGCACCAGAGACCTTACGGCCACAACTCCGAATGGCCGCTTTGACAATGGAGGCGGAGAACATGGTCCACTCGGACTCAATGTCCCCCGCCTCCCTCAGGGGATGATCATCGACCTCCGCCCTAGGGCGCCCTGTTGCCACGTGTGCTGATGGGCGCCCTTATGCTCGAACATGGTGTTCGTTATGGACAAGCCGTGACTAGCACAGAAGTCCAACAACAGAACACCACTCGGGTTCAGGTCAGGGGGGTCGTTCCTCCCAATCACGCCTCTCCAGGTGTCACTGTCGTTGCCCACGTGAGCGTTGAAATCCCCCAGCAAAATGACGTAGTCCCCAGTCTGAGCGCTTTCCAGCACCCCTCCCAGAGACTCCAAGAAGGCCAGGTACTCTGTACTGCCATTCGGCCCGTAGGCACAAATGACAGTGAGAGACCTATCCCCCACCCGGAGGTGCAGGGAAACGACCCTCTCATTCACCAGGGTAAACTCCAACACATGGCAGCTAAGCTGGGGGGCTATAAGCAAGCCCACTCCAGCCCGCCGCCTCTCACTGCAGCCAACTCAACTCCTGAGTAGTGGAGAGTCCAACCTCTTTCGAGGAGTTGGGTTCCAGAGCCCAAACTGTGCGTGGAGGTGAGCCCGACTATCTCTAGTCGGTACCTCTCAACCTCTCACGCTAACTCAGGCTCCTTTCCCCCCAGCGAGGTAACATTCCATGTCCCTAGAGTTAGGTTCTGTGTCCGAGGATTGGGTCGCCGAGGTCCCTGCCTTTGACCGCCACCCAAACCACAATGCACCGGCCCCTTACGGTCCCTCCCACAGGTGGTGAGCCCACAGGAGGTCGGCCCCACATCGCTCCTTCGGGCTGGGCCCGGCCGGGTCCCGTGGGGTAAGACTCGGCCACCAGGCGCTCGCATACGAGCCCCAACCCCAGGCCTGGCTCCAGGGTGGGGCCACGGCTGCGCCATACCAGGCGACGTCAAGGTATTTATTTTGGTCCTTCTCATAAGGGGGGGTGGACCGCTCTTTGTCTGGCTTGTCACCTAGGACCTGTTTGCCTTGGGAGACCCTACCAGGGGCATATAGCCCCTGACATCATAGCTCCTAGGATCATTCAGGCACTCAAACCCCTCCACCACGGTAAGGTGGCGGTCCCAGGAGAGGCATATGTCACAAAATACAAATGTGAATAACATCACATTTTAACAAAAATGTGAGGGAGAACCTTATAATTCCAATGTGATGATACATAATATAGGATGTTGCGTGTATTTTTAGCAAAGATCTCAGACGGATCTTTATTCTGCAGCAAGGCTCAAACCTTGGTGCTGATGCTGCATCAGCTATACATAACATCATAGAGGTGCTTAACCATTCGATGGGCAAAACCGGTACGAGTCAGGGGCAGCGCTCGGGACAGTGTCCAACTGTGGAACAAGACATGGCCAGGATTCAGTTTGCAGACATGACTAAAAACAATGATACTTCCTGTTTGCAATACAAATTTTTCACATTCATTCCCTTATCAGATGCTTTTATCCAAAGCGACTTACAGTAGAGTTGCATAAGCACTCTGTCCAGACCCGACGCCAGACACAAATTCACGGATGGGCTTTTCATTTTTTCAGGGGGGCACAAATGAGATCAAATGAGATCAAATGAGATGCATTCTCTGTAAAGCTGCTTTGAAACGATATGTATCGTGAAAAGCGCTATACAAATGAATGTGAATTGAATTGAATAAACTCAGTTAACATACTGCGGTAAAAATAAAAAAATGTGGAGTTTTTATAACATGATACGCAACATCACATGACCAAGAGTGCTAAATACCACCACGATTGAAAATGTGACACTCATTTCATATGACAGTTCAAACAAGTAATTAATATTAAGTCACCTACATTTTAGATGCAATATTGACTGTTTTTGTTGTTTCAGCAGCGAAAAATAGTTCAAAGCTCACAGCGGAATCATAACGTGTCAGTCTCACAGCAGCACTTTAGCAAACAACCAAATATTTCCACGCTCACTATCGACAAACCAATCAAATACGTTTAAAATTATTATTTTTTAAATCAGACCAAACACATTTTTATTTTTATTCATGTGTTATGTATATACAAAACGATAACCTTTGATAACAGCAGCCTATTGATAAAAAATAAATAAAAATATATTGTGCAAACAAGCAAGGACTGGTGGTTGGTTTGACGTGGAGCTGGTGAACAGGTGAAGGGAGACAGCAGGCTCGTCCAGGGTGGGCACTAGTGACCCACAGGGCGGGCCAGGCCCCCCAATGCCCGCCCATGGCGCCGGGACTGACTCTGTCACAGTAATAGTCAGAGAAAATTATGAGGTCTACAGAGTTTCTGATGAACACAGTTCTTGGCCTATAAGTTTTCCTTAACTAATTGTTTTATTATTCATTTCTTTGAAGGTCTTTCCCAGGATTTGAAAAAAACGTGGGTCCAAAAGACGTCTACCCAGCTGTAATAAACCCACAAAGTTGTGTAAATTTTGGAAACCATTCATGTTTTCAGTGTTCCTGTTACATAAAAATTCCCCCTTCACCAGCTGAGGAACTTCAACTCGTGCATGCAGGATTGGGAAAACGAAATCTCTCAATGAATGATGATTTGACTCATTCAGAGGTGATGCATATTGATAAACATTTACCTAATTAAAAACTATGCTTCACTTTCTCAGCATATTAGAGAGTAACTTTATTTGTAATGATTTGTTGTCATTTGGATTTTTTAGGTGTCCAACTTATTTACAGATGCATACCTCAAAATGAAATCATCCAGAGGATGGCTTCTCTATAAGTCAACTGGTATGATTTTGACACCACTACCAATTCAGTGTAATAAAAGTAACTAGATTCAGAGTATTACACAAGGCAACTAGTTTAATGTAAATATGCACATGTCATTCCATTTATGTATGTACATTTAAATAGGTTGGTATAGTCAATATTCATGTTTTAGCAATTAAACATAATTCAAAGTTATTTAACAAACAGTGACCAGAAAAGTAATTAAAGATTTCAAAAAATGTTGATGTGTTTTCCAAAAGGTCTTAAGTGCAGTTCATGCAAAATTGTTATCATTTACTCAAATTTATGTTGTTCTAAATATGTATGGCTGGCTTAATTTATTTTGAAGAATGTCTGAGCTGTTTATGTCCATACAATGAAAGTCAGTATTGTTCAAAATCCCTTTACTCCCCATACACTTTCATTATATGGAAAAAAGACATTCTTCAGGATATCTTATTTTGCTTGTGACTATATTTTATTTTTTATTCAGGTGGACAGGGAAGGCTGAATCTTGAATCTGTTCAGAGTTGGAAGGGTACTGTGGCAGTACCATCAGATGTGCAACTGGAGGGGGAAGACCATGATTTATATTGTCCCTTTACAGGATGAATTTGATTTATCCCCCCTTCCATCTGATGGCCAGGAATTTTCTTTAATGCCAAAAGCAGAATGCAAGAAATGCTATAAAATAATGCCATTGCGAGCGATGGCTGCTTATTGTGAATGATCAAAGAAGCGATCTGACAGCAGATTTGAAGATTTGTCTTCAGACACTAATAATTCATGACCAACATGTAAAGATATTTTTACCTTGAAGGCCACCCATGTTTGTGAACACCCTCCAAAAAGAATGAGAAGGCAGTCGATGATTTGTTGTTTGCAGCAGCATCAAGATATAGGATCTATAGAAAAGGGGTTCATGAGAAAGTTTTACATAGAAAATTAAAATAATGTATAATAATAACCTTTCAAGTTTAAAAACAAACCACATTCAGACTTTGACAGTACCTTCCTAGAGAAACCATCAATCCCACCAAATATCACAATGATGAATCTAAGGAAAAGATATAAGACCATTCTGTCTATTGTTAGTAATTAATATGTTTAGTGTACATCTGAATGTATTAGTGTGTGAATAAAGTAAGTAAGATTTTCTTTGTGTGTGTGCATGCAAATGAGATTAAGAAAGCAAATACTCACGTGATTAGTTTATGGTTGGTATCCACATGAACAAGTGACAATGGTGCAGGAACAGAGTAAGATCTACGGGCTATAAATCCAAGCTGGACCATTCTGGCCAAAATTCCAGCTCCATCCACCCGCTGCATACTGGCCTTCACTCTGCACCATTGCATGCAGTGCCCTCTAGCCAGAAGTTCACCCTTTACAAGTGTGTATCCAGCATGGGGCATTCTTAATTTTATTTCCCTCACGAGCCGATCAAGTTCATTATCAGATATGAATAGCAGCCTCTGACAGAGAGGGAATGCTCCTTCAGCCTTCTGTTAAGTGTTCGTCTAGAAACACCACAGAGCTGTGCAAGAGTTTCCACAAGAAGAGCAGTAGAGAGAAGTTCTTCAAGGTCATCCCTCTGGATATCCAAATGTGGGCGTCATGCTGAACTTATTAGACTTTAAATATAATAAATCAACTGCTAAAAAACACATAAAAAGTGACCAAAGCCCCTTTAAGTTGGTATTTTATATACACAGAACAACATGAATTGGTTCAGTGCCTACCTGGAGAAGTGACATGTCTCTTTGGTCCTGATAAGTAATATTAAAAGAAAAGAGGATTAGGCGAAAATCTTACATTTGTTTTTGTATGGACAATCATAAAGACAATTGTTTTCTTAACCAGATTAACGACACAGTGTTATCATTAACGTACATACAAAAGATGATTTACAGTTAAAGAAAGATCAATAATAAGCGTTGCGTTTCACATATCCATTGTAAGCCTAAAATATATCCCGAAGTATACTTTGACACCAATGGTCTCTAACATGATGATCTTAGCTCATTTGATTCTTTTTGAAATGCAGTCCAGTTTATATAAGTAAAGAACGATCTAAATAAAGAACACAACTGTTGCATTCTGCACAGGAATAAAACGTATATCTTAATTTTCCTATTTATTATCTTAGTTATAAAAAACTTACCTCAGGCTGCCTCGAATGTCCTGCCGAGGAGGATGTTGACGACGCTCCGTGAGCCTCCTGATTACTCATCTCAAATAACCCTATTCTTCTTCTGATGTGGAAAATATCCATGTTTTATAATTAATGTTCTTTAATATACTGTTATTACCATTGGTGTAGACTACTTACAGCTCCACAGTCCAGACATGCGCCCGCGCCACTAAAACACTACTTCCAGTTCAATGAGCCGCTGATCAAAATCTCACGAGACAATAGGAGCGAACCGCTGTTAAGCCCGCCCTCACGAGAGGTTTGTGCCAGAATGGCGAATGTAAATTTGCGAAGTGCAAACAAAAACTTGGAAAGCAAAAACGAATACGCTGGCAGTGCATTCAAAACAGCGTTTAGCGAAAGTGAACCTGAAAGTGAAGTCAACAAAAAATGCAATTTATTGAAAACGATGTAACTTTTTTTGCAATTTAGTCGTTTTCGCAAAAGTTTCGTTCGTTTTATTTGGCACAAATCTGATTCCATACAGACGCAGCTCTCAGCAATGGTCTAAAAAACGCAGCTCTGAACGCGAATGTCTCAAAACGTGCAGTATAGAGAGCTACAGTTGTCATGACAACTTGCTACTGTAAACAAAAGCTTGCAACGTTTGCCCCACCACCGGGGTTTCCTGACTGGTCCTCTGTTCTGGAACTATAGATGAGCTGCGCTGCTTGTAAAAGTTGAAATTCTTTTAACTTGACACAGCGTCTTAAAATGTAGGCTCATGCGAGGCGCTGCAAAAGGCGAGTGCAGCGGTCAAACACCGTCCGGCCTGAAGCGTGTTTACATAGAAAACAATGGAAAAGTAGAAGCGTGTGAATGGCCCATTGATTGTTATTCCAAGCATCTGACAACATGATGGCAAAGATATCTACAGAGAACTTTTTGATTAAAAAGTAATTTTTTTGGTTAATCACAGCTCCAAAAGTTTTAATTTGGCTTTGTGGCTTGCCAATCAACCCCACTCTCAGCCTACTTTATACAAATAATTCACCCAGAAGCCTTATTAGAAAACATTTGGACCTTATGTGAATTATTTTTTTAAAAATATGAAAAATATTTATATATTAAAATATTGGTTTGCGGAATTGAATAGCTCCTATTTACGCACGACCGCGTGCATCAGCTACAATTAGCATCCAGCTAAATAACACAAATAAATAAATAACATAAAAAAACCAAAAAATATTAATATTAACATTTTACTCAAAACTCACTTTAAACCACAATCGAGTGTTTGTATCAACTTCCGATTGCGATCTGATGTGGATTCCTAACAAAGTTGCAGTTGGAGTAAAATCTTTGCGTGGCAGGGGCAGCTGCCACACGACCTGCCACAGAATTTTTGCGCCTGCCACACTACCCGTCACTATTTTATGGAGCTAAAAAAGTGCCAAAACGATTTGAATTTGAATTTTATAAATGTGAAGTTTTGCTATGACGTAATTTCATAAATGCGTATTTTTAAATGGCCCGAATTTTTGTTTTGGAATGTGTATTTTCAGTTGTATGAAATACAGATCAAGCTTTTCAAGACCAGAAAGAAATTCAGATTGCAGAAATTCAAATTGCAGAAATTCCGCATTGCAAAGTTCAGGTCACGCAGAGAGAAAGTAGGTCAGGGGTCAAGCTTCCGGTTTCCACAGGGGAAGAGTAGAAGATCTCGGATAACCCGAAGCTGCTCACAGTAGATGGCGGTAGTGCGGAGTTAAGATTGCAGTAGGGGTAAAATCTTTCCGTGGCAGCCACACGCAACCCATCCACAAGATCACTCACTGTTTACAGATATCTGACTCTTCCTTCGATTCAGGAGAGCAAACAAACATGCAATTCATGCTCTTATTTTATACATTTTCATCCTTAACTTATCATTTATTGCGCTTCGTGTATTACTTTTTAAAGAGCGCGTCAACCAATACACATCGCAGGCGTCAAACCAGCCACAAGATCAGCTTCACTGTTTACAGACACCTGACACTTCCTTTTAATTATTATAGCAAAACAAACAATTAAATTATGCTCTTATTTATACATTTTATTAAGCTTTGTTTTATAAGTAAAGGAAGCCTTGGCGTCAACCAGCCACATCGTAGCGTCAAACCAGCCACAAGATCACTCACTGTTTACAGACACCCGACACTTCCTTTTAATTATTATAGCAAAACAAACAATTAAATTATGCTCTTATTTATACATTTTCATCTTTAACTTATCTTTTATTGCGCTGTGCATTACTTTTAAAGAAACGGCGTCAACCAAGCCACATGATCACTCACTGTTTACAGACTGACACTCAGTGGAAAATCCATCTGAACATCTGCCACTGTAGAAAAGCATTAGATAAATATTTTACCCCTATCTGGAAGGGATGTTTTAATGATGATTAACATTGTCATCGGTTTGTCAATAAAAATAAATCAATAAATAAATGTTTACATTTATCTGTAAACAGTGAGTGATCTTGTGGCTGGTTTGACGCTGCGATGTATTCAGTTGACGACGTTCTTTAAAAAGTAATACACGAAAGCGCCAATAAATGATAAGTTAAGGGATGAAAATGTATAAATAAGAGCATGAATTATGTTTGTTTGCTCTCCTGAATCGAAGGAAGAGTCAGATATCTGTAAACAGTGAGTGATCTTAATGGCTTGCTTTGCTGCGTTCTTAAAAGTAATACACAGCGCAATAAATGATAAGTTAAGGATGAAAATGTATAAATAAGAGCATGAATTGCATGTTTGTTTGCTCTCCTGAATCGGAAGGAAGAGTCAGATATCTGTAAACAGTGAGTGATCTTGTGGCGGGTTGTGTAATGACCACGGAAAGATTTTACCCTACTGCAATCTTAACTCCGCACTACATGCATCTACTGTGAGCGGCTCGGGTTATCCAAGATCTTCTCTTCCCTGTGGAAACCGGAAGCTTGACCCCTGACCTACTTTCTGCTGCGACCTGAACTTTGCAATGCAATTTCTGCAATTTGAATTTCTGCAATGTGAATTTCTTTCTGGTCTTGAAAGCTTGATCTGTATTTCATACAACTGAAAATACATTATTCCAAAACAAAAAATTCGCCATTTAAAAATACGCATTTATGAAATTACGCCATAGCAAAACTTCACATTTATAAAATTCAAATTCAAATCGTTTTGGCACTTTTTTAGCTCCATACTATTTTATGTACCTGCCTCACTATTTTATGTACCT
Source organism: Beaufortia kweichowensis (assembly GCA_019155185.1). Lineage (NCBI taxonomy): Eukaryota > Metazoa > Chordata > Actinopteri > Cypriniformes > Gastromyzontidae > Beaufortia > Beaufortia kweichowensis. The sequence goes on along the minus strand of CM032803.1, from coordinate 17,119,427 downwards.
GCCTCACTATTTTATGTACCTGCCTCACTATTTTATGTACCTGCCTCGCGTCCCGTCACTGTTTTATGTACCTGCCTCACTATTTTATGTACCTGCCTCGCGTCCCGTCACTGTTTTATGTACCTGCCTCACTATTTTATGTAGGGGAGAGTGGGGTAAGATGAGCCAGTTTTTACATGTGTTGCCTTCTCTGCATATAAAAATGAGGCAGAGGTCAAACAAAAACATCCACCTTTATTTAAGGGTGTCTCCTGTCAAATGAAATGATAAAAATGCTTTAATAACAAAGGGCTTTGAAAACATACATGGCTTCTCAAAAAAAAGTGGTCCTGTGGCTCAACTTACCCCAGCTGAGGGGTAAGTTGATCCGTGTGAATGGGTAAACTGAGCCACTGACTTTTTTGTTTAAACTTTGAACATAGTTTAAAACTCACACTTTTCTTAAACGTAATTAAACACAACTTACAACATAACTTAACATAGCTTGTAAACAACCAATTTTTTTCTGCATTTCAAGAACTATTCAACATTCCACCCATCAACATTGCAGGGAAATATGAAGTGTTGCTCCCTTCTTGCAGTTCCCCCAGCCTTTTGAGGTTGAGGTAGCTTCTTCAGCACATCACTTCGTGGGAAAAACGCCACATCATTTTCCTTGAAGACGAAAGTGGGTTTCTCATTGACAGTGCTCCCCCGGATTCTTCTGAGAAATCTTGCACTCACTTCATCATCCTCTAGTTTCTCAACCATGCCAATGTAATGATAGCTCCTTCTTTTGGCAGAGAACTTCACAATAATGAAGTCACCAACAAACAGATCAGAGATGTCGCTATCATCATCCTCAGAGCTCTCGTACTCGGAAATGTCATCAAGTGGGATGGGAACATCACCTCATCAGAGCTGCTGTACACTATGGTTTTCTTCTTGGTTTGTTTTTCTTGAGCTTTCCTTTATCTTTGATGTTGCTTTGCTTTTTCCCCCGCTGCTTATTTTTCTTTCTTCATGAGCCATTTCAATTGCTTGCTTTTCAGGTGTATCAGTTAGGATTCTTGACTTCACACGCTTTTCTCTTGTTTGTATCCTGGGCATACTTTTGGGTAGGGGGTAGAATTTCTTCTGCAGACACACGTATGAACTGTGGCTGGGATCCAAATCTGTGTCACTTTGTGAAGCACATCCACGTGTGAGGCATGGTGAAGGCAGCTCAGCAGTGATGGTGACTGAAGCAATTGGTGGATCATCTGCAGACTGTAGCTCAGGGGCTGGCCTGTCTGTTACCATGGATGGCTCAAACTCCTGATCAGAGAAAAAATATCTCTGTTGTAAGGGGAAATCCCTGTGAACCTGAATCCAGAAGTTATATTCCGTGGTGTCATCGCTGACATGAAAGCCTCATTCACACATCCAGGGATATGGTATATGGTGGCAGTTTTGCCTGGGTTAGATCTCATCCAACCATCAAGAGCTTTGTTGTAATAGGTCTTAAATGGACCATAAATGCTCTTGTCCAGAGGCTGTAAGCGATGGGATGTGTGGGGTGGAATGGTGAGCAGAACAATACCCTTTCTCTTTGCTTATATCCACTGCCCTCAGTGAAATGTGGGCCTCATGGTTATCAAGGATTAGCAATATGGGATGGTCAGAGGAGCAGTTGGTGTGCTGAACTAGATGTTCAAGGAACTCAGCAAAGGTGTCTTCATTTATCCAGCCAGATCTGGTGGATGTGCCAATTGATCCTTGAGGTGCTCCTGTGATGAAATGTTCTTTATATCTAACCCGTGGGAAGATAAACATAGGTGGGGTAAGTTGAACCGGTTGAGTTTACCCCACAGCATGTGGTTCACTTTGCCCCACAGCCACCATTTTGGGAAAAACTGCCTAGCTTAGTAATTCAGGCTAATCTTTAGCTAAATCCTTCACATGGTTTTATACATTAGCCTATCACCAATATGTATGATATAAATATTTAGGCCTGGATAAATCTGCTTTGACATAACAGCCATTTTACTTGACATGTATATAATTTACTTTGATATGATTAAAACAGTTTTTTGGGAACAAATCATACTTACCTCTTTAACATGTGCTTCTCTCCACCACAGCCAAATATAAATGATGGTTGGTTCCTGGATTTGTGGTCACATGGCTAAAAATCTGTGCGGTTGCCTAGATACAGGGGGTGGGTCAACTTACCCACTGGCTCACTTTGCCCCACTCTCCCCTACCTGCCTCGCGTCCCGTCACTGTTTTATGTACCTGCCTCACTATTTTATGTACCTGCCTCGCGTCCCGTCACTGTTTTATGTACCTGCCTCACTATTTTATGTACCTGCCTCGCGTCCCGTCACTGTTTTATGTACCTTCCTCACTATTTTATGTACCTGCCTCAAGGTCCGTCACTGTTTTATTCACCTGCCTCACTATTTTATGTACCTGCCTCAAGTCCGTCACTGTTTTATTCACCTGCCTCACTATTTTATGTAGGCCTACCTGCCTCGGCGTTCCGGCCACTGTTTTATTCACCTGCCTCACTATTTTATGTACCTGCCTCGCGTCCTGTCACTGTTTTATTCACCTGCCGTACTGTTTTATTCACCTGCCTCGCGTCCTCGTCACTGTTTTATTCACCTGCCTCACTATTTTATGTACCTGCCTCAAGGCGTCCGCCACTGTTTTATTCACCTGCCGTGCTGTTTTATTCACCTGCCCTCAAGCGTCCCGTCACTGTTTTATTCACCTGCCTCAAGCGTCCGTCCACTGTTTTATTCACCTGCCTCACTGTTTTATTCACCTGCCTCAAGTCCCGTCACTGTTTTATTCACCTGCCTCAGCGTCCGGCCACTGTTTTATTCACCTGCCTCACTGTTTTATTCACCTGCCTCACTATTTTATGTACCTGCCTCGCGTCCCGTCACTGTTTTATTCACCTGCCTCACTGTTTTATTCACCTGCCTCGCGTCCCGTCACTGTTTTATTCACCTGCCAAGGCGTCCGTCACTGTTTTATTCACCTGCCTCGCGTCCCGTCACTGTTTTATTCACCTGCCTCACTGTTTTATTCACCTGCCTCACTATTTTATGTACCTGCCTCGCGTCCCGTCACTGTTTTATTCACCTGCCTCGCGTCCCGTCACTGTTTTATTCACCTGCCTCACTATTTTATGTACCTGCCTCGCGTCCCGTCACTGTTTTATTCACCTGCCTCGCGTCCCGTCACTGTTTTATTCACCTGCCTCGCGTCCCGTCACTGTTTTATTCACCTGCCTCACTGTTTTATTCACCTGCCTCGCGTCCCGTCACTGTTTTATTCACCTGTATATGCCCCGCCACCTGTCACGTTCATATGTGTAAAGCTCCTGGATTTATTGCCATTGTCAATAAGGGTGTTTTTTGATCTATACACTTTTGTGTGTATTTACTGTTTTGTCCAAATGTATACAAATTTCAGTAAAAGAATTTGACTATAAACGTGTTTTATTATGATTGCATTTTGCTTGAAATTGTTTGCATGTTGTGAACTGTTTTTACCACACTGTTGAAATCTCACCTAACATTATTATATATATTATAGAATAATCACGCATACAGCAGTTCATGGGTATTAACAATGTAAGAAAGTCAGTAAGCAGCACCTAAAGTGCAAGTGTGAATTAGCACAAAGCTTCGTGTCCAGTGTGAAGGACCGGCTCTGTAGTAATCGCATCGCCGCCAATGTGAAAACACCTTTAATGTCATCAGGAGGAGAGGTGGTATGGGTGTCTGCTGAGGTGTTTGATGCCTTTGTTCTAAGAAGTTGTGTGGATTAATTGGGAGAGTGGGGTGTGAGACGTTCAGTCACTTTAGTTTAATCAGGCATGCATTTTGTACTCGTTTCCACAGCTTCATCTCATTAAATCGCTTGCAATTTTTGTTTATATTGTGTTGATGTTGTAATTCAATTTGTTTAGCAGTTATTACAAATCAATGCTGCAAATGTCATGAATGTAAATAAATGAATGTATATTTATGTACTGTATGTGTATAGGAAATATTTCTTATGTCAATAAAGTTACATTAAACCGTTAAACATTTGAAACACTTTTCACTCTAAAAGTTAGCACTGAAAAGAATATTACACATAATTACATAATTATTATTTCTGTTTTTTACCTGATGATAAAATGTGTAAAGTCTACAACCAAACTTGATTGACTTTGTTTTAGAAGAGCGTTGATAAATATGTGTAAAGTATTTCTTAAATTTTCTCCTTACATTTTGTTCCCTATATTTGTAATGTATAAATAATTCTTTAAAAGCATACATTTTTATACAAACTAGAATTTTTTTTTTAAATATATGCACACTGTTGTGCAAAACTTTCACAAGAGGCTCACCCACAGGTCGCAGACATCAGGTGAAGTCAACCCCCAAGTGACCCTTTAGTAACCTTTGTGACACTTCAGTAACCTTTAGTTACCCCCAGTATAGGCTACTTTTAAAATTAGGTTTTTGATTGGTGTATGTAAGTTACACCTGGCGATTTGATTGGTCGACCAAAGACACAGACGTTTAACAAAGACAGTGGTAAAGGATTCTAGGAGCTAGAAGGACCATACTGCATCATTTGCAACGTAAGTATATGCCTACACATTATAAAAATAGTAATTTTAATTTTATTTATTTAATTTCATTTAATAAAATGTTGTGTGTTGTATCAAAAGTGTTGTATCATATAGTTTTATTATTTATAGCAATAGCTCGTTGTACATGATGTTTGATGAACTTAAAAGTGGATTTTGTTAACGGATCTGTTCTCCTCATGTATCGCAATGTAACAGTGTTTTTTATTTAAAATAGGTATTGACAGTTTTTTGAAGATCCGATAATGGAAGGTAAGCAAATAAGTAAAATTTTCTTATTTACCGTTTCATTTTGAAACTTGTTGTTGTAGTTATGTTGAAAGTTGGTGTACTAAATTACCTTAACCTACGTCAAGTGAATTGTATTGTACACGCAATTCTTTTGCATTATGTTTTATTAATTGTTGGTAACAAACAAAAAATGTTTGAGTACTGGTAGGTGATGTGCTGAAAGAATTAATTCATTGTGATAGTGAAAAAAGTTTTTAAGTGATTTTAAGGCCTACATCCACCCCGTTTTCTGTAGGCGCCTGCGCATCATCTTTCTTTTACCTTCAACTTTACTATTAATAGAAACGTGCTTTTTAATAAAGAAACTATCACCAAAATAATTATACAAAAAATTCATTAAATATAATAAAACAATAAAATATACAGAAGATTTGATTAAGAAAGACTTAGAAGCTAAGTTTATTCTTCATGGTGATATACTGTAGGCCCGAAGTAATATTCATTCATTTTTAATGTAGATAATTCATTTTGGTGAATACATTACAGGTAAAATGACAGTTACAAATCCCCGAATAAAGTATTTGTTTTCAGGTTTTTGTTTCTCACTAAGACACATGCACGCGCTCCCTTCTCCATTATGGGCTCTGAAATGACAGTTGCACGTCGTGAACACATTACCACCTTGGTTGTGCATTATATTTCTAGTAACCGAACGGCCCGTCGTCAATTCTTCCATACGCATTTTTTGGCTCTTTAAAAGCTGCGTTTTTTGGATCAAAGTAATAAAGTTAAGATTAACAACACAATAAAATTAAGATATTCTTACAACAAAGTCACTTGACTGTATGATGTATTGCCTGTTTAATGTATTATGTATTCTTTTACTTATACTGAATGCTGCCAATATAATGATTTTGTTGACTGGACAGTGTCAATTAATGTATTGGTTATCAAAATGTATTGTTTTACTGTTGTGTTTTTACTGCTGTTGTTATTTTTGCTGTTATCACATTCTAAGTTTTTCAAGTACTTTAAGTGTAATTTAAGTTGATTAGACTGTTTTTGTTTGAGGGTGAAGTTGAAAGACTTGTGACAATAGTAATGTGAGTTATATTGGCACAAAAGATGAACTTAAGCATGTAATGCCATAAACTTTTGGACTCTTTTGTTGTGTTTGTAAGACTGGATGGGAAAAGCCACCCAAAAACCACCCACTGGCCCAACGTAGGAGTCCAGTGGTAATGGCGAAGGTTTCAGCGCGCTCGGTCTTTTCCTGCGCTTATTCTTTACTTTTTATTCCTCAATTTTATCTGACTCCAAAAGATAAAACCTTGTAAAGGAGTCAAGTTAAGATTCTTAAATTTAGATAAATGTTTTATCATTCTATTCAACTCACTATTATTATTGGACTTGTACACCAAGGTTCTCAATGTCACACAGGGTCCTCTCGCTTACCGGCCGTGTCAAGGGCCTTACCACGATCACAAACTCGACCCATTATAACCAGAGGTTATGGCTAAAAGCAATTTAACAATGTAGCTCCAGCTTACTATTGTTAAAAGGTACCCATGTAGCCCCATACAATCCTTATATAATGCAATTGCTTAACAACTTAGTTAAAGTTAAGTAATTTAGATAATCAGAGGTTATGGCTAAAGCAATTTAACAATGTAGCTTACTATTATTAAAAGGTACCCATGTAGCCCCATACAATCGAACTCTTCTCTGACTAAACAGAGGATACACAAAACTCTTCTCTGACTAAACAGAGGATACACAAAACTCTTCTCTGACTAAACAGAGGATACACAAAACTCTTCTCTGACTAAACAGAGGATACACAAAACTCTTTCTCTGACTAAACAGAGGATACACAAAATCCGACTGCATAACAACTTAATTATTTCAATATACTTAACCCTGGTCGGTAGTATTGCGTAACACGGATGCATCATAGTCTACTAAGCCAATAATTCAGAGTATTTAGAATAGATACAAACATAACAATTTATTAAACAGGTAAACGACAGCAATGATTCAATATCTAATTCAAACAATTTAGTAGGTGATCAATTCATGTGAAACAGTCAATAATGCAGGAATGAGAGAATTTAGAAATGTTTACCTGACAATCAAAACTACGACAGCTTAATGTGCGGGAGATCCGTTTACAGACTCCGACTATAAGAACTACACACAGTGATTGTCAGCGGGAGATCCGCTTTACAGACTCCGACTATAAGAACTACACACAGTGATTGTGCGGAAATCCGTTTACAGACTCCAACTATAAGAACTACACACAGTGATTGTGTCGCGGAGATCCGTTTACAGACTCCAACTATAAGAACTACACACAGTGATTGTGCGGAGATCCGTTTACAGACTCCCAGAACCTTTTGCTTGCTTCCTTAAATACCCAAATCAAAGTATACTTCCTCCAAATGGAGATGTAATTTACATAGAAAAGACTCTGAACCTGATCAGGCCCAAATGGCCATTTCCATGAAAGAGCCCAGGAAGGACACACCCACAACAGTGAGCAGAATATCTCCAAACTCCTTAAACCTTTGTTATGATCTGCTCTACTGTTGTGGGGATAGACCATTGTGTAAAAATCAGCACTGAGACATTTCAAATGATATGAGACATGAATATTTAGATACTTTGATCACACAGAATGTGGTATATCTTAAATACAGTTCATTGATGAGTTTTGGGGATCTCTGAGCTAAGGGGAAGTAGATGAAGAGAGGGGAGAAAGAGACAGATGTGAAGGTGTGAGTTCTAATCGGCATCCTTTGAGGTGTGCTATTTGAGATGGGGATGCAAACTCTGTGGGGAACTCAATATGTTGGAAAGAGTCCTTTGTTCCCCAGGATGTGATGTCCTGTTGGTTTGGACATCTTGGCACCAGTCTTACATGTTCTAACAATATAGAACTATGGTTGTTAAAATAGTTTGTACACAAAAAATCCGGAATTTTCACACACTGTCTCTATTTTATTTACAGGAAGAAAATTTGAATTTCAAAGCAAAGAGGAGTTTTTTGAAATTTCAGGTGGTCATGATTGTTGTTACTGCTCTGCATCAGTTACAGCATCAAAAGATCATTTGTCTATTCGGCATCTAAGATTTGCTGTATACTTCAAGGATGGAGGCAAAAGTAAGAAGTCTCATTATATAATGTTTTTTAATGTTTAATTTAAAAAAAAAACATACATGATATTGTCATGATTCTGCCCGTTTGGACTTTGTTTTTCACCTTGCACCTCCATCTGGACTTCATATCCCATGTTACTTTGCACCAGCACACCTGTTTTGTATTTGTTATCCCGTTTGCACTTATCAGTTTATTATCACCCGCACCTGTTTCATGTCATTATTAGTTCATTGTCTGTATTATTTAAAGCCTGTTTTCTGTTCAGTTCATTGTCCGGGATTGTTGTAGTAATGTCGTTGCGTGGGTCTGTATCATCTGTATTATAGCCGTGTCTGAACCTGTTTGATCTGGAAGTGTTACCTGTACCTGTTTGATCTGGAAGTGTTACCTGTACCTGTTTGATCTGGAAGTGTTACCTGTACCTGTTTTGATCTGGATTACTCTGTTCTTTGGAAAAGCTCCAGTAAAAGTCTGTCGTTTGAAAGTACTCTCTGTCGTTCTGGTCTCTCTCTACCCCAGCACCGTAACAGTATCCCGGACCCGACGAAAGGAACAGGCTTGAAGATTTGTCTGTTTTTTGTCTTTTGCCTTTTGTTTTTTCTGTTTTTTGTTTCCCTCCTCTCTCACTCTCACCAGGATGGAGGCCGCCCACGCGAAAGCCTTCCTCTATCGGGGTCAGGAGGAGGAATCAGTCGAGGCCTACACCCTTTGCTTCGCCGTCTGCGGGATGGCCTCGGGGCTCCCCGAAGACCACCAGAGGCGTCTGTTCCTGTGGGGGCTAAACGACGCGTCATGGGCCAAGCTGTCCGGATGGGGGCCGTCTGGAGGCTTGGAGGCATGTATGGATTGGGTGTTGGCCAGTTGTGGGTGTGGCCCCTCCGCCGTCTGGTCGAGATGGCCGCCGCCGAGAGTTCTGCCGCGACCAAGATGGCCGCCGCCGAGAGTTCTGCCGCGACCAAGATGGCCGCCGCCGAGAGTAAAGTCCCGGCCAAGATGGCCGCCTCCGAGAGTCAAGTCCCGGCCAAGATGGCCGCTTCCGTGAGTCAAGTCCGGCCAAGATGGCAGCCTCCGTGAGTCAAGTCCCGGCCAAGATGGCCGCTTCCGTGAGTCAAGTCCCGGCCAAGATGGCCGCCTCCGTGAGTCAAGTCCCGGCCAAGATGGCCGCTTCCGTGAGTCAAGTCCCGGCCAAGATGGCCGCTTCCGTGAGTCAAGTCCCGGCCAAGATGGCCGCTTCCGTGAGTCAAGTCCCGGCCAAGATGGCGCGCTTCGTATGAAGTCAAGTCCCGGCCAAGATGGCCGCTTCCGAGAGTCCTGTCCCGGCCATGATGGCCGCTTCCGAGAGTCCTGTCCCGGCCATGATGGCCGTTTCCGAGAGTCATGTTCCAGCCAAGATGGCCGCCGCCGAGTGTTTCGCCGCGGCCAAGATGGCCGATCCAGAGTCCTATGTTCTGGCCAAGAGGGTCGCCCCGGAGTTCCCAGACTCCGCCCCGGAGTTCCCAGACTCCGCCCCGGAGTTCCCAGACTCCGCCCCGGAGTTCCCAGACTCCGCCCTAGAATTCCCAGAGTTGTCAGACTATGCCCTAGAATTCCCCGAGTTCCCAGACTATGCCCTAGAATCTCCAGAGTTCCCAGACTATGCCCTAGAATTTCCAGAGTTTCCCATCTCTGTCCTAGAATCCCCAAAGTTCCCAGACTATTTCCTAGAATCCCCAGAGTTCCCAGACTCTGGGTAGTGTGTGTAGTGTTTATTTGCCCCATTCTCAATTGAGTTCTAGTACACTCTCACCTGAGCCTTTCAAACCCATCTCACCTCAGGCTGTTTTCATACAGCAAACTGGTGTTGCAAGTTCTCAGGGCAGTTCTAGCTCTATTTCGGCAGGTGTTAGTCGCTTGGTCCCTCAAGCCAAGAGTAGTTTCCACAGTGGGTCTTCACAGCAACTTCGTATTTCCAGTCAGCCTGCCAGCAAGTCACGTATACATGCAGAGCTTTTGTCTTCAGCGGGAAGACTCACCAGCCAGAGCGTTAGCAATCTAGCGATCCAAAGCCAGCATGCAGCATTTATGGGCAGTTCTAGACCACCAGTGACAGGAAGCTCGTGTCAGTTGGTTTCTACACAGGGAGGTAGTAGAACTCTTGGGGATGTATCCCTACAGTCTCCAAATTTCTCAAGTCCGTTTACCCCTGGTTATTCTACTCTTGTTTCCTTGCCTACAGCTGCATCTAGCCAACCCACTAGCAGTAATCGTCCCAGACTTTGTATGCTTCTAGCTCCCAAAGGGAGTTTTAGTCAGTCGTCCATGTGTCATACCTCTAGTCTAGCACAGGGTGCAAGTAGTTCTCCTAGCAATTCAGTTATGCAGTGTCAATGCAGCCCTAGTCAAGTTAACTCTGGTTCTTCTCAATTGAGCTGGCGGCTTCACTAGATTAGTAGTTATAGTCAAGTTGCTGAATCCCTGTCCCAGGGGCCTACCTCCCCAAGGATGTCACCCATCCATCTCTAGTTCGTGTCTAAGCAGTCAGACCTCTGGAGTGAGTATCTCGAAGCAGGTTTCCCTCTCAAAGTGTCCCAGCTCCTAGTAATCCCTCCCACTGTAGACTGTCCAAGCCTGTTTGTTCCTGGGAAGTCCTGTACGAAGTCATCTATCGCTAGTCTGTCCCTAGATAGTCACTCCTCTGGGCCCCCAGTTCCTGTCTCCTCTAGGGCCCCAGTTTCTGATTCCCCGATCCCGGCGCCTCTGAGTCCCCCGTTCCCGGCGCCTCTGAGTCCCCCGTTCGAGCCTCTGAGTCCCCGTTCCGGCCTCCTGAGTCCCCGTTCCAGCCTCTGAGTCCCTCTGTTCGGGCGCCTCTGAGTCCCGTTCCTCGAGCGCTCCTGAGTCCCCTGCTCCCGGCCTCTGAGTCCCCGTTCCGGCGCCTCTGAGTCCCCGTTCTCGGCGCCTCTGAGTCCCCGCTCCCGGCGCCTCTGAGTCCCCGTTCCGGCCTCTGAGTCCCCGTTTGCGCCACAGTTCTTAGCCAGCGGCGCAGCCGCCACAGTCTTCGCCAGAGCTGCCGCAGCCGCCACAGTCTTCGCCAGAGCCCGTGCCTCCAGAGCCAGAGCCCGTGCCTCCTGACCCCGAGCCTCCTGACCCCGAGCCTCCTGACCCCGAGCCTCCTGACCCCGAGCCTCCTGACCCCGAGCCTCCTGACCCCGAGCCTCCTGACCCGAGCTCTCCTGACCCGAGCCTCCTGACCCCGAGCCTCCTGACCCCGAGCACCCATCCCGCCTCCCTCTCCCTCCTCCGTGGATCTTATGGCGCGAGGACGCGCCTACCGGGGGGAGGGGGGAACTGTCATGATTCTGCCCGTTTGGACTTTGTTTTTCACCTTGCACCTCCATCTGGACTTCATATCCCATGTTACTTTGCACCAGCACACCTGTTTTGTATTTGTTATCCCGTTTGCACTTATCAGTTTATTATCACCCGCACCTGTTTCATGTCATTATTAGTTCATTGTCTGTATTATTTAAAGCCTGTTTTCTGTTCAGTTCATTGTCCGGGATTGTTGTAGTAATGTCGTTGCGTGGGTCTGTATCATCTGTATTATATCCGTGTCTGAACCTGTTTGATCTGGAAGTGTTACCTGTACCTGTTTGATCTGGAAGTGTTACCTGTACCTGTTTGATCTGGAAGTGTTACCTGTACCTGTTTTGATCTGGATTACTCTGTTCTTTGGAAAAGCTCCAGTAAAAGTCTGTCGTTTGAAAGTACTCTCTGTCGTTCTGGTCTCTCTCTACCCCAGCACCGTAACAGATATGTATTGTTACTACTACATCCTAAACATTTTTTTTGACGTTTCAGCCAAGTTTACTATACCTTGCACCTGTCAAGAGCGAAAATGTGGTAATAGGAGCCATTGGCATTGTCCTAAGTGTGCCAAAATAGTTAATAGAGCTCTAGATCTTAAACCCCACCTTCAAAACCATGGTAAGGTATTGAAAGTCATTAAAATTGTTTATTTTGCTTCTATCATTTAGTTTGCTGCTTCTGCATTTCTAAATGCATTGTTCTCTACTTTGCAATAACAGGTCTGATGGTGACAGCAAAACCTTCCGGTAAGTACACATGTTTAACTCAACCGCTTTTGAAACTGAGTTTGTTAAACAGTACTTTTTATCTGGAATGATAATAACCACATAGGAATCTATCATTTATTAGATGTGGAGGACTCTGGTGAGCAGCCTAAAGAAATTGAACACGATGAACATGGAAAAAGATGCCATAAATGTGGGATTCATTTCAGCAGCATCTCAAACTTGAAAAAACATCAAAGAGAGCAGCACGCTACTGAAGAACCCATGATATGTATTGACCCGAAAAATGGACTTTACATCACAACCAAGCATTCTCATGGTGTGAGGCTTCTATACATGTAAAGAAGTGTTTACCAGCACAGCAGTATGACTGTGAAATGGAGGGAATGTAGGGACTTCATGTGCATAGCTGCTCAAAGTGGGAACCCTGGTAAAGAGATGCCACCACCTTGAGAGGACCAAGGAAAGCACTTGCATATGTACAACCAACACCACTGTGCACTGGCATCAATAAAATGACATGGTGGAAAAAGGACTCATATCAAAATCTGGGGGAGAATGCATTGCTCTGCATCAACATGCTCAGTCAGAGGAAGTAGACTGTGTGTTTCCCGATTTTCTGGGGGAACACGGTCTCTCTGACAGATACATCTTCTTTTCAGTGTACACTGGACAGAAAGACAATTGGTGCAAGTTTGGAAGAACACTTTCAACATTTGATTCTAACTTAGGTAAATGGTACTGTCAGTGCTTGGGTGCCAAAAACAGAAACAGTTGTGTCCATAGATACATATCTATGTGGTGGTTGTACCAAGAGCATCCCCATTTGGCCACAAATGCAGTGGAAGATGACATTGAGGGATATAGAGGGAGACTGTTGTTGAAAATGTTGTTATGCAAAGGAATATACACAAAGTTCTGTAGTCACTATGACCAATTACTTGTGGAATTCAAAAGAATTCCAGGGGAACTTCCGGCTGGAATTAACAAAGACAGAGATGGCAATTCCAGATCATTTTGAGCCAACGGAACTTTGTTGTCCTTACTGTCCAGGACCTTGTCCTCCTGACCTTACAACATTTATCATCACAACACAAGCAACAGTGTACGGGATCTTTTCAAAGAATAAAGGTAGTATAAACACTGTTCAGACTTTACATAAGTCACTTGGTTTTAAAGTAATTTAAATTAAATATATATATTTTGTTGATGTGTTTTCATCTAGGTGTTTCTGTAAAAGGAAAAGAGTGTCAGTGTGCAGAAATGTAGTTCGTTTTCAAGACTACAGTTCTGGATTTCATAATTACAACAACCGTATCTTTCTGACCATTCCTCTATGTTCATTTTTGACAACTGGTCTTTCAGTGAGTATACTCAACTGGATTGTACACGTGCTTTCGAAAACAATAAAATGTGTTATTTATGTCTTCAACTAGACACCTAACTGTATCTACATATACCTCATTTTGTGTTCTTATAGGAAAAATTAGTTTTTTCTTTACTTTAAATTTAAATTTTGTTGTCCCATTTTTATTTTTAAACACAGAAACAACTGAAAAATAACACAAAATGTGTTACACAGTTTAGCATAACATAGTATAGCATAACAACAACAAATGTTTTTTAATCAACTCGACCTTTTGAGAGAGTGTAACAACATGAAATTAAAAGCATATTCTTTCTTTGCTTCCAGAACCACATTGCTCCTGGTCGAGATGCTGCTTTTGCCGTTGCATCACATTCAGGATGTTCGTTTCCGTACAACTCACTAAGAAAGGCTTTTTACCACTTTTCTGCTCTAAGGCAGTACACCTACAGTTATTTCTGCTACCGATGTGGACACCACCCATCAGTAGTGATTGCAGACACAAACTGGAAAATCGCCTTTGATTTGCCTGGTTAGTGTTAAAACATTTACTAGAAAGGTTTTCCATCAGTTATGCCATATTTACAAAATTATGTTTCTTTTTAATGTTTACCTTTTATATACAATTACTAGTACATCTGTTGAGACGTCCAGAGAGACATAACATTACCCCTCAAGAGACAGAGGTTAATGTGGTAATGATGTGGGAGAACTTAGAAAAAGAAATGATTGCCACTGACTTCTCTGATGGTAAGCATCTTATACTAAATAAGACAAAAGTTCTCTAAGAGTTTGAGTTAATCTGCATAATGAATTCTTAATATCTTAACATTGTTCTTGCACTACCTAAATTATAAATAATCTTTAAATGTTGCTATGCTTCAGATGCATCTAGCAAACCCATTTAGAGCAATCTTTCATATTCTGGATTTGCTCCATGGATTGAATCAGCATACACGCACAAGTGAGGTGCCTTCCAAAACAGAAGTGTTGGAAAGGGTTGTCTCACAGTGACATGTCTTGCACCTCAAGCCTTGCTTGGGAAAAACTTGGATGAGGACCACATTTTGCAAATACTAGATGCAAAAAGGTACTTGTATAAAATATTTCATATTTAAAAAAAAACATGAAATACATTTATGTATGATATGAACTTAAGAAGTTTTATTTTTTTAATAGCCTAAAAAAGATGAATTGATGAAAGCATGCCATTACCTTGGTGTGTCAGCAAGTGGATCAACTACTGACATGATAAACAGGCTTGAGGAGCTTCTCTTATATAAAGAAGTGTACCCCAAAATGTTCGTGAAACTTAAAAAAGCTGGAGGTAAGATGACTTTGTTATTTAATGACATTCATATTATTTTCAGCCAAAATTATAAATTAACCATATGTTTGTAGAGTGTTTTCTTATAAACATTTTGATAATCATTACTTGTTGTTCTCACTTGCCCCCATTTATAAATAATTTGTAATATTTCTGTTGAAATAGGTGGTGTGCTTCACATGGGATGTACTCATGGAGTAGTTTATTACGCTTCACCTTTATGGTGGCAAGAGTCTGCTTTCGGGATCATGGAGATGCTCTGCTGAGTTTTAAACACCCTCCCACAGTGTACATATGTGACATCGGCTGGACGTGTTGCCAGACATGTCAACAACCGCACACAACAAAAATTTTTCCAACCTCATGATGGAAGGGTATGTGAGCGCACAGGGAGAAACATCTCCTTAGCAACATGCAGGGAAGTTGGAGTTTCAATCCTGGCTGGGTCAACAATATCAAGATGAAGAAAAGACTCATGCAAAAGCATTCTGCAGTGGACCAACTTTCATGTTTCACATCCACAGAAAGTGGAACATCAGAGCGCTTTGCACTGTATGACAGATTTCATCAAAAAATCAGAAGCCCTGAGGAGACTGCGAAGCCTGAAACTTATTCCAGAACTGGCCTCTCTTGTGAACTCGCCGGAAGCAGAACAAGTGAACAGAGAACTTTCCTCAAGCCGGTATTCACTGTGTCAAATGAAAGACACACACTACATGTTTTCACTTCGCCTATACTTTCATTTGCACAATGAAAGGAAAAATTCAACGTTTTTACATGAAATGCAGAAGCGTGCAGCAGAAAACCTACATTGGAATAGATGGAAAAATTGCTATATGGTCATAAAGGTAAGATTATGAATGTTAACTGCTTTTTTAGCATTGCTAAACAAATATAGCTGTGGAGGAATATTATGATTGAAATGTAATTTAAATAAAGCTGAGATACATAAATCTAAAAACAAATATTCATAAATGATTACAGACATACACACACAGCGACAGTGGAAACAACACAGGGGCTGCGCACAAGGCCAAGCTGAGCAAAAACATCTCGCGGAAGGGATGAAATTTTCAGTGTCAATGTTCCCTATTCATCTCTCAAACAAGGTAACGTCATACATACAACTACCATCAACTGCAACTGTACTGTAAATAGCAATTAACAATTCTTTTCTAACATTAGGAAACAATCTCCAAGCTCTATGCAATGCACAGAGAAGAAGATGATATTATTGCCAGGATGTCTCCCTATGCCATTTTGTCTCTGCGGGATCTGAAAACTCTTCTTCCCCACATCTCTTAACTGGAAACCAATAGTCCTGCAATGCCATGGCTAACTGATAGTGTAATCTTTTTTTTTCTATGGGCTTTGAGTGATAGTTTATAAAAAGAAATACAATTATAGATACAAATATTTTGTTGACTTAAGTTGTATAAAAGTATTTGATATTCCATCTTTAATAATGTATGACACCATGTAGATAATACAATATCCTTACCACATATCAAAATATTTTGCTTTACAGGTTGTTAATTGCCACTTGCACAAGTTGCAGAAGAGGCCAAGGATGTAAGTTATTTAAAATTTCTGTCATCTGTAATCTTTAGAGTATAAAATTTGAAAACAATAACATGTATGAATATTGTAATGTTGAGTAATATTTTGTGGTTTTCCAGGTTGTGGCTTTGGACACAGACACACATACATTTTATGGTACAGAAACCGGAAGCATGATGGAAGAGTGTCTGATGAGCATTTGAAACGACTAGAGGTATTTATGAACAGTTTTATTTTTCATAAGTGAGTGGTATTGAGTGGGTATAACTGATTGATTTTTTTTAATTATTATTTTAGAATGCTTCACAGCAGAAAATCCTTTTACCTAGGGTGGTTGGATGTAAAGATAACCCAGAGAGGGGTTGCCACTTCATTCTGTGGGTTGGTACCACATATTTGATTATATAGTATAATATTACATTTATATTCAATCATTCCTTTGCATTACTTTGTGATGCGGTACCAATCATAACGAAAGACATTTTGCTCGGTAAAGTGCATCACTAAAAATGTTTTTATACAGGTTTTTGACATTACTCAAAAAGAAATTAGAGTGTATGACAACACCAGTCGATATGTGGCAATTTCAAAGGACGACATGGAAACTCTCAAGTATTACTTTAATTCTTAATTTTACATATTACTTTGTAGACATTGTGGTAATTAAATTATTTTACATTAATTAAAACATCTATTGCTTTGTTTGCTTTCAATTAACTATTTTCTTTTGTAGAGATGCATTTAGAAATGTTGACTGCTTGGATGGCTGGACTGTTTCAAATCCGAAACAATGGCGGAGAGATGATGGAAGGAACTGTGGTGTTTTTGTATGCACAGTGAGTTAGCAATGTTTATTGTATGTCAATATATTTTGTTAATGTATTTAGCAACAAATAGGTTTGATATTTGCTTAATAATATAATATGGCTTTACCTTTTTTAAATCATTATTATAGATGGCTGAGATGGAGGCTAAAAATATAAGAATGGAAAATGAACTGCTGCAAAATGAACAGTTGGGCTACAACTCGGTTTACCATTTCAGCGTCATGTATGATCAAAAACTGCAACCGGGCAGTGTGATGGAGTTAAAGTTAGGTTAGGTGTGTGAGATTTTCTTCAAGAGACGTTGGTTTTAATGCACAAAATAACTTTTTGTACTTTCCACCTGAGGCTGATGAAACCACACAGAAAAAGAGTTCAACACAAAACAGTTGTTGCTACAGGAAGCAGAAGTTTGCTTTATACCAAAAATTAATTACAAGTAAGTTGATGACTATGGCATTTGAAATATTACATATGGCATTTTCCTCTGCTGCTCATAGAGCTACACTCATATTTACTTTACTATCTATAGAAAAATGCATCCACATGTCAACACACTGAACTGGATTCAGTGTGACCATTGTCAAAATTGGCTGCATACAGACTGTGCTGGCATCAAACTTGAGATGATCACAGAGGAAACACCATTCCTTGTGGGTGTGAAACAAATCATGTGTATACCTTTGAGAGTATGCATCAAACCTTTTTTATATATTTATGTATTTTCATATTGCAAATAAAAAAGAAAAAGAAAAACTTGCTTTTAATATTACATTTATTTTTACAGAACACTGGCACTCTTGAAAGAGGGATGTTTGGCTGACCTAGTATTAGAGGATGATGAGATCTTGGTAAATATTTATCATTACAAAATACACTATTGAAAATGAATATACATTCATTTTTAGTATACTATTATCTGTAAAATGTGGTATCTATAGTGAGTTTTCATGTGTTTTAAGCTATTGTTTACAATATAACACTTCTATACAATTGCATTCTTCTTTTAATAATTATTATACAGGTTTTTCTTAACAATTTAAATGTATAATCTGTAATTTGCAATGCATCACAATCCAGGGATTACATGAAGGCTTGAGGAATGGCAGTATTCTTTCCAACAGAATGTTTTTATTTTCAAATCCCACTTTTGCTCCTAAGCTTAAGATGAAGCTTAATCAAAAGTTGTGTTTTTTTGATGAACAACAGGTAATACTTACTTTTAAATTATTCATCTTAATAATACTTGATAAACGTTTTACAGTAATGTGTGTTTCCTTGCTTTAATTTATTGCATTCCAACTATAAAATATATGTTAGCATATTATTATATGTACAATTATTAAAATGATTGCTTTTCAACAGACTGAAGCAATAATTGAAAGAATATATAAAATTACACAACTGGCTAGAGATTCTGTGAATAACACGTCCTACATTCTGGACGTTTTGACCCCTGAGGTAAATACTGTGACATTGTAAACACTTTCACACAAGAAATGGGACAAAGGCTTTAAATGCACTTTACATAATTTAAACTACCCTATTTTTTAAAAGGTAACCCTCATTATGCTACAAAAGATAGAAGGATTTTACAGGTACCAGGGAGAAATGGCATTACAGTCAAATATTGCTTTGGGGTAAGTCAACTTTTGCCTGTTATATTTTCAGAATAATACATTTATGAAATGTATATTAAACTGTGCAATTTCCCTTTAACAGGTTGCAGTGTTCTGATCCAGAATGGTTCTGATTCTGAGTGAACTCTGATTCTGATCATTATATGTTACCATTATATGTTATCTATGTTATCTATTATATGTTATCTATGTTATATGTTATATGTT